>OU342741.1:488345604-488638101 GCA_910589775.1 Avena eriantha | reverse complement strand
AATGAACACACATGCAATGAACACTGGTGGATGCATATGTGGTTCATGACAGGAACACACATGGAATGACTCTAGTGGATAAATATGTGGTCTGTGGAAAATAACACACATGCAATGAACTTGGTGGATCCATATGTGGTTTGTGGAAAGAACACACATGCCATGACATTGGTTGATCCATGTGTGGTTTGTGGAAAAGAACACACATGCAATGACATTGGTGGATCCATATGTGGTTTGTCGAAAGAACACTCATGAAATGACATTGGTGGATCCATCTGTGGTTTGTGATAGAACACACATGCAATGACTCTAGTGGATCCATATGTAGTTTGTGGAAAGAACACACATGCAATGAACACTGGTGCATCCATATGTGGTTCATGATAGGAACACACATGCAATGAATCTAGTGGATAAATATGTGGTTTGTGGAAAATAACACACATGCAATGACATTGGTGGATCCATATGTGGTTTGTGGAAAGAACACACATGCAATGACATTGGTGGATCCATATGTGGTTCATGGAAAGAACACACATGCAATGGCATTGGTGGATCAATATGTGGTTTGTGCAAAGAACACACATGCAATGACTCTGGTGGATCCATATGTGGTTTGTGGAAAGAACGCACATGCAATGAACAATGGTGGATCTATATGTGGTTCATGACAGGAACACACATGCAATGACATTGGTTGATCCATATGTGGTTTGTCACAATAACACACATGCAATGCCATTGGTTAATCCATGTGTGGTTTGTGGAAAGAACACGCATGCAATTACTCAAGTGTGTCCATATGTGGTTTGTGAAAAGAACACACGTGCAATGACTCTAGTGGATCCATATGTGGTTTGTAGAAAGAACACACATGCAATGAACACTGGTGGATTCATATGTGGTTCATGACAGGAACACACATGCAATGACACTGGTTGATCCATATGTGGTTTGTGACAATTGCAGACATGCAATCACATTGGTTGATCCATGTGTGGTTTTTGGAAAGAACACACATGCAATGACTCAGGTGGGTCCATATGTGGTTTGTAGAAAGAACACACATGAAATGACATTGGTGGATCCATATGTGGTTTGTGGAAAGAACACACATGCAATTACATTTGTTGATCCATGTGTGGTTTGTAAAAAGAACACACATGCAATGACTCTAGTGGATACATATGTGGTTAGTGGAAAGAACACACATGTAATGAACACTGGTGTGTCCATATGTGGTTCATGACAGGAACACACATGCAATGACATTAGTTGATCCATATGTGGGTTGTTAAAAGAACACACATGCAATGCCATTGGTTAATCCATGTGTGGTTTGTGAAAAGAACACACATGCAATGACTCTCATGTATCCATATGTGGTTTGCGAAAAGAACACACATGCAATGACTCTAGTGGATCCATGCGTGGTTCGTGGAAAGAACACACATGCAATGACATTGGTGGATCCACATGTGGTTCATGGAAAGAACACACATGCAATGACATTGGTGGATCCATATGTGGTTTGTGAAAAGAACACACATGCAATAACTCTAGTGGATCCATATGTGGTTTTTGGAAAGAACACACATGCAATGAACACTGGTGGATCCATATGTGGTTCATGACAGGAACACACATGCAATGACTCTAGTGGATACATATGTGGTTTGTGGAAAATAACACACATGCAATGAACTTGGTGGATCCATATGTGGTTTGTGGAAAGAACACACATGCCATGACATTGGTTGATCCATGTGTGGTTTGTGGAAAAGAACACACATGCAATGACATTGGTGGATCCATATGTGGTTTGTTGAAAGAACACTCATGAAATGACATTGGTGGATCCATCTGTGGTTTGTGAAAGAACACACGTGCAATGACTCTAGTGGATCCATGTGTCGTTTGTGGAAAGAACACACGTGCAATGAACACTGGTGCATCCATATGTGGTTCATGATAGGAACACGCATGCAATGACTCTAGTGGATAAATATGTGGTTTGTGGAAAAGAACACGCATGCAATGACATTGGTGGATCCATATGTGGTTTGTGGAAAGAACACACATGCAATGACATTGGTTGATCCATGTGTGTTTTATGGAAAAGAACACACATGCAATGACATTGGTGGATCCATATGTGGTTTGTGGAAAGAACACACATGCAATGACATTGGTTGATCCATGTGTGGTTTGTGAAAAGAACACACATGCAATGACTCTAGTGGATACATATATGGTTAGTGGAAAGAACACACATGCAATGAACACTGGTGGATCCATATGTGGTTCATGATAGGAACTAATACATTGCAAATATATCTATAATTTTTGATGTTCCATGCTTGATTTTATCTACTTTCTTGTGTTTTGTCCACACTTTGGATTACTTTTCATATGATTTCTTGGACTAACCTATTAACAAGAGCCACAGTGCTAGCTGCCTGTTTCCTGCTGTTTTTGGTTCCGGGAAAGTCAGAAAATGAATATTCTCGGAATTGGATGGGACAAAAGCCAAAGTTATTATTTTACCGGGGGACACCTGCAGCTAGAATACGAGATGGAGAAGGGCCAGAGGGCGGCCACACCACATGGCCGTGCGGCTAGGCTTGGCCCGCACCAGGGGGTGGTGTGGCCGCCTAGTCTTTTGCTAGCCTCCGCAACCAAGTATGAGTTCCACTCATGCATCCAACTCCCTAAACCAAGTTATTCCAAATATTCCACCATACCTACCTACTAGCTTAT
Organism: Avena eriantha; assembly: GCA_910589775.1. NCBI lineage: Eukaryota > Viridiplantae > Streptophyta > Magnoliopsida > Poales > Poaceae > Avena > Avena eriantha. The sequence goes on along the minus strand of OU342741.1, from coordinate 488,635,335 downwards.
GTTATTCCAAGTATATTCATTTTTTTGTTTACCTTCCAAATTAAACTTGTTATGAGAAAACTAGTGTTTAAACCTCTCACGAACTTGATGGCACACTTTACGTTTCTTGCCCTTAATAAACTTGAACCATTGTGTTGTCTATGTTGTATGTGATTGCACTTATTTGTTGGGGATTAGCAGAACCATGCTGTCATGGGGAACGCTTTCAACATTGCACTGGTACTTTGTACCTAGTTGATATCATGCTCTTTTGTCTATGGATGTTGTCGGTGTGAAATGAAAGGGGAGCTTGTAAGTCCATGGAGTTATGTATATGTGTTAGAGAAACGCCTGGGCCGCTGGTCTAATGCATGCTGACATGGTGGAAACCTACAGCGTAACCATAATGAGCTGTCTATGAAGAATTCTTTCTGCAAACTATTACTTATTTCCATTCGATACGTTTAATCCTTTGTTTTTAGCAAAACCGGTGAGATTGACAACCTCATCGCAAGTTGGGGATAGAGTTCTGTGGTTGTGTTGTGTAGGTCTCCACGTTGCTACGAGCACCGGTAGTGCGCCCTACCAAGGCTCAGCTAGCAATACCCTTGGGGTGTTTCCTTGCTCCTACTGGATTGATAACCTTGGTTTCGTACTGAGGGAAAACTTGTTGCTGTGCTCATCATATCTTCCTCTTGGGGTTCCCCAACGAGCTCGATATATTTTGGGCCTTCAAGCATATTTTCTGGTACCGTTGCCGGGGAGTCAAGGACATCTTCACAAGGGGAGTCCCTCATAACCAATCTCTTTACTTTGTTATTTTTGTTTTGCTTGCTTTTCTTTTGCTTTGTTTGCTTGCTTCTTTATCAAAAACACACACAAAATAGTTTTACAAGTTTGCTTTCCTTATTAAAAACACAAAAAAATTAAGTCTTTCTCTAGTTGTTACCCCTTCCTTAGCTCACCATGTTGGTCCCTAAATTCACCCTGAAAGACCTTTCAATAGGTAGTGGTGCTATAATTGGAAAATATATTATTAAAGAATTATTTAATCATGTTAGTAAGCATGAGGTTATTGAGGATAGATCCCTTACAGAACTTGCTCCAAACTATGAGATTGCTGCAGCTTCTTTAGTTCACATGTTGGAAGCTAGGTATGTTAACATTAACCCCTAAATGCAAGTAATGTTTCTCAAACTTAAAGAAATTGAGGACCCTGAAAAGAGGGATTTTATTCTAGAAACTTTGCTTAAGGAATTCTATGATGTTGCCAAAGAAGCTAGAAAAGTCTTTGAACGTTTCAATATGCTAGGCTCATGTGTAGATTTTTTTGGTACACGAGAAAAGATGAACAAAACTGAACCTAATGGGGAGGAAACTAAGACACCAGTACCCTTTAAACTCGTAGCAATGCATGAAGCCATAGAAAAGAATCTTGACTGGATTGTTCTCGAAAACCTGTTTGATGAAACTAGTGAACCCAAGAGCATTGAGAGAGGATCCTCTAGAACTTATTTGGATGAGATACCTTGCCTTGTTGAAGATATTTCTGGTATTAATGCTTCTTCATTTGAGAACACTTGATCCTTTTTCTTGCTTTTTATGCCTAACTTAAAGGCATTAAAGAAAAGTACTTATTGGGAGATAACCCAAAAGTTTTAGATGAGTCTTGGAAGTTATTACTTCAGTAATAACCACTCCTTATCCTTTTTATTTGCTTTTTGTGCCAAGAGTAAGCTCTAATGAGAGAGAAGTAATGATTGGGAAGTTACTGTCCCAAAACAGATTTCTGTGCTTCACCGTAAAAATTCGTGTCAAATCTCTGAATGTCCTTTTGAGGCGTGAATTTTTGTGCTTCTACCCCAGATTGTTATCTAACTTTCGTTAGTTCAACACGTTTTGATTTGAGCAACAGAAGGTCTTCGCGAAAATTTGGCTTTACCTGCTGGTCTGTTTTGACAGATTTCTGCCATTTTCTGCATTTGCTTCTTGTTGGTCCCTTTTTTAGTTCATTTGGGGATTTGAGATTTTTGAGGGAAGTGCTACAGTAGCTTGTGTTTTAATGGATGTTTTATTGGTGTTAGAGCTGAACCTAAAGACTTATTATCTTGAGTGCACTAATGTTGCTAATAAAGATTGTGTGAAGTTTTGTATGAAGGAAAAATTTCAGGTGTATGGAAGGAATGAGTAATGAGATGAAGGATGGACTAAAGCTCAAGCTTGGGGATGCCACGCGTGTCACCCCAAGAAATATCCAAGAAGTACAAGCATCAAAGCTTGGGGATGCCCAAGGAATCCCCCTCTTAATCAATAAAAATCCCAGGTTTCTTCCAAACGCTTCATTTTTATTGTTTCATGCACAGTTGTGGTTGTTCTTCGAGCGTCTTCTTTTTCGTTTTTCGTTTGCTTGGTTTGCTTAGTTTTCTGAATAAATTGGTTGGACCCCTCTTTCATACATTGGTTTTCAAATAGTTTGGTTTGGTTTGGAAAAGAGTAGGAAAGTTCATGCTTAAGTGGTAAATAGAGCTTGTTTTTTACTGTGGCATATGCTTTGTCATGCCATGCTTGATATTGTTTTGTTTTTATGCTTAGTATTCTTTGCTGTAGAATGACTTGTTATAAATAATTGAGATTGCTTAATGTCCCTTGGATGAATCATGCCTTGTTTTAGAATATTAAAGCATAGTATTGTGGTATTCTCCTTTGATGCTTTATTTGGGTTGACTTGGCACATGCTCACACCATGTTATGACTATCCCAAGTCATCATAAGCCTTTATGATCCTTTAGTTTTCAACTTGTAGTATCACTTTATGCTTTGATCAATGATGTTTTGTCGCTCTTCATGATTATGGCCATTATTGCTCTCTTAGTTTGTCGCTCCCAGTCTTTTGCTAGCCTCCGCAACCAAGTATGAGTTCCACTCATGCATCCAACTCCCTAAACCAAGTTATTCCAAATATTCCCCCATACCTACCTACTAGCTTATGTTATTCCAAGTATATTCATGTTTTTGTTTACCTTCCAAATTAAACTTGTTATGAGAAAACTAGTGATTAAACCTCTCACGAACTTGATGGCACACTTTACGTTTCTTGCCCTTAATAAACTTGAACCATTGTGTCGTCTATGTTGTATATGATTGCACTTATTTGTAGGGGATTAGCAGAACCATGCTATCATGGGGAACGCTTTCAACATTGCACTGGTACTTTGTACCTAGTTGATATCATGCTCTTTTGTCTATGGATGTCGTCGGTGTGAAATGAAGGGGGAGCTTGTAAGTCCATGGAGTTATGTATATGTGTTAGAGAAACGCCTGGGCCGCTGGTCTAATCCATGCTGACATGGTGGAAACCTGCAGCGTAACCATAATGAGCTGTCTATGAAGAATTCTTCTTATAAAAAAGAATTCGTCAAGCATGTACACCATAGTTTGTTCACTTTAACCTTAATCACTTCAAGATGCTTATGATAGGGTCAATGAGAGCTGAAAGCTATAAGTACCATAATTTTTGGAAGCTCTTTATGAGACTTGAATCCCTACTTCCTTCTATGAAGGCCTTTCTTCCACTTATATATTGAGTCTCCACCTTCTATCTTAATGCACTTACTTTGAGAGCATAGTGGCCATTCTTAGTTCTATGTGCATTGTCCCATGACTTGTTGATTGATGCATATCTTGATATTGCTTGTTTTAAACTATTTGTATCTAGTCACTCTAATGAACTTTGAAGGTTTCCTATGCATTTATGTTTGCTACTCTATGAGGGACAAGCTGAATGCCACTATGTTATGTTTTCTTTATGTGAAACAATCGAACGTCTTGCAAAGCATTGTTATTCATGAATCTTTTGTTTGTGCCTTTTCATGTTGCAACATAGTTTCTTTGTCTTATTGCTAGAACTTTGTCTTTTATGTTATGATTGAAGTACTATGATCCCAGCTTTGAATGTTTTACAAATATTTTGATCAAGTTTATGATGGTGCATGTCACCTAAAAAATTATTCTTTCTTTTTTATCACTTACCTACTCGAGGACGAGCATGAGTTAAGCTTGGGGATGTTGATACATTGCAAATGTATCTATAATTTTTGATGTTCCATGCTTGGTTTTATCTACTTTCTTGTGTTTTGTCCACACTTTGGAGTACTTTTCATATGATTTCTTTGACTAACCTATTAACAAGAGCCACAATGCCAGCTGCCTGTTTTCTGCTGTTTTTGGTTCTAGGAAAGTCGGAAAATGAATATTCTCGGAATTAGACGGGACAAAAGCCAAAGTTATTATTTTACCGAGGGACACCTGGAGCCAGAATACGAGACGGAGAAGGGCCAGAGGGCGGCCACACCACCTGGCCACGCGGCCAAGCTTGGCCCGCGCTAGGGGGTGGTGTGGCTAGCCCAGGCACCCCTTCGGCCTCTCCTTCCGCCTATATATTGCCTCTGATACGGAAACCCTAAGTACCCGATCAAAAATCCATGAAAGAGTCCGTAGCTGCCGTCATCTCCATCCCTTGATCGGGAGGGATCTGAAGCTCTTCCCGGCACCCTGCCGAAGAGGGGAATTCACCCTGGAGGCCTTCTTCACCATCATGCAAGCCTCCAGTGTGATGCGTGAGTAGTTCATCCCTGGACTACGGGTCCATGTAGTAGCTAGATGGTTGGTTCTCCTCCTTTGTGCTTTCATGTCTAGATCTTGTGAGGTTCGTTCATGATCAAGATCATCTATTTGTAATTCTGCATGTTGTGTTTGCGGGGATCCAATGTATATTGAGATGCTATTTCAGATTGATTATTGATTCTATCATGTCTTTGTTATTTGTGATCTTGCATGCTTTCCGTTGTTAGTAGCTATCTTGGCTAAGTAGATGCTAGCAACTCCAAGAATTAGTATTTATGCTCGATAGTGGGTTCATGCCTCTGGCAATATAGGGAAGTGACAGAAATCTCTAAGGTACTAAATGTGTTGTTGCTAATAGGGAGAAAATAACAATCCTTTGTTCATAGAACAATCGTATTGTTTACATTACACGCAATTCGTAATGCAATTATCTGTTGCTTCTAATTTAATACTGGAGGGGGTTCGGATGATAACCTGAAGGTGGATTATTAGTCATAGATGCAGTTGGATGGCGGTCTATGTATAATGTTGTAATGCCCAATCAAGTCTCAAAGGAGTCAAGATGAGTAGTATATGCATGTATGCTTTATCGATGTTTGTCAATTGCTCCGCTGTAATTTGTTCACCAAGCATGTTATCTATCATAAGGAGAGCCACCTCTAGTGAACTATGGACCCCAGTCCTTTCTTTTACATTCAATCTACAATCAACTGTCTACTGCTTTGTGTTTACTTTCTGCAAACTATTACTTCCTTCCATTTGATACGTTTAATCCTTTGTTTTTAGCAAAACCGGTGAGATTCACAACCTCAAAGCAAGTTGGGGACAGAGTTCTGTGGTTGTGTTGTGCAGGTCTCCACGTTGCTACTAGCACCAGTAGTGCGCCCTGCCAAGGCTCAGCTAGCAACACCTTTGGGGTGTTTCCTTGCTCCTACTGGATTGATAACCTTGGTTTCATACTGAGGGAAAACTTGCTGTTGTGCTCATCATACCTTCCTCTTGGGGTTCCCAAATGAGCTCGATATATTTTGGGCCATCAGGAACACACATGCAATGACACTGGTTGATCCATATGTGGGTTGCTAAAAGAACACACATGCAATGCCATTGGTTAATCCATGTGTGGTTTATGAAAAGAACACACGTGCAATCACTCTGATGTATCCATATGTGGATTTTTAAAAGAACACACATGCAATAACATTTGTGGATCCATGTGTGGTTTGTGAAAAGAACACACATGCAATTACTCTGGTGCATCCATGTGTGGTTTTTGGAAAGAAGTGATACATTGCAAATGTATCTATAATTTTTGATGTTCCATGCTTGGTTTTATCCACTTTCTTGTGTTTTTCCCACACTTTGGAGTACTTTTCATATGATTTCTTGGACTAACCTATTAACAAGAGCCACAGTGTCAGCTGCCTGTTTTCTGCTATTTTTGGTTCCAGGAAAGTCAGAAAATGAATACTCTCGGAATTGGACGGGACAAAAGCCAAAGCGCCTATTTTTCCGGAAGTCATCAGATGCCAGAATACGAGACGGAGAGGAGCCAGGGGCCACCACACCACCTGGTCGCGTGGCCCAGCCTGGCCCGTGCCAGGGGGTGGTGTGACCGCCTCTGGCACCCCCTCGGCCTCTCCTTCCGCCTATATATTGCTCTCGGGACGAAAACCCTAAGGGCCCGATCAAAAATCCACGAAAGAGTCTGTAGCCGCCGTCATCTCCATCCCTAGATTGGGAGGGATCTGAACCTCTTCCTGGCACCCTGCCGGAGAGGGGAATTCACCCTAGAGGCCTTCTTCATCACCATGCAAGCCTCCGGTGTGATGCGTGAGTAGTTCATCCTTGGAATACAGATCCATGTAGTAGCTAGATGGCTGGTTCTCCTCCTTTGTGCTTTCATGTTTAGATCTTGTGAGCTCCATTCATGATCAAGATCATCTATTTGTAATTCTGCATGTTGTGTTTGCGGGGATCCGATGGATATTGAGATCCTATTTTAGATTGATTATTGATTCTATCATGTCTGTTATTTGTGATCTTGCATGCTTTCCGTTGTTAGTTGCTATCTTGGCCAAGTAGATGCTAGCAACTCCAAGAGTTAGTATTTATGCTTGATAGTGGGTTCATGCCTCTGGTAATCTAGGGAAGTGACAGAAATCTCTAAGGTACTAGATGTGTTGTTGCTACTAGGGATAAAACAACAATCCTTTGTTCATAGAACAATCATATTGTTTACTTTACACGCAGTTCGTAAAGCAATAATCTGTTGCTTGCAACTTAATACTAGAGGTGGTTTGGATGATAACCTAAAGGTCGATTATTAGTCATAGATGAAGTTCGATGGCGGTCTATGTATAATGTTGTAATGCCCAATCAAGTCTCAAAGGAGTCAAGATTATTAGTATATGCATGTATTGCTTTCTCGATGTTTGTCAATTGCCCCGCTGTAATTTGTTCACCCAGCATGTTATCTATCTTAAGGAGAGCCACCTCTAGTGAACTGTGGATCCTGGTCCTTTTTCTTTTACATACAATCTACAAACTGTTTACTGCTTTGTGTTTACTTTCTGCAAACTATTACTTCTTTCCATTCGATACGTTTAATCCTTTGTTTTTTAGCAAAACACGATGAGATTGACAATCTAATCGCAAGTTGGGGATAGAGTTATGTGGTTGTGTTGTGCAGGTCTCCACGTTGCTACTAGCACCGGTAGTGCGCCCTGCCAAGGCTCTGCTAGCAACACCTTTGGGGTGTTTCCTTGCTCCTACTGGTTCGATTAAACCTTGGTTTCATAACTGAGGGAAACTTGCTGCTGTACTCATCATACCTTCCTCTTGGGGTTCCCCAACGAGCTCATTAATACACGAGTCAGCACAGATCCGATGAACCATTTGTCTTTATCTTTATCTTTGTCATTAGTTACGCTTATTTGTGTAAAGACTAAGCTGTGCTTATTTGTGTAAGACTAAGTTAGGCCTAACTGCATAATATTCAGTGAAGCCTAGCTTTTCTTTCCACACCCATAACAACATAATTGCAGCATAGAACATACAAAGGTAATGTGCATACTAGGCATTTCTGCTCAGGATAACAACCACTTCAAGTAAATGATACATGGTGTACGCATTTGAACGCATCACTAGAATGTGCCACCTATTGATGATTGATGACATGGATCTAGCTTTTCTGCGCGTATTTGCATTGAATCGCTCATTGATTTGTTCATATATTTTTTGGCAATGGATGATGAACTCCACTCTCTTGGTAACATGCTTCATCAGCGAGCACTTGTTGATGCAATGCAAAGTACAGAACATGGTCGTCATCGCCATTCCATTTAGGTTCTCTATGTTTCATCATCACGGAGCTACTAATTTCCAATGAAAATCTAGTAAACAACATATGTGTACATTGTTAGAGTATGCTATGGCCACGGTACATACATGTTTTTCTACAATCACAAGAAGAAAACTTGATGCATTTTCACCTTGTTGGCGTTGTGCCGAACTGGGTGGATGTGGCTTTGGGGTTCGGAGAGGAAGGCGTCGTGGCTGGTGCGTGTGCGACCATGGAGACAGCGAGCTCGGATTCTGGAGGAGACCAACAGGACCGAGCATGGTCGGCATGGTGGCAGATCTCACCCGGGAATGAATTCCCGTCCCCGCGTTGTGCCATGGGTGCGACCATGGTGAGGGCGAGCTCTGATTCGGGATGGGGAGGAGAGCCGGGCCGAGCAGGTTCGTCCAAGTCCTAGCTCCGCGCCATGGCCGCAACCATAGATTGCCGCCCCGGAGGAAGAAGAAGACGCGTAAAGGATGCATGCGCCAACGGTGCAAGCCTACATGGCAGGCTACATGGCAGCCATGACGGCAGCGACATAACGGCGAAAGCTGACAGGGGGCCCAACTTGACGACCGTTAGCCTGATATTTTTTATTGAAACATAAAGTTGATTTCGTGCCAAAAAAACACCCTCTGAGTATTTGGCATGCCAACTTTGGGCAACGCAGCTGATTGTAAGCAACTTGGGTACCGCGTTGCCTGGGCGACCCAACTTTCGGGTCACAAAATGATATTCTCCTCAACAAGCATGACGTCCACGAGAGAAATATCATGGGCAACCACAACCTTGCCAAGACCCAATACCTCATATTTTGACTTATCATCATAGGAGACGGTTATTTGATCATGATTTGGCCTCATCTCCATGATGATATCCTTGCTTCCGGTCATATGACTCGTGCACCTGCTATCGAGCACCCATTTAGACCCACCGGAAGCATAGACCTGCAAGAGAATTACTTCTTGGTCTTAGGTACCCATTTTTCAATGGGTCCTCTCATGTTAGTAACAAAGGGTCTTTGGAACCCAAATAGACCAATAAATATAATTATCAAATGGACCAATATAACTAGCATAGACATCACCATAGTAATCACAAAATAATTCACAATTAGGATTATTAGACCCTGCAAAAACCAATATAGTTAGTTTTGTCCTTTGTGATGGTCCTTGTCTTTGCTTGAGCAGTTTTGCTTTTCTTCTTCTTGTTCTTCTTCTTCTTCTTCTTCTTAGTCTTGGGAACATAGCCAAGTCCCTCTTTTCCATTGCTTTCCCTTTGCTTACCAAGGATCACTTCTAGGACTTCCTTACCTTTGGGTTGGGATCCCTTAACAAGTTCATGTTTCAACCTAGCATTTTCTTCAATGACATCTTCATGCCCACATGAGGTTGTAGAGGTGCTAGGCATATCATACTTGTCCAATCGAGTTTGGAGCTGATCATGAGACTCATTTAGAGTAGAGTGTTCACTCTCTAATGCCTTGTAGGCAATGTCAAGTTTCTCTAATTTCTCAGAGAGTCTAGCATGAGCAGCCCCAAAGTCAATCTTCTCCTTCTTTAATTTGTTTACCTTGGCAAGACCAATGTCACGTTCCTCTATGAGCTGGGCTATAACCTCGTCATGTGACTCCTCAATAGACTCAAGCCTCTCCTGTAGAGAGGATCGAGTCTCCTCTTCCTCTTCTAGAGCATTCTTCAAGGATGCAATCTCCATGGCATCCTCTCTTTCAATTCTTCCCTTTTCTTTGAGGAGCTCTTTGGAGTGAGCAAGTTGGCTCATGAGAGCATCAAAATATAGTTTGTGCTCACCTTGCAAGTTAGTGATAAAACGGTCCAAAGCAATAACTTCTTCCTTTACTCTAAGACTTGTCTGATCATCCATATCAACATTCATAGTAGTCTTCGGAAAAGAAAAGATATAAGATGATACCTCGGAACCTCTTGCCATAAGGAAAATGACGTTGTTGTTGATGACGTTTTCATTGGGAGAGTCGAAGAGCGATGTGGGGGTGGATTTGGTGGCTATTGCAGCCCCCTCTCGAGTGATATCTTCATCCTCTTCATCTTCACTTGCAAATGAATACTCTTTTCATGCCACCAAAACAATCTTAGGTTGCTTCTTGTAGGGACCATTTTTCTTGACAAATGGCTTCTTTCGAGGTGCCTTGGACTTTTCCTTGAGTATGAGCCTGCCCCCATTGTCTTCTCAACTTTGATAGGGACACTCAGCCACAAAGTGCAAACGGTCTCCACAATTGTAGCAAGTTCTTAGTTTTGGGCCATTTTCCTTTCGCCCACTTGACCCATTCTTGCGCACAAGTTCAGATTTAGCCTTAGCTGGGTCCTTCCAAAAGTTTCTTGCGTAGAAGGCCATGTACTCACCATGAGCACGCTTGACCTCCTCAGGACAGCTCCTGGAGACAATATCAAACCCTCTATCATCTTCATCTCGTTCAACAACATTGGCCTTTAATGCAACATTTACGCCTTTTTGCACCCTAATTGCCCGAGCGCAAGCATCTTCGGTGTTCTTAGATTTCACTTTAAAGGCCGCCATTTCTTGCATGACTTCATTGGAAGTCATTTGGTGGTAGTTGTGTCTACCTTGCAAACTCTTCAAGTCTGTGGGCTCAAATGGCATGAAGGCACTCACATATTTTCTTTTGATCCAAGAATCATCAATATGAGTGGCACCATTGAAAGATCATGGATGTCGCCTAGAGGGGGGATGAATAGGAAATTTAAAACTTCTACGAGATGGGCTTAACAATGGTGGAATAAAACTAGCATTTTCTTTTATTAAGCACAAAGCCTAGATATACTAAGGTTCACCTATGTGCACCAACAAATTATGCTAAGCAAGACAAGCAACAATGTGATAGCAATATAGATTACTACAAGCACGATGGCTATCACAATGTAAAGTGCATAAGTAAAGAGCTTGGGTATAGAGATAACCGAGGCACACGGGGACGACGATATTTTACCGAGTTCCTCCCAACAAAGGAGTACGTCTCATTGGAGGCGTTGCCGGTACTAAGACCCCCAACGCCACAAAGGCCTCACCTTATTATCTCGAGCACCCACCACACGGGCAAGCACCCGTTCCACTATGGGACACTTGAGGGTGGTCACCAAACCCGTACAAGATTGGGGCTATCTCCATAACTTAATTGGAGGCTCCCAATAATCGCCACCAAGGCCTCAATCTTGGGGGAGCTTCACAACTTAATTGAAGACCCCAAGAACATGCCACAAAGGCTACACAACCGTCTAGGGTTCCAAGAACCCAAGAGGGACAAGCTTCAATGAATATCACCGAACAAATCCTCTACGGAGAACACAAACCAATGCACCTAATGCAAATGGCAAGAACACCACAAAGATGCCCCAAATCCTCACTCTCAAATTCCACAAGGCTACTAAAGCAATTGAGGGAACACGAGAGGAAGAACACAAAAGGGGAACACAAAATGCCCCAACGATCTAGATCCCAAAGATTCACTCACAAAGAGGAGAATTGGTTTGGTAAAATTGTAGATCTATATCTCCTCTAACTTCCCCTCAAAAATTGGCAAGAATCATTGGAGGGGGAGAGAGAAATCAAGCTTCAAAGAGTGGGGGAAAATAATGGGGCAGAGCTTGAAGAAATAAGAGAGGAGGAAATTAGCACTTGAAAAAGAGAGAGAGGCTATTTATATGAGGCTAAACAAATCTACTCGTTGGGGATTTTCCTGGTCTAGCCGGTGGTACCGGGTCTAACCGGTACTACCACCTAACTTGGCGAGCGAAGCAAACAGGAGAGGCAGGTGACCAAGCGATCTGGGACAACGCACATGGAAGCGGGCGATCTGGCAGCAAGCAGCGAGAGAGGGTGTGGGCTGGCACGATGAGCTATAGCGAGTGGCGGCCTGCAGCTGAGTGGCTGGGCCGGCCTGGGCGAAGCGAGGGTGAGCCAGGGCGCGGGTGACGCGCGGGAGAGCGAGAGGTAGGCGCCAGGGGATCGGGGCGGGGCGGCTGGCATGGTGTGCTGCAGTGGGAGCGATGGAAGCTGGGCTAGGCAGGAGTTGGCGGCTGGGAGTGGCTCGCTAGGAGTAGGGCAGGCCGGCCCGGTGGTACCGGCCCGCCCAGCCGGTACCACCGCATTGGGCTGGTACTGCCGGAGCAAGCAACCCGGCGAGACAGAAGAGCTGGGCATCGCGCTGCCCGGGCGGTACCGGACCCGGTACCACCGGACGGGCCAGAAAAAACGTTTTCCTTTTTCTTTTTAATAAAACTGAGGCAAAATACAAATGGTCATAACTTTTGATTGGTGACTAAGATTGACCCGAGTCCAATTGCGTTGGAAAGAGGACGACAAGAGCAACCCAATAATGTGAAAATATTGGTTATCACCAAGTGAGAATGTATCAAGTATTATAATTTGAGATACCTCACTTGGTGAGAAATCGGAAAACCGCCAAAATCAAAATCGCAACAAGATATAAAAGGGAGATCCGATTTTGATGTACAAGAGCTTGTTATGAAGATTACCACAAGATCTATATACTCATATGGATGGTACCAACAAATGACCAAGAAAGATGATGCTAAGAAAGCAAAGTTTGAGCTCTCTCTGAACTATATGATGGAGTTACTCAATCGAGGTCCCCTCTTGATAGTACGGCTATCTATCCTAAACCCGGTCTCTCAACTACCAACACTAGACCGGCAAAAGGGAAAACCTATAAAGAATACCTTTGCCTTGAGCATACTTTGACTTTGTCTTCATCGATCCATGAACACCGAGGATGGCAAGCATCAAACATGAGATCTTCTAGAGATGGCACATTTTGAGCTTGCACAACACTCTGTGTTCATCATTTCATCTACCTTGAAGCCAACACATGCTCCAAGCAATGCCAATGGACAATTCCTACAAGTGAAACTAAATACATACATTAGTCCATAGAGATTGTCATTAATTACCAAAACCACACATGGGGGCCCACATGCTCTTTCAACCATGCTTTCGAAATGTTGTAGCAATGCTCTTGAGCCTTCTATACATGTCTCTATGGTCCTCACCATCCAACATGTAGAATCCTTCAGCTTCATTGCTTAGAGCATCATACCTATTTATTCTCATGCTTTCATTGCCGATGAACAAGTCGGTGAGAGCATCCCAAGCTTTCTTGGCGGTGTTGAAGTGTTCAATATGTGCCATGTCCTTGGAACCCACACCAAGTTGAATCATGTGAGAAGAGCCATTGCATTGAGTTGACTGTCCACCACTTCTCTTCTTGTCAAGTTAGTGGAGTCTCCAATGTGGAGGCCATCTTCAATGATCCTCCAAAGCTCAATGGACGAACTGCACACATGAGATTTCATTAAGAATTGACATTGATTAAATGAAGATGCAGTAAGCTTGGGTGGATCACCCCTATTGTTTAAATGAGGGTGAGGGATTGGTGGGTCGGGAGAATATAGGTGAGAGACCTCACTATAGTCCTCCTTTCCACTTCCCTTCTTGGAAGAGGAACCATTATTTTTGTCACCTACCAACTCGTCTTCTTTGGAATCAACATTAGCTTTATACTTAGATAGCGGAGTGGAGGCCTTAAAGGTAGATGGAGGTGGGGTTGTAGATGAAGTGAGGCGAGCAATCATTTGTTGCATCTCTTCCATTTTGGACTCAAAGGATTTCAACAAGGTTGTTTCCAACATCTTGAGATCATCCACTATGACTTTGTCCACAATCTCACTCCCATCTCCCTTAGCACCCATACTTATCTTAGGCTGTTAAGCCTGAATATAGAGTCGAGGCTCTGATACCAATTGAAATAGATCGTATGGGCACCTAGAGGAGGGGTGAATAGGTGCTACTCCAAATTTTAAAACTTTTTCAATTTTAGGCTTGACACAAAAGTAAATTCTCTAGATATGCAACTACGAAGAATTTCGCTATATGTAAACCTAAATACTAGCAAGTAAAGGCAAGTAAGAGTGAGGAGCGAGGAAACCGTAGTGGAGCACGCGGAGACACATGATTTGTTTTACTGTAGTTCCTTGATAAGGGAAGTACATCTGCGTTGGAGGGGTGGGTGCTACTAAGACCACCACGCCACAATATGCCTCACCCTGTTCTCCTATGGATCTCGCCACCAAAGGCCTGGTCCACATTTCTACTATTGGTACCGTTTGAGGCGGGAACCGATGCCTTTACACAACTAGTGGGGCACAACTCCACAACCGAATTGGAGGCTCCCGTAATGACAACAATGTAACATCCCAATTTCAACAACCCTAATTAGTTGTCCAGAATGCAAAAATCAGGGGGAACAAAAACTTTTTCTTGTGCTTTATAGCAGTGCTTGCTTGTTGTTTGTTTGCACTTGTGCTTATGAAGTATATCTTAGGATACTCCTTACCTCAACCTCAGTTGGCAAAAGCTATTTACCAAAACTATCTTGGCTTACTTTACATATTCTCAAACGTTCTGGCAATTCAAAACAGGAGCCAAGATGCCTATGTAACCAAAACTATTTTTGGTAGCTTCTATTAACAAAACTATGGAGAGATATATAATACAATCTCCTTATGTTCTCAAGATAGAACACTCAACTAATCTTACCTCTAGTTTTCCCAAAACTCTTGTTCAAGGCATTTGAATTCTACTCTTGGTAGGGATACCAAAAACTCTCACCTTATTCAAAACTCAACCTCTTCAAAATGCCCCAACCTTACCTCAAGCTAGGCTTGATGGTGACCCCTAGTAGTAGTTGATTAGTGTATAAGATGAGTTGCCTTGATTTGATGTCTGATGAGTTGCCTTGATCTACTGATTGATTGGTTTGCTTAGGAAGTAGAATGAGCTACCTTAGAAGCTCATAACTAGGATCAAGATGTTTCCCAATAATCAACCTCTAAGCAAGAAAGCAAACCTTGGTATGATCCCTAGCCATTAGGTGATCATCTAAAACCCTAAATTAGATCCATTCTGAGGACTTCCATCATTGATGTTTCCAAGTCCTTGAAGACAAACATCAAGCAAGGATCTCTTCTACTCACTCTACATTTCCATATCACCCACTTGTTAAAGCTTTGATACCTTGCTACTCCTCCAAGAACCTTCCCTCTTATACTCTAGTCAAAATCCTCAAAAGCGCCAAATTTGACCAAGTCTAGAAACAGTTTCAACATCACCTTTTGGAATGCCTCCTTTTCTCAAACCATGTGCATTTTTGGAAATTCACTCGAACCATATTGTTAACCATCCTTAGTACTACCAAGGCCCACATTGGCCCCTGTATACATCCTCCTCCAACCCACTTGTCCCTGATGGTTTTGCAGACAAGAAAATAACAACTCCTGCAAATCTAGTCATCATGCCTACGTTGCTAAAAGCTCACACCACCCACCCAACCCCTATGGACCAACTCTCTGCATGGTTGTGTTCTACTCAATTAGGTCTACCAAAATCTACCTCACCTGCTCCAAGTGGACCTCTGTGTTGATTAAACCCACATGGTTTATAAGGCTTCATGACACTTTCTGCATGGTAGCCTTAATTTCAACAAAGTTTGCCCTCGTCTCTAGATCACCTCAAATGTAGTTAATTCAAACTATTCTTGCCATGATCATCTATATGACCTAGTATACCTACCCATCTATCCCTTGCACCAAGGTGAGCTCTGAGATCCAAGATGCAAGCATGTTTTGGTGGTATAAAATTAACACCACCCTAGATCGTCAACTCATTGATTTTCCATCCTTTTCAAGTTGGAATTCCATCCCCCAAGGTTGCAACTGCTTGATACACCTTTTCTACCTCATCTACATTGATCCTAAATATTTATCCATAATTATTATGGTCCCAAAACTAGTTAATTACTTAAAGAGTCAAAATCTCCAAAACTCCCTCCATAAAGGAAATTTTGGTTTTTACCGAAACACTTCCCCAACTTTTGACTCATGTGAGTACCACATATCATACCCTATCTTTCCATCTCAAAAATAAATATTTCTGAGAACCTTTATTATTTCTTTTTGAACATTTCCTTAAATGGCTGAATTGGAATAATAATTGTTTTAAACACTTTTAATCCCCAATAAATCTTGGGAAAATTCCCCTAAGTGTGTATTCACCTTTGGGACCCTTCCACATCAAAATCCACCCTTGTCCATTGTAAAAATATCAAATGATCCGCTAGAACTCACTTTTGTCCTCTTTGAGTAATTGGATTTAAGTGGACTAAAACTCCTCTGAAAAATCTATCTACCAGTACCAATTTCCCCTCTGGTCCAATGCAAGATTTTGGACTTCCTTCACAACCATCTATTAGATCAATAATTGTCCATTAAGCAAACCACCACCCTAAGCACTTCCATTTTCCAGCAAATCTTGAGCAATGCTTATCCTTAACACCATGACACATCCTTGGTCGACCACCACTGTAGCTCCACCCCAGCCCTGACCATTTTGCCCTTACCATAGTAGAAAGAAGGAGAAATAACCCCAATTCTTACAAGGATCAACCTAATTTAATTACCACTGATGCCACTCCTCCCTCTCTGGTCCAGCGCCACCAAATACCTATACTACCCCTATCCACCTCCCCCTGGACAAATCCCTGGCCAGCACTCCTCTCCAACATGCCCACATTGGTAATTTACCCCATCTACTCCCTCCCCTTGGTATAAAGCCAGCAGCCCTTCCCCCAGCTCTCCCATGCTCTCATTTCCTTCCTCTCACTCCCACTTACCTCCCCCGAGCACCCCACCCCCTCCCCTGCTCTGTGCTGTCGGGAGTAAGAAGAAGAGGAGAGCCTCGGCCTCCTCACAAAATCGAGCAAGGATCTCTCCCCTCTGCTCATCTTCTTCTGCATGTCAGCCTACGAGTTCCCCTAGCCTCCTCTACCTAACCATGCTCTTATTTTTGTCCAGGACAAACTCATCCGTCCACGCCACCGAGCTCCGACGAGGTCGCTCTCGGCCGCCGTCGCGCGAGCTGCTTCCCGTGGGCCTCCGTCGTCGTGCCGCCCACTGATCTGCTCAGCGTCGTCGACCACGTCGCCCTGCACCATCCCCGACCTTCCCCGAGCCCTCTGGTGAGCACCCTGCCCTCGCCGGCGCCGCTGCCTAGGGTTTCATCGCTAGTGATCTGTTCGCGTAGACGACGACCCTGGTCCGTCCATCGCCACTTGAACGGACGGCCAGATCTGGACGATACCCCTCCGGCCCCCTCCTCTCGCTGACCGCTGGGCCCCGCTTGCTGGTCAAGCGCCAGCTCCCGCACGTCGCGCTGCCCAGCCGTGGGCCGAATCCTCCCCCGCAGCCCAATAGCTCCCCAGATCCGGCCCATTGCACCCCTTTTTCTTTTTCTTTTAGCAGATCCATTTATTCCAGAAATGTCTCTCCTAGTATTAAATCCAAATAAAATGGTAAACCAAGCCCAAATGCCTGGATCTAATTTTCTTGTGGTTCTGTGATGTTTTCTCAAACATGCAGAGGCAACCCCATGTCCAAAATAATTTTCTTTAATTACAGGTAATTATTCTGCTGCAGAGTATGCTTTGCACTAATTAAATTCCTCTGTGATCTAGCCTCATCCATTTGAGTCGAACCAAAATCCTACTGGAAGGTATTTGAAATACCTTTCATCCATCACTGGTCCTACACCAAGGTGAATAGCCTGTTGCCTTTAACAAAAATAACAAAAACAGCAAATATTTGCCCTAGATAATTTCTCCAGGTTAAACCAAGTGCGGTATTGACCTGATTCCACCTCCCAGTACACCTCACAACCCATATCTATCAAACCTTATCAGCTCAGAATTTATTGAGCTCTGGAAGAATTTTAGTGATTTAAATACTTCTAAAAAGGGTATTTTCACTAAATAAATCACTCCAGGAGTTTGGCAACTCCAAAAAGGGTGAATCTAATTCCTACAGAAATTTATTGGACATGCCCAGCATATGCCCTTGGAACAAACCTAATAGCTCCTGTAGATTTAATATGGTGGAAAAGAGAAGAATCATAGAGAACTACATTTGGGAATTTCCTGAGGGCATTCTGGAAATTCTTTTGACTTAATTACAACTCTAGGTGGTTCAGTACATAAATTAATACCTAACCATCCAAGGAAATAATTTTTGGAGCTCCAGAACTTTTCTGGTGAATTATTTCCTCAAACTAGAGTTTAATCCACTATCAAAAGTATAATTAAATCTAGAAAAGGGATAATCAAGTGAAACCACTTGTGATGGTTTTGTCTTGACAAGACCTATCTGTGGATATCACTCTCACACATTAATATCCCACTGATCACAGAACTCTAATACAAATGCCCTGTCTCTAGCTTTGATAACTATCTTCCAAGAGAAAACACCCTAGTGGCAATCTTGTAAATTCCACCATTTGAATCCCACTTCTCCAAACACCTCCCAAGTCCAGTAGTAATCATTATGTTTGTTTGTTGTATGGTTTGATGCTTGTATGCCTTGTATTGATTGTGGTATTGTTTGCTTGCATGTGTATTCGATGACGACGATAGTGTGAGTGTCCGACGACGAGAAGAACGGGTTTTCTTATTATTATATTACCGGGTATTCTTGGTCATCCGAAGAAGTCCAGGGACATATTGCTGATCACGGGCAAGCCACCATTCCTGAACTTTGATATATGTCCTATTCTCTTTTACCTGTTTTATATCCTCTTTATAAATTGCATACTCTACCTGCATGTCTTGTTTTACAAATACTGTGGTAGTAACTTGGCTCCTCCAAGTTATGATTTTGTGTCCTTCGAGGCACCACCCCGATGAACCTACCATTTCATCCCCTTTAGACTGAGAGTATGATGGTTAGCATCCTACCTCCTTGGAAACCCCGGTTTTGAGAAAATAAACTGTTTGGGGATTTACCCCACCAAAAATGTTTCAAAACGGCTTTGTAAAACCCTGGGAAGAGGCATCATTCCCAGTGGAAGTTTTAACAAAATAAATGGTGATGGGAAGAAGTGGAAATGTGAATGAGATGTTCTACGCCTTTACTAGAACAATTTTTATCCGCGCAACCACATTACCCCAGGTTGCTGGGGCTTAACTCGTAGTTTGTCTGCATTAGCCGAGGCAACTTCTACCATGCTTATAGGGAGAAATCCCTGGAATCCTGGGCCGGCGCCACCATATCAAGGATCTGAAGCCTGTCGCTTGCTTTGGCAAGAATGATCCTGAACTAACAGGAGTACGGTGCAACAATTGGGTCTCCCGCGGATGGTATGACTTAGGTAGTACGGAAGGAAGTGGAGTCGCCAAATTTATGGTATACGCCAAGCTGCGGCTTGGGTATGCGCGTGTACGGAAGGAAGGACTATGGCTGGGAGCCACATACTTGTTGCCGAGGATAACAAACCCAAGAGGAAAAGCACGCATTTGCTAGTGTGTACAAGCGAAAGGTTAGGTTTGATTATCCGTACCCCCATCTACTGCGGTAGTGGGCCGTGGTTGTATCCTGGTGGATGTATTGATTCTTGTGGGTAAAGTGTGCAAACTCTGCAGAGTATAACCTATTCGAATAGCCGTGTCCACGGTCAAGGACAGTTGTAAAGGTCTTGGCTAGGAGTACCCAAACTGTGCTTGTTTGGGGAAACAAGTACTTTGAGGACAACGGTTCCGGGGGGAACCCGAGTTCGAAAGCTTTGTTTTGACCTGAAGGGTCGAAGATGTTCAAAAAGTGTTTTTACTACAAAACTGTTTTCAAAACTCTTTTTCAACAAAAATATGGAGATGTCTTGATTTATAAAACAGAAGCATGTTTTCAAAACTCTTTTTCAACCAAGACATGGAGATGCCATATCTTCAAAGTTAGTTTATGGTTTTCAAAAGCAACCCTAGATAGAGCTACCTCGCCACAACCATAATTGCATTTCCTTGTTCATTTATCCTGGTGGTTTTGCGAGTACATTCAAAAGTACTCACGGTTGTGTCCCTGGCTATTTACTTGGCCAGGCTTGCATGTGTATTGATTGTGGTATTGTCTGCTTGCATGTGTATTTTCAAAACAGAAGCATGTTCCGCTGCTATTGATGATGTAGCCATAAGGGCACTTATGCAAGTCTTGTATTTTCGTTATGTTTCGGATGTTGTAATGCTACCAGTCAGTTATGTTCCACGGCTCACTGATCATGGGAACGTGGATGTATGCATAACAGGGTTTTCTCGGACGAATAGTCCAGGGAGCCCACAAACAAGCTGCCACAAGAACAATTATTATCAAAACCAAAACACAAGATCTAGATATTAACAAGTAATATTAGATAGAGAAATATCTAAGTGAATGGAGGGAAGTGATGTGCTTGATTCATGATGTTGATGATTGAAGTCTCCTCCTTCTATTCCCCAAAGATCGGGGCCTTCAGGTTGTTGAAGTGAGAGATCTCTATTGAGAGCTTTTTGAACAGGCCAGTACCTTTTCAAATGAATCAAGATATCTGACAGGAGGAGTGATTGGGGCATTTATACCCACTGTCCAGACTTGGATGATGGTGACGTTGGGGGCGGATTATCCGGCCCAAGTGGAAGCCGGATTATCTGGCTGAGGAAATCCTCTGCCCAAGTCTCGGATTTTTGGGGCGAAATCTGCCCCCTTTACCGCACGACACGCCTTGGCTCCCTTTGCAAACTTCCCTAGGGGGCGGATTATCCGGCCCCCTTTGCGAGCGGCTTATCTGGCCTAGGAAAAACCTCCAACCCTAGCTAGACAATCTGAGAGATATTCTGCCCCCTCACTGCATGACGCGCCTAGCCAGCCTTTGAAAACCTTCTCTGGGAGGGGGGGTCGGATTATCCGGCCCCTATAAGGGCAGATTATTCGGCCCGAGAAAAAACTTCGGCCCTGGACGAACAATCCGAGAGATTATTGATGACTGCAAGTGCACAAATCATTTGTAGCTAGTTTCGAAATAAAGATATCGATCCCACAGGGAGCAGTAGGCGAAAGACTAAAATGCTTTTAACTAAAATTAACGAAGTACTTAAGGAATAACTTTAAGATGCAAGAAAAGTAGAGTTGTTTTTGGGTTTTTGATTGAATGAAGCAATTTAAAGTAAAGTAAAAATTAATGCAGAAAGAATGAATCGTGTGTGTAAAAGAGCTTGGAACTGCAACAGGGAAAAGGCGTTCTCAGGGAGTGGTGGATACACCGCTAGCAATTTAGACTAAGCAATCAAGATTATTATAAAAAATATTCTCATGATATGTATGTATGTGGGAGGAGCTCCATATATGGACAAATAGGCAGCAACCATTGCTCACATCATCCTTCATAACCACAGCTGACAGATAAACAACACCAATTGTATTATCCCGCTATGAAGGGATTTCTCACGTGGCATGGACATGGCTTTATGAGTTCTCCTTGTTTCCACAAGTTAGTACGTAAAGAATGACAACAGCTTTATAATCACGGTAAGTGTTATCATCCCTTCGTCTACCAAAAAGTAATCCCCTTCATTGAGTCTCCATAAGAGGCAAATATTAAGGAGGTGCACAACTCCCAACATCAAGATGAAGACAATTAACATCAAGATGGATCCCTTGGGCAAGTTCACCCTCCAGATGCCTTCTGGAGGTGAGGTTTTGGCGATTTTTGGGTGTTCTGTATGTCGTCTCCCTGATCCAGTTGCACGGGGTGAAACTATTTGAGGAGGCGGTGACGGCGCCAACCATATGACCGGAACTATACGGCCGGAAATTTTATTCCCACCATATAGTTGGTCGTTGAACCGTCTGTATGCCTCAATCGCTTCGGGTTTTCTTCTGGTGTTATTGATATTTCCCAAATACGCAATTTACATTGTTTTTGACTCATTTTCTCCCCAATACAACTGCTCCAAGAATTGTGTCCATTGTATCCATCATCTATCCTGATCCTGGTGAAAATAGACATAAAATGTGCGTGCGAACACTGTAAAATACCAAGATCCTATATCTACAATGCAAAATAATAATATAAAACATGATGCAAATATGAACTCATTAACTTCCCCAATCTTAGACTCTTGCTCGTCCTAAGCAAGGCTGGCTTAGTGAATGTGATCCTCATATTCATGAAGCAGAGTCGATAAAATAAATGAGGCAATTGCAGCATGTGTTTATCCTATATGATACATAAGAATGAGTTAATGAATAGTACCTCACTCAAACCTTCTGAATAGTATTAGCAGGCTTCCACACCTTAGTGATCAACAGTTCACAAAAGATGAATTTCAACATGATGTAAAAGTATCTGGTTCAACCGAATGAGTTAGCGAGGTAGTCCCAAGTGTTTTAAGATTAACATATTCACTTGGGATTCAAAATGTCAATACGTCTCTTTGTCTCACTACAATATAGTGGTATATGCCTATTTGCTCTTTGCACATTCGCTCTTTTTCTTTCCTTTTTCTTCTCTTTTTTATATATATGCTCATACTTCTGTTTAAGTCTTCTGCAAAGGAGCTAGCCATACATTCCACTTCATGTAGGAATTCAAAGTTTGACGATCTCAATTACCAAATTCCAATTGTATATGAATCATATTTATGACTTGAAGATTCTACCTCGACTTGTTCTCACTCTATTTGATAGCACTTTTAATTTATTTTTATTCAAGGTTTCTTTCTCAACTCGACTAATCAAATTATTTTTACTTTTGTAAATCAAACCCTGAACTTACAACATGCCGATTTAAATTATCTTTATATGTTACATTAATACCAATGTTGTGGAAGACTCCTATTGTTATCATCAAGTGCAAGTAAAATTATACTCAAGCCATTCATATATCCAATAAGACAAACACAAACTCAGTAATGCTCCATATATAATAATAAACTCGGAATTTCACAAATGGGATCGACTATTCCTTAAGGGAATTCAATTGATGCAAACTTTATTTCTAAGCTCGAACTAATGCAAGACTAAAATATAATATAAAACTTATAACATAGATTACAAGGTTTTAAAGATCTCCCCAAGCTTGGATTCAATTTAGGCGGGATCAAATAACTCCTTGTTGGTATCTATTCCTCCTCCTGGGTAGGAAGAGTATTGCCTTCTTCCTCTATGTTGCAAACTTTAGGCATGCTTGCGAGGCAAATGATGAGCTCGGCCATGTCATATTGAAGCTTCAAAATTTTCTTCTGTAGGAATTTCTTCTCATATGTCAACCCCAAAAACAGTTTTAATCAAGAAACCAACTCTACCATCGATGTCATTGACCTTTTTCTCAAGGTCCTTGCTCATCATCCAGTAGGAGTCAATCCCTTCTCCAATTGTTTCAACACATGGTTTCGAAGCATCTTCCAACTCATAGATCTTATCATGAATCTCATCTTGCCGCACCTTCTTAGGCTTAAGAGGCGACGAACCTAGAGGAGGTTTATAATAGGATCCTATGTTGTGACGATAGGGATTAGGGAGATACTCATCCTTGCTCTTTCCCTGCTTCCCTTGCCTCATCATCTCCATCCTTTGCAGGAACATGTCCTCCCAATTTGGGAGAGGCTTGATCTCCGGGCTGGATGATGACGATGATCCTTTAGGTTCTACTTCTTCGATCCTCTTCATGGGATTCTCTTCTTTCTTCCTCCAGATCTTGTTGACATGGAAAGGTTGCATGGCTTCGCTACACGAATGTTGTTATAAAGGGCTTGTACAGGGATGGCGAGGATTTTTCGAGGCTGGAGGTTGTAGTTGTGTGAAAACTTAATGAAAAGGATTAGATGCGATCAGCTTTAAAATGGAGGTCGAAAACCCTAGATGCCATTCGTAACAAGTAACTATACGGGCGCTGCCCATATAGATCCCGCTGCATAGTTATGAACCGATTATAGATTTCCTTCTATGGTGTGATGGCCCAAAATATTAAGCTTGTTGGGGAACCCCAAGAGCAAGGTACGATGAGCAGAGCAGCAAGTTTTCCCTCAGTTATGAAACCAAGGTTAGCAATCCAGTAGGAGCAAGGAAACACCCCAAAGGTGTTGCTAGCTGAACTTTGGCAGGGCGCACTACCGGTACTAGTAGAAACGTTGAGACTTGCACAACACAACCACAGAACTCTGCCCCCAACTTGCGATGAGGTTGTCAATCTCACCGGTTTTGCTGAAAACAAAGGATTAAACGTATCGAATGGAAGAAAGTAATACTTTGCAGAAAGTAAACACAAAGCAGTAAACAGTTGATTGTAGATTGATGGTAAAAGAAAGGACCGGGGTCCATAGTTCACTAGAGGTGGCTCTCCTTAAGATAGATGACATGTTGGGTGAACAAATTACAGCGGGGCAATTGACAAACATCGAGAAAGCATACAAGAAAATACTACTCATCTTTACTACATTGAGATTCGATTGGGCATTACAACATTATACATAGACCGCCATCCAACTGCATCTATGACTTATAATCCACCTTCAGGTTATCATCCTAACCCCCTCTAGTATTAAATTACAAGCAACAGATAATTGCATTATGAATTGCGTCTAAAGTAAACATTATGATTGTTCTATGAACAAAGGATTGTTGTTTTCTCCCTAGTAGCAATAGCACATCTAGTACCTTAGAGATTTCTGTCACTTCCCCAGATTACTAGAGGCATGAACCCACTATCGAGCATAAATACTAACTCTTGGAGTTGCTAGCATCTACTTGGCCAAGATAGCTACTAACAACAGAAAGCATGCAAGATCACAAATAACAAAGACATGATAGAATCAATAATGAATCTAGAATAGCATCTCAATATCCATCGGATCCCCGCAAACACAACATGTAGGAATTACAAATAGATGATCTTGATCATGAACGGAGCTCACAAGATCTAAACATGATAGCACAAAGGAGGAGAACCAGTTATCTAGCTACTACATGGACCCGTAGTCCAGAGATGAACTACTCACACATCACACCGGAGGCTTGCATGATGATGAAGAAGGCCTCCAGGGTGAATTCCCCTCTCCAGCAGGGTGCTGGGAAGAGCTTCAGATCCCTCCCGATATAGGGATGGAGATGACGGCGGCTACAGACTCTTTCGTGAAATTTTGATCGGGTACTTAGGGTTTCTGTATCGGAGGCAACTTATAGGTGGAAGGAGAGGCCGAGGGGGTGCCTGGGGCGGCCAGACCACCCCTGGCGTGGGCCAAGCCTGGCCGCACGGCCAGGTGGTGTGGCCGGGCCCCAGCCCCTCTCCATCTCGTATTCTGGCTCTAGGTGTCCCTCGCTGAAAAACTGACTTTGGCTTGTGTCCCGTCCAATTCCGAGAATATTCATTTTCTGACTTTCCTAGAACCAAAAATAGCAGAAAACAGGCAGCTAGCACTATGGCTCTTGTTAATAGGTTAGTCCAAGAAATCATATGAAAATTACTCCAAAGTGTGGACAAAACATAAGAAAGTAGATAAAACCAAGCATGGAACATCAAAAATTATGGATACGTTAGCTACGTATGAACATCACCAAGCTTAAATCATGCTCGTCCTCGAGTAGGTAAGTGATAAAAAGAAAGAATAATTTTTGAGTTGACATGCACCATCATAAACTTGATCAAAGTATTTGTAGAACATTGATATATGGGATCAAAGTACTTCAATCATAACATGAAAGACAAAGTTCTAGCAATAAGATAAAGCAACTATGTTGCAACATGATAAGGCATAAACAAAATATTCATGAATAAAAATGCTTTGCAAGACGTTTGTTTGTTTCACATAAAGAAAACATAGCATAGTGGTATTCAGCTTGTCCCTCATAGAGTAGCAAATATAAATACATAGGACACCTTCAAAGTTCATAAGAGTGACTAGATACAAATAGTTTAAAACAAGCAATATCAAAGCTATGCATCCATCAACAAGTCTTGGGACAATGCACATAGGACTAAGAATGGCGACTATGCTCTAAAAGTAGATACATAAAGATAGAAGGTGGAGACTCAACATAAAAGTAAAAGAAAGGCCTTCATAGAAGGAAGTAGGGATTCAAGTCTCATAAAGAGCTTCCAAAAATTATGGTACTTATTAGCTTTCAGCTCTCATTGCCCCTATCATAAGCATCTTGAAGATGATTAAGGTTAAAGTGACACAACTAAGAGGATATGCTTGACAATTTATAAGCTGAAATCTCATGCCCCTTACTTACGGAGACCGAACCTCATGCTACTCAACTTTAGTCACAAGTAAGCCCTTGTCATTGTAAGTACATATGTATCATAGAGAACCGCCAACGGGGTACCCCTTGCACATGATACAGCAGCTATCCCATAATCAAAATGACAAGGCAAGCAGACAATGAGCATCTCGGCGATCGTTTTATTTGCTATTTGCGTAGGTTTTTATTGAGGATGCCTCATAGAGCGCTCATTATGGTTATGCTGCAAGTTTCCACCATGATTAGGCATGGCTTAGGCTAGCGGCCCAGGCGTTTCTCTAACACATATACAAACTCCATGATCTTACAAGTTCCACTTTTATTTCACGCCGCCGGGATCCATAAGCAAAAGAACATGATATCAACGGGGTACAAAGTACAGGTGCAATGTTGAAAGCGTTCCCCATGATACATGGTTCTGCTAACTTCAACTTATAAAGCGCAAGCATATACGCAACAAAGATGGACGCAATGGTTCAAGTTTATTAAATGCAAGAAAGTAAAGTGTGCCATCAAGTTCGTGAGAGCTTTAATCACTAGTTTTCTCATAACAAGTTTAATTTGGAGGGTAGACAAAAACATGAATATACTTGGAATAGCATATGCTAATAGGTAGGTATGGTGGACTCTTTGGAATAACTTGGTTTTAGGAGTTGGATGCATGAGTGGAACTAATACTTGGTTACCGAGGCTAGCAAAAGACTGGGAGCGACCAACTAAGAGAGCAATAATGGCCATAATCATGCAGAGCGACAAAACATCATTAATCAAAGCATAAAGTGATACTACAAGTTGAAAACTAAAGGATCATAAAGGAAAATGGTGACTTTGGATAGTCATAACATGGTGTGAGCATGTGCCAAGTCAACCCAAATAAAGCATCAAAGGAGAATACCACAATACTATGCTTTAATATGCTAAAACAACGCATGATTCTTCAAAGGCACATTAAGCACTCTCAATTGTTTATAACAAGTCATGCTACAGCAAATAATACCAAGCATAAAGCCAAAACAATATCAAGCATGGCATGACAAAGCATGGGCCACAGTCAAAAACAAGCTCTCTTTACCACTTAAGCATGAGCTTTCCTACTCTTTTCCAATCCAAACCAAACTATTTGAAAACCAATGTATGAAAGAGGGGGTCCAACCAATTTATTAAGAAAACTAAGCAAACAAAGAACACGAAAAACCAAAACAAAAATGAAAAAGAAGACGCTCCAAGAACAACACAACTGTGCATGAAACAATAAAAATGAAGCGTTTGGAAGGAACCTGGGATTTTTATTGATGAAGAAGGGGATGCCTTGGGCATCCCCAAGCTTTGACGCTTGTACTTCTTGGATATTTCTTGGGGTGACACGCGTGGCATCCCCAAGCTTGAGCTTTAGGCCATCCTTCATCTCATTACTCACTCCTTCCATACACCTGAAATTTTTCCTTCATACAAAACTTCACACAATCTTTATTTGCAACATTAGTGCACTCAAGATAATAAGTCTTTAGGTTCACTTCCAACACCAATAAAACTTTGATTAAAAAACTAGCTACTGTAGCACTTCCCTGAAAATGCTCAATTCCCCAAAAGAACTCAAAAAGGAACCAACAAGAAGCAAATGCAGAAAATGGCAGAAATCTGTCAAAACAGACCAACAGGTAAAGAAAAAAATTCGAAGACCTTCTGTTGCTAAAATCAAAAAGTGTTGAACTAACTAAAGTTAGATAACAACCTGGGGAAGAAGCACAAAAATTCACGCCTCAAAACAACGTTCAGAGATTTTACACGAATATTTACGGTGAAGCACAGAAATCTGTTTCGGGACAGCAAGTTTCCCAATCATTACTTCTCTCTCATTAGAGGTTACTCTTGGCACAAAAAGCAAATAAAAAGGATAAGGAGCGGTTATTACGAAAGTAATAACTTCCAAGACTCGTCTAAAACTTTTGGGTTATCTCCCAATAAGTACTTTTCTTTAACGCCTTTAAGTTAGGCATAAGAAGCAAGAAAAAGGATCAAGTGTTCTCAAATGAAGAAGCATTTAGAGCAAATTTTGTTTTCATAGGAGAGTCAAAAGAAATTTTCTCTCTCTTCTTAGGGAAGTTTTCTATACCTTTCTTGAGTTGGAGTTGATATTTAATGGTGCCTTCTTTCATATCAATAATGGCACCAACAGTTCTAAGAAAAGGTCTTCCCAAAGTAATAGGACAAGAAGCATTGCATTCAACATCCAAAACATAGAAATCAACGGGGACATAAGAATTGTTAACCATAATAAGAACATCATTAATACTCCCCATGATTTTCTTTTTAGCATTATCATGAAGTGGGACATTCAAATAACAATCTTCAAGTGGTGGTAAATCAAGCATATCATAAATCTTTCTAGGCATAATGGAAACACTACTATCAAGATCACATAAAGCGTTAAAATCAAAATCATTCCCTTTCTTATTGATGATGGGTTCCCAACCATCTTCTTGTTTGATCGGAATAGAAGCTCTATGCTTCATCTTTTCTTCTTTAATCTTTATGAGAGCATCAGTAATGTGTTTTGTAAAGGCCATATTCATAGAACTAGCATTAGGACTTTTAGCAAGATTTTTTAGAAACTTAATCACTTCAGAGATGTTGCAACCATCAAGATCAAAATCATAATTATCATCTAAAGTAGTAGAGCTATTACTAGCCTCAACACTAGTGGTAGTGATAGTAGAAACACTAATGTTTCTACAATTTCGTCTTCTCTTTCCCACTTAGCATGTAGTTCAGCTAATAGTCTAACATTTTCATCAATTCTAACTTGTATGGCATTAGTGGCAGCAAAGGGATTATCAATAGTTTTAGGTTTAGCAGCCATTTTATTCAAAGAAGATTGAGCTTCAGCCAAGGATGCTATATTTCTTTCAGCATTAGAGAGTTTTTCCTCAATAGTTTTATTGAAAGAAATTTGTTTACTAATAAAGTCTTTAAGCATAACTTCAAGTTCAGAGGAAGCACTCATATTATTTTTGTAGGAATTTCCATAAGCATTACCATTGTTGGGAGGATATGGCTTATAATTGTTGTTACTAAAATTATTCATGTAAGCATTATTGCCAAAATTGTTATTCCTTATAAAGTTCACATCAACTTGCTCTTCTTGAGCAACCAAAGAGGCTAAGGGAACATTATTTGGATCAATATGGGCTTTCCCATTAACAAGCATAGACATAATAACATCAATTTTATCACTCAAGGAGGAGGTTTCTTCAACAGAATTTACCTTCTTACCTTGTGGAGCTCTCTCGGTATGCCATTTAGAATAGTTAACCATCATATTATCCAGAAGCTTTGTTGCAGCACCCAAAGTAATGGTCATAAAGGTACCTCCATCAGCAGAATCCAATAGATTTCTTGAAGAATAGTTCAATCTTGCATAAAAGGTTTGGATAATTTTCCAAGCAGTCAGTCCATGAGTGGGACAATTCTTTACCAAAGTTTTCATTCTTTCCCAAGCTTGAGCAACATGTTCATTATCAGATTGTTTAAACTTCATTATTTCACTTCTCATAGATATAATCTTAGCAGGAGGATAGTATTTTCTAATGAAAGCATCTTTGCTTTTAGTCCAAGAATCAATATTATTCCTAGTTAAGGAATTCAACCATTCTTTAGCTTTTCCTCTCAAAGAGAAAGGAAAAAATTTAAGCTTAACAATATCTCCATCTATATCCCTATGCTTTTGCATCTCACAAAGTTCAACAAAGTTATTTAAATGAGCAGCAGCATCTTCATTACCAATACCAGAAAATTGTTCTCTCATAACTAGATTGAGTAAAGAAGGTTTTATCTCAAAGAAAGTAGCTTCAGAAACAGGTGGAGCAATAGGTGTGCTCATAAAATCATTGTTGTTGGTGCTAGTGAAGTCACACAACTTAGTGTTTTCAAGAGTAGTGATTTTTCTGTGTTTTTTTAAGGAAAGCAAACTAGTAAAACTATTTTTGTGTTTTTGATAAAGAAACAAGCAAACAAAGCAGAAATAAACTAAGCAAAACAAAAATAACAAAGTAAAGAGATTGGTTATGAGGGACTCCCCTGGTGAAGATGTCCTTGACTCCCCGGCAATGGCGCCAGAAAATAGCTTGATGGCACAAAATATTGAGCTTGTTGGGGAACCCCAAGAGGAAGGTATGATGAGCACAGCAGCAAGTTTTCCCTCAGTTATGAAACCAAGGTTATCAATACAATAGGAGCAAGGAAACAGCCCAAAGGTGTTGCTAGCTGAACTTTGGCAGGGCGCACTACCGGTGCCAGCAGCAACGTGGAGACCTGCACAACACAACCACAGAACTCTGCCCCCAACTTGCGATGAGGTTGTCAATCTCACTGGTTTTCCTGAAAACAAAGGATTTGTCAACACCCGGATTTTTAATCCCAGATGCCTGTTATGCCATACCTCGCAATCCTAGGATTAACATTTTTTGAGACATAAAATATTGGATATCATAGTACATAATCCATTACAAACCATACATAAGGTCTTACACAAATAAAGGATCTCATGATCCAGTCTTAATACAACAAGCAGCAGAATAATTAATAAGCGTAGCGATGGGGTCCATCTTCAGGGGCACATGCAATGCTGATGAAGGCACATAGTCCTAGTTATCATAGCCGTCCTGCTGGCCATCATCTTTGTAGTCTCCTTCATAGTTTGGCCATAGGAATAGCCAGGGACAAAAGCCATGAGTACTCTTTAAGTACTCGCAAACTACCACTAACAAGTAGGATAGTACTAAGGTAAATGCTAACTCTAAGTTTTAATTCTAAAGTTAAGTTTGGAACCTAAGATGAGTTCAGAAACAAAGAAAGCTAAAATAAAGTTCTAGAATCACTTAAGTTGGGAAGCTAGTGTCATTGTCACAACCCTGTTGTGGTCAAGTCAAGTTCATCATTCATTTCATAAGTCATTTTGAAAACATCTGACAATGAAACAGTATGGCCACTCCAACTGTCCATAACCGCGGACACAGCTATTCGAATAGTTTGACACTCTGCAGAGGTGGTACACTTTCACCACAAGATACAATACATATGTCAGGGATAACCATGAATCATCATACTTAGTATGCAGATAATCAAACAAAACCTTTCCTTTACACACCCTAGTATAAGCACATCTCCTATGAGCATGGCCTCCCAACCATTACCATCTGTCATCTTGGTCACTGCATAGGTGGACAACATTGAGAGGTAGCCTCAGCTCAAACCTCTCCCGCGAGGGAACTAATACTATGCATATAAACTTCTGGCTAAGCCTTACCTAATTCAGGTATTGTGGTTGTACGGTAAATTTGGAATGGTATCGCATCCGAATCAAACCATCAGTTTTGTAAAAGGGTTAAGGCTCATGCCTCAATATTTCATTATCATAAACCATTTGTGTTTCTCAACACATGTCAAAACATCTCAATAGAATGACTCATCATTCCAAGGTTTCCATAAGTCATTTTCACCAAGTGTTCCCATCTACAAAGTGACTCAAGTTTTGATCTAGCTCTAATCTACTAAGTCAAGATTGTTCACTAAGGTGGGACGATGGGATCAATCTCATGCCATAGAATGACATCTAAGGTTATCTAAGTAGGTCAAGTTTTATACTTTTTATGCTACCTTCAAAACAAGTAAAGGACTTTGCTAAAGTAAAGAAGTAAAGCTTGGAATTAAATCTTGGACTAAGTATAAATCCAAATGATATCACCAAAGCATGCCTAATGCCTTGGCTTAGGTTATCTAGCTTGCAAGGGTTAGCTTGCATTGTTAATGATGGCTTGCCTTGGGTAGTGCAGTGGTTGTAGTTTTCTTCCACTTCCTCCGGGTAGAACTCCTCCTCCTCGAAAGCTTGGTCGGTACTATCATCTATAAATACATACGGAGTACACAATCACCAAACAATCCTTAACTAGTCTACTTAGCACTCTAAGGCACACATTTGATGATCTATTACCATCACAAGCATCACAAGATTTTGTTAACTAGTTTCATTCTTTTTATTTGAGAAAAGTAATTTCTACTCATTGAAAAATAACTAAGATTTAATATTCACCACTTAAAATATAGGATCATGTGGACACATGTCCTCACCACATATTCTGACATGTGGGAATGTGATTTAAAGGTTGGATCATATTTTAATAAGTTTTAGTTTAATAATTAGTGATTTCAAGTGACTAGAAATGCCTATATAGCATTATTTTGGTACTAGTCCAAAGTCACTGCATGCAAACCTTAATATTATTACATATTCAGATAGGTATGGTGAAATGTGATTTTTGAGAGTTGGAATCAACTCAAAATCTGACATGGTTGGTTTTATAAAAATGTTGCTAGGTGCAAATGCTTCTGTTTTGTTATTTTTACTAGGAGAGATATCTAACTCTAAATGAATTGATTCCAACTGGCTTGGATAGATCTTTTTAGAAGCTTTACGACACAATTGGAATCACTCCATTTGGATTTGTAAATCTCTCTGAATTGATTTTTAAACTAAGGGACGGAACTAGGTTCAAACTAAATTAGAAAAACCTAGATTTGAATTATTGGGCTAGCGCGGGAAAGAAAATGCGCCGGCCCAGTGGCGTTTCGCGGCGCAGAGAATAGCTGATAGGGGGTCCACCTGTCATTGGCTCTTTACACACGAAATGGTACGGCGCGATGTGTGTTGTTAGATTAAAAGTGAGATCTACGGCTGAGGAGTGTCATCTCCGGCGAATAGTTCGCCGGCGAGAACTAACCCTAGTGGCTCGGTGGGGGTGCACAGGGGGCATACCAGGGCTCCAGCTACTGTGGTGATGGGGGCGATCGAACGTGTTGTCGATGGCGGACTCAGGGGTGGTCACGGCAGCTCCTGGGGTGGACGAAATCGACGGCGCCTTCTCCTCCTCTGCAGCAGGCTCCTCTGGCTAAATTCCGGCGAACTATGGCTCGAGCGGCTCTGGCAAGAGGTGGGGAAGGATCAGTGAGGAGAGGGGAGTGGAATGGTGTGAGTCGTTTATGCTGGGGAGGGTTCCTTTTATAGGGCGACGAGGGGACCGAGCGGCATGACGGCGAGCTCACCGGTGACGCTGATACAGGCGGCTAGAGGCATGGGCGGCATAGGCGGACGGTGGCCTGCCTCCTGGCGATGCTCTATGGTGTTAATGCGCAGCTAGGGGCGGTGGCGTTTGGTCCGGCGAGGTTGGCGCTCTGTGCGATAGAGGCGGTGCTTGACGGGGTGCACGACGACTGTGGGTCACGCGGAGGCGCACGGCCATGTTTGGCAGGGTGTTGGGGTCGAGTAGGAGCGACGTGCGGGATTTTATGTCCAGTGGCGGTCTGCTGCGTGCTGGCGACGATCGCGCTCTGGCGCACGCTGAGCATGGCACCGAGAGAATGGGCGGCGGCGCTGGGGTGTGGTACAGGGCCTAGGGTGATCGAGCGGTGGACAGGGAGCGGCAGTAGGGTTGGGCGGAGCTAGTGGTGGCACTGGAATGGCTATGCACGGTCTATGGAGCTCTATCCACGATCGGCCAGCGGCGACCACAAAGTTGCGGCGCTCCACTACTGATGCGGCTTAGGGGTAGGCCGGTGCTGGCTTGGTTAGACTCAAGGGGTACAAGGGAGTGCAGGGGAGGTCAAATGGGGGACAATGGCTTAAGTACAAATAGTATTAGTTAGGCAGTTTATTTTCCGCATGCCACCTATTCGACACAATGGCCGCATGAGAAAAGTTTTTGAATTTTTGGATGAATTTTGCTGAGTTTGCTAGACACATGCTTAAGCCTCTGTGGTTGCTTGGGTTTTGAAAATGGAGCTCATTTGAGTGGTTTTTGAATAAGTGTGATCTTGATACATACACTGGATTCAATTTTCAAATGTCATTTAAAATTAGAGTTTGAAAGTTTTTGGCAGATCACAAAGTGGGCCTTGGTACATCACTATATGTACTAGCAAGGGGTGCAAAGATCCACATTTGTTCCTATTAAGAATTGAGTCCTAGGAATAGCCAAAGTAGGCATGTTGATTAAAATGGCACAAATGACCATTTGCCTCTTTTATTCATTTTGATTTGTTTTTCTTTGGGATTTGTTTGGGAATGATCTAGATGATGTTTATTTCACCTAAGAATCATTTTACAAGCAATGGATCACTTAATTATGGCAATTCAAATCAACTCCTAATTAAATGCACACCCATATGAATGCTTGAATATTTTTAATTGGAAAAGTTTTTGTTAGCCTTAATTTTGATGATTTGGATCTTAATAACCTTGGATTGAAGATTTGGGATGTTACAAACCTTCCCCCCCTTAAAAAAAATCTCGTCCCGAGATTTACAAAAGAAAACTAGGAACTAAAGAGATCTGGGAACTCTGTCCTAATGTAATCTTCTCGCTCCCAAGTGGCTTCCTCTTCGGTATGATTGCTCCACTGAATCTTGAGAAATTTGATACTCCTGGTCCTGTAAGCTTCCTCTAAGATATGGATGGGCACTTCACGGTATGTCAGGTCCTTGTTGATTTCCACAACTCTGTGATTGATGTTCTTGAAAACTTCAGTCTTCTCTGGCACTTCTAAGCATTTGCGAAGTAACAAGATATGGAACACATTGTGGATAGCTGACATCTCTTCTGGTAGTTCCAGTTGATAGGATACTTCTCCTCGATGGTTCAGGATATTGAAAGGTCCGATATATCTGGGGGCTAACTTTCCTTTCAGACTGAAGCGTTGGGTTCCCTTCAATGGTGAAACTTTCAGATATACAAAATCTCCGACATTGAAAGTCAGGTCTCTCCTTCTCTTGTCAACATAACTCATCTGTTTGGACTGGGCGGTCTTGAGGTGCTCACGGACTTTGTGAACTTTCTCTTCGGCTTCTCGGAGAATGTCGGGTCCAAAGATCTGACTCTCTCCTACTTGCGACCAATTCAACAGGGTACGACACTTCCTTCCGTATAGGAACTCAAATGGTGCCATTTGCAAACTAGCTTGATAACTGTTATTATATGAGAATTCTACAAAAGGCAGACAGTCTTCCCATTTTGATCCGTACTCCAAAACACAAGCTCTTAACATATCCTCTAGGATTTGGTTGACTCTCTCAGTCTGTCCATCAGTTTGCGGGTGATAAGCGGTGCTGAAGTTCAACTTGGTTCCCAATCCTTCCTGGACTTTCTGCCAAAATCTTGAGGTAAATTGGGTTCCTCGATCTCATACTATGGTCTTGGGGTTCCATGTAGGCTTACAATTCTAGCAATATATAGCTCTACTAGCTTCGAACTCTGGTAAGTTGTCTTGACGGGGATAAAATGGGCTACCTTGGACAGTCTATCAACTATGACCCGGATTGAGTCATTTCCCCTACTAGAAGTAGGTAAACCGGTGATAAAGTCCATTCCGACAGAATCCCATTTCCATTCTGGAATTTGTAATGGTTGCAACAGTCATGCGGGTCTCTGATGCTCTGCTTTGACTCTTTGACAGATGTCACACTTGGCGATGTAGCTTCCAATTTCTCTCTTCATCTTGTGCCACCAAAATTGCTCTTTCAAATCTTGATACATCTTCGTTCATCCGGGGTGGATAGAATAAAGAGTATCATGAGCTTCCTGCATGATAACTTGCTTCAGCTCTGAATCTGCTGGCACACAGATACGGCCTTTATACCATAGAACTCCTTCTTCATCTTTAGTGAATCCAGGTACCTTTCATGTACCAATACGATGTTTGATTCCATCAATACTTTCATTTCCCTTCTGGGCTTCCTTGATTTGGCTGATTAATGTGGGTTGAAGTTCAATTCTAGCTAAGAATCCTTTGCTAACTAGCTCCATTCTAAACTGCTCCAACTCCTCATACAAACTTGGTTGCTTCTCCTTAATCATGGTGTTTAGGCTACACGGCAATCTACTAAGAGCATCCGCTACCACATTGGCTTTGCCGGGGTGATAGTGAATGTCAAGGTCATAATACTTGATTAACTCTATCCATCTCATTTGCCTCATATTCAGCTCCTTCTCAGTGAAAATATACTTTAAGCTCTTGTGATCTGAGTAAATCTCACAGCGATTACCCATCAGATAGTGATGCCATGTCTTCAATGCCAAAACTACGGCTGCTAGCTCAAGATCATGGGTTGGATAGTTTTGCTCATGCTGCTTCAGTTGTCGAGACAAATAGGCGATGACTTTGCCTTCTTGCATCAATACACATCCGAGACCAATCTTGGATGCATCACAATATACATCAAACGGCTTCTTGATATCTGGCATGATCAATATTGGGGCTGAAATCAATCTCTTCTTTAGTTCTTGGAAACTGGCTTCACATTTGTCGGTCCATTCAAACTTCTTGTCCTTCTTCAGCAATTTGGTCATGGGTCTGGCGCTGCTCGAGAATCCTTCTACGAACTTGCGGTAGTATCCCGCTAATCCGAGAAATACACGGACTTGGGTTTGAGTGGTTGGGGCTTCCCATTCTTCGACATCTTTGATCTTGGCGGGATCAACAGAGACTCCTCTGGCAGACACAATATGCCCTAGGAATCCTACTTCTTTTAGACAAAACTCACACTTGCTGAACTTGGCATACAGCCGATGCTCTCTTAGGGTTTCTAGGATGATTCTCAGATGTTGCTCATGATCTTCTTCTGACTTGGAGTAAATAAGGATATCATCGATAAACACAACGACGAACTTATCCAGGAAATTCATAAAGATCTTATTCATGAGATTCATGAAATAAGCAGGGGCATTGGTTAATCCAAAAGACATAACCGTGTACTCGTATAAACCATAGCGAGTAGTAAAGGCGGTCTTCGGAATATCCGTTGCACGAATCTTAAGTTGGTGATAACCAGTCCTAAGATCAATCTTTGAGAATACCTGGGCACCGGTCAACTGATCAAATAGATCCTCTATCTTCGGCAAAGGGTACTTGTTTTTGATGGTGACGTCATTCAGCTTCCTGTAATCTGTGCACAGATGGTTGCCTCCATCTTTCTTGTCGATGAATAACACTAGTGATATCCATGGTGAAGCGCTTGGTTGAATCAAGCCTGTTGCTAACATAGCATCCAACTGCTTCTTCAGCTCTACTAACTCTGAGGGGTTCATGCTATAGGGTCTCTGGGCTATGGGTCCGGTTCCGGGGATTAGTTCGATAATGAACTCAATATCACTATCCGGGGGCATACCTGGCAATTCATCTGGGAATACGTCGGGGTATTCGCAGACTACTCTGACTTGGTCAATGGTGGGCAGGGCTAGACTCTTATTGCACATGAATTGACGGGGTAAGGTTTCAGATATATGCTCTATTGTGACTCCAGAGCTACTGGTCATGGTGATGGCTTTCTTAGAACAGTCTATCAGTCCTTTATGCCTTGACATCCAGTCCATACCTAGTACTACTTCCAATCCTTTGGTTCCGAGTACGATTAGGTTGGCATAAAAATCTACCCCATGTATTCCGATAGGCACAGCTTTTCAAATTTTTCTAGCTTTTGTAGTTGAACCGGGGATTTGAACTATCATGACATGCTTCAGGTTGGTTGGGTGAATCTTACTAGTGCATGCAAATTCTTCGGTGACAAATGAATGCGGTGCTCCCGAATCAAACAATACTCTTGCTAAAACTGAGTTGACAGAAAACATACCCATCACTACGTCTGGCGCTTCTTGGGCTTCCTCTGCGTTCATGTGGAAGAGACGACCGTTGCGGTTGTGAGGGTTCCCTGGGGCAAATCTTCTCCCTAGTTGAACACGACGCTGCTGTTGAGCTCGGGCATTCACATTGGCAGTGGCGGTAGTCTTCTTGGGACACTCATTGGAATAGTGACCCTTCACTCCACACTCGAAACAAGTGATTTGGGACTTGTCTTTTGCTGCGACGGGCACAGCATTGCTGCCAGTTCTGGGAGCAGTATTGTTGTTGTTATTGTGGTTGCCCTTGGGAGGGGCACGGTTGAAATTGTTGGTGTTGCCGGAGTTGTTGTTGTTTCCTCCGGACTTCACATTGCCTCCGCTACGGTTGGGGTAGCTTGGGCGGGACATTGGGGGTCGGTTGTTCCTTGGTGCATATCTTGGTGATGGGTTGGGACGGTACTTCTGGTGACTGCTGGATCCAGATTGCTGCATCATATGACGTTTGCGGTTGTCGTTTGCCTGGTTAATCTTCCCTTCCATTTGAATGGCAGAGTCGACTAGCTCTTCTAGATCCTCGAAACGGATGTTCACGAGGACAATCTGCATCTCATCATGCAGTCCGTTTAGGAACCTCTCCTTCTTCTTGGCCTCCGTGTTGATCTCATCAGGGGTGTACCTTGCTAAGGACAGGAATCTGTCACGGTACTCCACCACAGTCATTCTACCTTGCTTCAATTCTCTAAACTCATCCCTCTTTCGGGTGACTAGTCCCTGTGGCACGTGGGTGCGGCTAAACTTGATCTTGAAGGCTTCCCATGTCATAACTTGACCATGGTTCATCAGGCGGATACTGTTCCACCAGGCTCTTGCATCTCCTGCCAAGTAGTGGGTGGCAAAGAGAACTTTCTCGTTGTCATCAACTCTAGCTACCTCTAAGTTGTTCTCCATTGTCTGCAACCAGTCATCAGCATATAATGGGTTCTCTGAAGTGCTAAAGATTGGGGGATTGGTATTCTCGAAGTTCTTCAGCTTGGATCCTTGATGATCCTGATTTCCATGGCCTTGGTTGTTGAGAGCCATCTGGGCGATCTGTTGCAGTGTTGCTAGATTAGCTTGGCACTCTGCCCTGCTTGCTTCTCGGTCTGCGATGAGATTCTGCAAGATCTGTAGCATTGGGTCTTGTGACGAGCTGCTCCCTCCTTGGTTTCCACGAGTCATCTTAGATTGAGGTAGATAAAGGGGGTAAGAGGGAAAGTTCTATGGTTCATGATTTTGGTTTCAAAGCTAAAACTTTGAGTTTGACTCAGGTTTTTGCAACTAACTTCATTTCATTCATGCAAACAGGCACACGATACAACACACACACACACATCACAACAAAGAAAAACAAATGGTTTTAAGAACCATTCTGCTTGCTACGATACAATGGGACCTATACATCTCATGCTACGATAGTGACCTAGTGCATCTACTTATCATCGATGAAGTCCGAGTCATCATCGTTAGTGTAGAAGTCCACAGCATCCTCCTCCAGAAAGTCATCATCATTGCTGAGGTAAGAATCCATGTCTCCCTGGATGTCTTCACCCTCATCTTCTTCTTCCTTTGCGGCAAGCTAAGCTTCTTGCTCCTTGACGGTCTTCCCGAGGTCGGCCACCTTCTTGCGAAGACGGGCAATGATGCAATCCTTCTTCTCGCGCTAGCGGCGAAGAGACTGACGGTCCTTGACAAGCAGTGAGAAAGTCTGGGCCTTTTGGTCGGCGATGGCACGGTTGTGGTTGGCAAACTCCCTAGCATTGTCCAACTCCTTCTGATGATCGTACAACAGGAAGTCGAGGTTCTCCACTTGGCGCTTCAGTTCTGGATGACTTGGCATCTCCATTGGCATTCCCATGAAGGCACATCTTGCATAGTGAGCAAAACGGGTTTCTTGGATCTGGTTGACACTAAGGGCACATAGACGTGCGAGAGCTTCATGCATTGCCCTGGCTAATCCATCTAGCCAGTTGTTCTCTCTCACGGAGAACTGGATTCTCCTGGACATTGGTGCTTCGATGCTTCCTCAAAGATCAGCGATGACAAGCCACTGCAAATCTCCTCCTAGGGGTCCAAGAAGTTGAGCTCCAAGAAACTCCAGATGCGGGCGTCCCAATAACTCAGAGAGTGAATCCAGATCCCTCTCGAAGATCAGCTGACCTCCATTTCCTAACTGGTAAAACTTGCTGAACTGAGACTCCATCTACAAGAATTAAGGATGAGGAAGTCAGTGAGGTGATCAAGTGTATCAAATTTTATGTAGTAATGTAAGAATTGGAGGAACATGAAGTTTTGAGAAAGAATGAATTTTCCCAAGGGTAAGAGAGGAAATACTTTGTCATAAATACTCACTTTGGTTTTTGAAACTAAGTTTTTGGTTTAGACGTCCATTCTAACTAGGGTCTCCTATGGTCAGGATGGCTCTGATACCAACTTGTCAACACCCGGATTTTTAATCCTAGATGCCTAGTATGCCATACCTCTCAATCCCAGGATTACCATTTTGTGAGACATAACATATTGGATATCACAGTACAGCATCCATTACAAAACATACATAAGGTCTTACACAAATAAAGGATCTCATGATCTAGTCTTAATAGAACAAGCAGCGGAATAATTAATAAGCATAGTGGTGGGATCCATCTTCAGGGGCACATGCAATGTTGACGAAGGCAGATAGTCATAGTTATCATAGCCGTCCTGATGGCCATCATCTTGGTAGTCTCCTTCATAGTCTGGCCATAGGAATAGCCAGGGACAAAAGCCATGAGTACTCTTTAAGTACTCGCAAAGTACCACTAACAAGTAGGATAGTACTAAGGTAAATGCTAACTCTAAGTTTTAATTATAAAGTTAAGTTTGGAACCTAAGCTGAGTTCAGAAACAAAGAAAGATAAAATAAAGTTCTAGAATCACTTAAGTTGGGAAGCTAGTGTCATTATCACAAACCTGTTGTGGTCAAGTCAAGTTCATCATTCATTTCATAAGTCATTTTGAAAACATCTGACAACGAAACAGTATGGCCACTCCAACTGTCCATAACCGCGGACGCGGCTATTCGAATAGTTTGACACTCTGCAGAGGTGGTACACTTTCACCACAAGATTTGATACATCTGTTAGGGATAACCCTGAATCATCATACTTAGTATGCAGATAATCACACATAACCTTTCCTTTACACACCCTAGTATAAGCACCTCTCCTATGAGCATGGCCTCCCAACCATGACCATCTGTCATCTTGGGCATTGCATAGGTGGACAACATTGAGAGGTAGCCTCAGCTCAAACCTCTCCCGCGAGGGAACTAATACTAATGCATATAAACTTCTGGCTAAGCCTTACCCAATTCAGGTATTGTGGTTGTACGGTAAATTTGGAATGGTATCGCATCTGAATCCAACCATCAGTTTTGTAAAAGGGTTAAGGCTCATGCCTCAATATTTCATTATCATAAACCATTTGTGTTTCTCAACACATGTCAAAACATCTCAATAGAATGACTCATCATTCCAAGGTTTCCATAAGTCATTTTCACCAAGTGTTCCCATCTACAAAGTGACTCAAGTTTTGATCTAGCTCTAATCTACTAAGTTAAGAGTGTTCACTAAGGTGGGACGATGGGATCAATCTCATGCCATAGAATGACATCTAAGGTTATCTAAGTAGGTCAAGTTTTATACTTTTTATGCTACCTTCAAAAAAAGTAAAGGACTTTGGTAAAGTAAAGAAGTAAAACTTGGAATTAAATCTTGGACTAAGTATAAATCCAAATGATATCACCAAAGCATGCCTAATGCCTTGGCTTAGGTTATCTAGCTTGCAAGGGTTAGCTTGCATTGTTAATGATGGCTTGCCTTGGTTGGTGCAGTGGTTGAAGTTTTCTTCCACTTCCTCCGGGTAGAACTCCTCCTCCTCGAAAGCTTGGTCGGTACTATCGTCTATAAATACATACGGAGTACACAATCACCAAACAATCCTTAACTAGTCTACTTAGCACTCTAAGGCACACATTTGATGATCTATTACCATCACAAGCATCACAAGATTTTATTAACTAGTTTCATTCTTTTTATTTGAGAAAAGTAATTTCTACTCATTGAAAAATAACTAAGATTTAATATTCACCACTTAAAATATAGGATCATGTGGACACATGTCCTCACCACATATTCTGACATGTGGGAATGTGATTTAAAGGTTGGATCACATTTTAATAAGTTTTAGTTTAATAATCAGTGATTTAAAGTGACTAGAAATGCCTATATAGCATTATTTTGGTACTAGTCCAAAGTCACTGCATGCAAACCTTAATATTATTACATATTTAGATATTTATGGTGAAATGTGATTTTTGAGAGTTGGAATCAACTCAAAAGCTAACATGGCTGATTTTATAAAAATGTTGCAGGGTGCAAATGCTTCTGTTTTGTTATTTTTACTAGGAGAGATCTCTAACTCTAAATGAATTAATTCCAACGGGCTTGGGTAGATATTTTCAGAAGCTTTCCGACACAATTGGAATCACTCCATTTGGATTTGTAAATCTCTCTGAATTGATTTTTAAACTAAGGGACAAAACTAGGTTCAAACTAAATTAGAAAAACCTAGATTTGAATTACTGGGCTAGCGCAGGAAAGAAAATGGGCCAGCCCAGTGGCGTTTCGCGGCACAAAGAACAGCTGACAGGGGGTCCACCTGTCATTGGCTCTTTACACGCGAAGAGGTATGGGGCGATGTGGTCCGTTAGATTAAAAGTGAGATCTACGGCTGAGGAGTGTCGTCTCCGGCGAATAGTTCGCCGGCGAGAACTAACCCTAGCGGCTCGGTGGGGGTGCACAGGGGGCATACCAGGGCTCCAGCTACTGCGGTGATGGGGTGATCGAACATGCTGTCGACGGCGAACTCAGGGGTGGTCGCGGCAGCTCCTGGGGTGGACGAAATCGACGGCGCCTTCTCCTCCTTTGCAGCGGGCTCCTCCGGCTAAATTCTGGTGAACTATTGCTCAAGCGGCTCCGGCAAGAGGTGGGGAAGGATCAGTGAGGAGAGGGGAGTGGAATGGTGTGAGTCGTTGGTGCTAGGGAGGGCTCCTTTTATAGGGTGACGAGGGGACCGAGCGGCATGACGGCAAGCTCACCGATGATGCTGATACAGGCAGCTAGAGGCATGGGCGGTGTAGGCAGACAGTGGCCTGCCTCCTGGCGATGCTCTATGGCGTTAATGCGCAGCTAGGGGCGGTGGCGTTTGGTCGGGCGAGGCTGGCGCTCTGTGCGATAGAGGTGGTGCTCGACGCGGCGCATGGCGACTGTGGGTCACGCGGCGGCGCACGACCATGTCTGGCGGGGTGCTGGGGTCGAGGCGGAGCGCCGTGCGGGATTTTATGTCTATTGGAGGTCTACTGTGTGCGGGCAATGATCGCGCTCTGGCGCGCGCTGAGCACGGCGTAGAGAGAATGGGTGGCAGCACTGGGGTGTGGTCTAGGGCCTGGGGTGATCAAGGGGTGGACAGGGAGCGGTGGTAGGGTTGGGCGCAGCTAGTGGTGGCACTGGAATAGCGTTGTGCGGTCTATGGCGCTCTGTCCATGATCGGCCGGCGGCGGCCACAAAGTGGCAGTGCTCCACTACTGCTGCGGCTTAGGGGTAGGCCGGTGCTAGCTTGGTTAGACTCAGGGGGACAAGGGAGTGCAGGGGAGGTCAAATGGGGGACAATGGCTTAAGTACAAACAGTATTAGTTAGGCAGTTTATTTTCTGCATGCCACCTGTTCGACACAATGGCTGCATGAGAATTTTTTTTGAATTTTTGGATGAATTTTGGTGGGTTTGCTAGAAACATGCTTAAGCCTCTGTGGTTGCTTGGGTTTTGAAAATGGAACTCATTTGAGTGGTTTTTGAATAAGTGTGATCTTGATACGTACACTAGATTCAATTTTCAAATGTCATTTAAAATTAGAGTTTGAAAGTTTTTGGCAGATCACAAAGTGGGCCTTGGTACATCACTATATGTACTAGCAAGGGGTCCAAAGATCCACATCTGTTTCTGTTAAGAATTGAGTCCTAGGAATAGCCAAAGTAGGCATGTTGATTGAAATGGCACAAATGACCATTTGTCTCTTTTATTCATTTTGATT
Source organism: Avena eriantha (assembly GCA_910589775.1). NCBI lineage: Eukaryota > Viridiplantae > Streptophyta > Magnoliopsida > Poales > Poaceae > Avena > Avena eriantha. The sequence goes on along the minus strand of OU342741.1, from coordinate 488,591,388 downwards.
TGTTTTTCTTTGGGTTTTGTTTGGGAATGATCTAGATGATGTTTATTTCACCTAACAATCATTTTACAAGCAATGGATCACTTAATTATGGCAATTCAAATCAACTCCTAATTAAATGCACACCCATATGAATTCTTGAATATATTTAATTGGAAAAGTTTTTTTAGCCCTAATTTTGATGATTTGGATCTTGATAACCTTGGATTGAAATTTTGGGATGTTACGGGATTAAACATATCGAATGGAAGAAAGTAATAGTTTGCAGAAAGTAAACATAAAGCAGTAAATAGTTAATTGTAGATTGATGCTAAAAGAAAGGACCGGGGTCCATAGTTCACTATAGGTGGCTCTCCTTAAGATAGATGACATGTTGGGTGAACAAATTACAGCGGGGCAATTGACAAATATCGAGAAAGCATACAAGCATATACTAATCACCTTGACTCCTTTGAGATTCGATTGGGCATTACAACTTTATACGTAGACCGCCATCCAACTGCATCTATGACTAATAATCCACCGGGTTATCATCCGAACCCCCTCCAGTGTTAAGTTGCAAGCAACGGATAACTGCATTACGAATTGCATGTAAAGTAAACAATATGATTGTTCTATGAACAAAGGATTGTTGTTTTCTCCCTAGTACCAACAGCACATCTAGTACCTTAGAGATTTCTGTCACTTCCCCAGATTACTAGAGGCATGAACCCACTATTGAGCATAAATAGTGGGAGTTGATATTTAATAGTGCCTTCTTTCATATCAATAATGGCACCAACAGTTCTAAGAAAAGGTCTTCCCAAAGTAATAGGACAAGAAGCATTGCATTCAACATCCAACACATAGAAATCAACGGGGACATAGGCATTGTTAACCATAATAAGAACATCATTAATACTCCCCATGAGTTTCTTTTTAGCATTATCATCAAGTGGGACATTCAAAAAACAATCTTCAAGTGGAGGCAAATCAAGCATATCATAAATCCTTCTAGGCATAATAGAAACACTACTATCAATATCACATAGAGCTTTGAAATCAAAGTCATTCACTTTCATATTAATGATGGGTTCCCAACCATCTTATAGTTTTATAGGAATAGAAGCTTTATGTTTTATCTTTTCTTCTTTAATCTTTATGAGAGCATCAGTAATGTGTTTTGTAAAGGCCATGTTCATAGCACTAGCATTAGGACTTTTAGCAAGCTTTTGTAGGAACTTAATAACTTCAGAGATATTGCAACCATCAAGATCAAAATCAAAATTATCATCTAAATTAGTAGAACTATTACTAGCCTCAACACTAGTGGTGGTGATAGTAGAAACACTAATGTTTCTAGCAATTTCATCTTCTCTTTCCCACTTAGCATGTAATTCAGCTAATAGTCTAACATTTTCATCAATTCTTACTTGTATAGCATTAGTAACTGCAAAGGGATTATCATTACTTTCGGGTTTAGCGGCCATTTTATTCATCAATGAAGATTGAGCTTCAGACAAAGATGATATATTCCTTTCCGCATTAGAAAGTTTCAATTGTAAACTAGGAATTTCCCTATTTAGAGTCTCAAGTTGATGGCTAATGTTCTTCAAAATGGTAGATTGTTCCTCCATAGTCTTAGTGAATAGTTTATTTTTCTCATATTGCATTTGCATGAAATTATTATTGGCTCTTTCAACTTCTAAAATTCTTCCTTCACTACGTAATCCAGGTTTACCATTATAACCATAAGTATTACTAGGAGGGTAAGGCCTATAATTGTTATTACCATAAGCATTGTTGCCAAAATTGTTATTTCTTATGAAGTTCACATCAACTTGCTCTTCTTGAGCAACCAAAGAGGCTAAAGGAACATTATTTGGATCAATATGAGCTTTCCCATTCACAAGCATAGACATAATAACATCAATCTTATCACTCAAGGAGGAGGTTTCCTCAATAGAATTTACCTTCTTACCTTGTGGAGCTCTCTCAGTATGCCATTCAGAATAGTTAGCCATCATATTATCTAGAAGCTTTGTTGCAGCACCCAAAGTAATGGTCATAAAGGTACCTCCAGCAGCAGAATCCAATAGATTCCTTGAAGAATAGTTCAATCCTGCATAAAAAAGTTTGGATGATCATCCAAGCAGCCAGTCCATGAGTGGGACAATTCTTAACCAAAGATTTCATTCTTTCCCAAGCTTGAGCAACATGTTCATTATCAGATTGTTTAAACTTCATTATTTTACTTCTCATAGATATAATCTTAGCAGGAGGATAGTATTTTCCAATGAAAGCATCTTTGCACTTAGTCCAAGAATCAATACTATTCCTAGTTAAGGAATTCAACCATTCTTTAGCTTTTCCTCTCAAAGAAAAAGGAAACAATATCAGCTTAATAATATCACCACCTATATCCCTATACTTTTGCATCTCACAAAGTTCAACAAAGTTATTTAGATGGGCAGCGGCATCTTCATTACCAATACCAGAAATTTTTTCTCTCATAACAAGATTGACTAAAGGAGGTTTTATCTCAAAGAAAGTAGCTTCGGGAACATGTGGAGCAATATGTGTGCTCATAAAATCATTATTGTTGGTGCTAGTGAAGTCACACAACCTAGTGTTTTCAAGAGTAGTCATTTTTTGTGTTTTTGATAAAGAAAGCAAACTTGTAAAACTATTTTTTGTGTTTTTGATAACAAAACAAGCAAACAAAGCAAAAATAAACTAAGAAAAACAAAAATAACAAAGTAAAGAGATTGGTTATGAGGGACTCCCCTTGTGAAGATGTCCTTGACTCCCTGGTAACGGCGCCAGAAAAATACTTGCTGACTCAGTATTAACGAGCTCGTTGGGGAACCCCAAGAGGAAGCTATGATGAGCACAGCAGTAAGTTTCCCTCAGTTATGAAACCAAGGTTATCAATCCAGTAGGAGCAAGGAAACACCCCAAAGGTGTAGCTAGCTGAACTTTGGCAGGGCACACTACCGGTGCCAGCATCAATGTGGAGACCTGCACAACACAACCACAGAACTCTGTCCCCATCTTGCGATGAGGTTGTCAATCTCACCGGTTTTGCTAAAAACAAAGGATTAAACGTATCGAATGGAAGGAAGTAATAGTTTGTAGAAAGTAAACACAAAGCAGTAAACAGTTTGTAGATTGAATGTAAAAGAAAGGACCGGGGTCCATAGTTCACTAGAGGTGTCTTTCCTTAAGATAGATAACATGCTGGGTGAACAAATTACAGCGGGGCAATTGACAAACATCGAGAAAGCATACAAGCATATACTAATCATCTTGACTCCTTTGAGACTTGATTGGGCATTACAACATTATACATAGACCGCCATCCAACTGCATCTATGACTTATAATCCACCTTCAGGTTATCATCCGAACCCCCTCCAGTATTAAGTTGCAAGCAACAGATTATTGCTTTATGAATTGCGTGTAATGTAAAGAATAAGATTGTTCTATGAACAAAGGATTGTTCTTTTCTCCCTAGTAGCAACGGAACATCTAGTACCTTAGAGATTTCTGTCACTTCCCCAGATTACCAGAGGCATGAACCCACTATCGAGCATAAATACTAACTCTTGGAGTTGCTAGCTTCTACTTGGCCAAGATAGCTACTAACAACGGAAAGCATGCATGATCACAAATAACAAAGACATGATAGAATCAATAATCAATCTAAAATAGCATCTCAATATCCATCGGATCCCCGCAAACACAACACGGTGAGTTACTCCATATTTGCTGAGGATTTTCCTGAAAGTTCCTTTCATGAAATGAGAACCACCGTCAGTGATTAAAAATCTAGGAACTCCAAACCTGGGGAATATAATGTCCTTGATCATCTTCACTGAGGCGGCTGCATTTGCATGGCTTGTTGGAATAGCTTCAACCCATTTAGTAACATAATCGACAACAACAAGAATATGAGTGTAACCATTTGATTCTATAAAAGGTCCCATATAATATGTTCCCCATACATCAAAGGGTTCGATTATAAGACTATAATTCATTTCCATCTCTCGTCTCCTACCTATATTACCTCTGATTTGGCAAGCATCACAGTGTTCTACATACCTATGTGTGTCCTTGAGCAAGGTGAGCCAATATAATCCGGATTGAAGTATCTTCGATGCAGTTCGCTTACCTGCATGTTGTCCTCCATACGGGCTATCATGACAAGCTTGCAAAATTTCATTCATTTCATGGTTATGAACACACTTCCCAATCATTTCGTCAGGTCCATGATGATATAGATACAGATCATCCCAAAAGTAATATTTAAGATCATTAAAGACTTTCATCCTTTGATTTCTTGTCATACCAGGAGGTATAAATTTTACTGTGAGATAGAGATAGTTAGCATAATCCACAAACCAAGGATCAGCAATTTCAACGTTTGCTAAATATTCTCCTAGAAATGACTCATTTATATGTACGGGGTTAGTAATTATTCCCTCCATCCTAGAGAGATGATCTTCTACCGGATTATCCTTACCCCTCCTATCTACTATGCAATCATATTCCTGTAGTAATAAGACCCACCTAATCAACATGGGCTTCCATCCTTTTTCACAAGGAGGTGACGCAAAGCTTGGTGGTCTGTATGAACTATTACCTTAGAATTAATGATGTAAGATCTAAATTTGTCACAAGCAAAAATGATAGCTAGGAACTCTTTTTCTGTAGTATAATATTTAAATTATTTCCATCTTGCTGACCTAACACATCCCCTAAAGCCTAGTCACTAGGATCACTCATGATTTCGAAAGGTTCATCCATTTTGGAGATTGCATGATGGGTGTTGAAACTAATTTGTTTTTAAGGTTCTCAAAAGATACAATACAGTCATGATCTAAGTAGAATGAAGTTTCTTTCTCAAGAAGGTTGGTGATAGGCATAGCTATTTTAGCAAAATATTTTATAAAACGCTTATAAAAACTTGCATGTCCTAGAAACATTTTAAAGTTTTTATGTCCTGAGGTATTAGAATATTTTCTATAGCATCTATATTAGTTTTGTCTATTTCTATACCCTTCTCCATAACCTTATGCCCGAAAACTTTACCTTCTCTTTCCATGAAACGGCATCATTCCCAATTCAAAACTAAATTCGATTGCCTGCATCTCCGCAAAACTTTGGTTAAATTGTAGAGGCAATTATCAAATGTTGTTCGACAAACAACAAAATCATTTGTTAGAACTTCCATGGTTTTCTCAACACGATCATCAAAGATTTTTGAAACACATTCTTGAAAAGTCGCAGCTGCGTTACATAAGCCACATGGAATTAATCTATAGGCTTATGTGCCATAAGGGCAAGTGAAAGTTGTTTTATCTTGATCTTCCGGTTGTATAGCAATTTGAGAATATCCAGAATAACCATCAAGAAAATAAAAATAAGAATTTTTACTAAGTCTTTCTAGAATTTTATCCATAAATGGTATAGGTTTATGATTTTTCAGTGTCTCACGGTTTAATTTCCTAAAATCAATGCACATGCGATATCCAACAATAGGTTTTACAGGAACTAGCTCACCATCCTCATTCATAGCAGCATCAAGACCACCTTGTCTTGGTATGCAATGAGCTGAGCTAACCCACTTATTGTTGGAAACAGGATATATTATGCCAGCATCTAGTAAGTGTATAACCTATTTTCTTACTAAGCCTTCTTTGTGTGTCAACTACAGGTTCAGCATCATCAAGCATGGTAATCTTATGTGTTACAATAGATGGATATATTCCTTTAACATCATTTAGAGTATATCCAAAGGCTTCACGATGCTTAATCAAGACCGAAATGAGTTTATTTGTTTCATTTTCTAATAGATTTTTACTACTAATAACAGGACATTTATTATCATTATCTAAAAACGCATACCTCATATCGTCTGGAAGTTGTTTCAATTCAATTGTTTGAGGCTCTTCTCCTTTTCTTACCAGTTCTTCATAGTCATGTGGATTTTGTGATTCCGGAACTGAATCAAGGTAATCATCCATGTCTTCTCTCTCCTCATCATCTTGTGCTTCCTCCCAATTAATTAGGCTCCTCTCTGATTCATCTTGTGGAGTACTAAAATGATTTTCTACCAGCTTGGCAATCGTTTTCTCTTCCTTGATATCTTCCACTTCATATGGCCCCTTCTTTAGTTTGGCGAAGTGGAATGTCATTTCCTCTTCCCCAAACATCAATGAAATAGTCTCCTTCTTATTATCAATTCGAGCTTTGGTTATGGAAACAAAAGGCATGGCTAAAAAAATAGGACAAAAAGAATCTCGAGGCATATCAACAATATGAAAATCAAGGGGGTACATGAGTGATCAAATAAAGACATAGATATTTCTGATTACACCTTCCGGTTTTATATTAGTTCTATTAGACAATTAATAGTAGTGTCTACCGGTTCCACATCGGGATTATTTAAATTGTAGTGAAGTTTCTCATAAAGTGATGAAGGCATAATGTTTATAGTGGAAATCGGCTCACAAATTCCGTATAAGAAAGTTTCTCCACAATATATAGGAGTCATAGGTTTAGAAGTTTCGTTACCTCGTACCTTACCTTCGATGAACTATGTAGTTTCAAGGTCTACCATAACCACTTCATTGTCCACTATTCGTGCTTCCATAAGATCTTTTAATATAACATTATTTATATTGGTAGCTTCGGGGTTCTTTTCTGGGGTTTTAATCTCTTCTTGTTTGTTTTCCTCTTTTTTCTTTTTCTTGATATTTTACTGAATAGGTGCAAAGGAGAACTCTTCCATTAGCGCATTTTCTCTTGCACGCTTCTTTTATTCAAGGGGTTTATGGGATTCCCATTCTATGGGTACATATAAATGCCCTGCATAATTCTTAATAATTTTCTTCATTGAGTAAGAATCAATACCAAGGGTTTTAATAGTTGCACAACTCCTTTCATCTACAAGGAAATCATTAACACAAGAATATTCAGAAGAACTATTCATAATGTTCTCCTTATTAAATTTTTCCGTTGTCTCCTTCATTTTCATTATTAATTTCTAGGCTTCATCATAAGTATAAGATAGAAAACTACCATTAGAAGCGGTGTCTAGGTTCGCTCTATTCTTATTTTTAAGCACTCCGTAAAAAGTGTGAGTGATTAACCAATCAGGCAAACAATGATGGGGGCAGTTATCTAGATAGCTTTTGTACCTTAGATACCCTTCATACAAACTCTCATCAGGAATATTTTTGAAACTGATAATAATACCTCTCATCCTATGAGCTTTGCCTTCTGAATAATATTTCGATAGGAATTTGGTTGTCAATTCCGTCCAAGACCTTGGTGCTTCTGCACAAAAACATCTTACCAGTCGTAACCATTATTAGAGAGAGTTTGTCCAAACAACTGGGTTTAACCATATCAAGATTACACTCGTCGAATATAAAGGAGCTAAGAACATCTTCAAAAATGTGTAAGTGTCCATATGGACTCTGTTCATCGGTTCCTACAAATTTCTTAGAATGTAGTAGTTCAAATAATAAAGGGTGGATCTCCGTTCCATCCGGATTTATACTTTTATTGACAGTTATAAAAGCATCCATGGGCGAACCCATTTCCCTTACTGCCTCAAGCTGGATTAAATGTTGGGTGTTGTCCATTGTTGCGGTCCTGCAATTTAAATTAAAAATTAGTACAATGAAAGTAAATAACTAAAAGTAAAGCGACTTATAGCGCTAAGCTCCCCGGCAACAACGCCAGAAAATAGCTTGATGACTGCAAGTGCACAGATCATTTGTAGCTAGTTTCGAAATAAAGATATCGATCCCACAGGGAGCAGTAGGCGAAAGACTAAAATGCTTTTAACTAAAAATAAACAAAGTACTTAAGGAATAACTTTAAGATTCAAGAAAAGTAGAGTTGTTTTTGGGTTTTTGATTGAATGAAGCAACTTAAAGTAAAGTAAAACTTAATGTAGAAAGTAAGAATCGCGTGCGTAAATGAGCCTGGAACTGCAATAGGGAAAAGGCGTTCTCAGGGAGTGGTGGATACATCGCTAGCAATTTAGACTAAGCAATCAAGATTATTATAACAAATATTCTCATGATATGTATGTATGTGGGAGGAGCTCCATATATGGACAAATAGGCAGCAACCACTGCTCACATCATCCTTCATAACCACAGCTGACAGATAAACGGCATCAATCGTATTATCCCTCTATTAAAGGATTTCTCCCGTGGCATGGACATGGCTTTATGAGTTCTCCTTGTTTACCAAGTTAGTATGTAAAGAATGACAACAGCTTTATAGTCACAGTAAGTGCTATCATCCCCCAGTCTACCAACAAGTAATCCCCTTCATCGAGTCCCCATAAGATGCAAATATTAAGGAGGTGCACAACTCCCAACATAAAGATGAAGACAATTAACACATACACATAATGATGTATAACATAATAATCTCTATCTTATCTCAATAATATGATAGGGTTTCTCCATCTCCCCAAGAACTAAAGATCTACTCAGACATGGAGGCAATCAACATCATGGCAATGGTAATAGAAGCAATTGTAAATGAATAGTTCTTGTATAAATCCACAACGAGTACGGACATTACAACAAGATCTAGATAAGACGAAGATGGGATGGATGAAGAAGATGGTGGTGCATCAGTTGATGAGGATGAAGATCGATGCCTTGGCCTCCCAGACCTTCATAGGGCGAAGATGGATCCCTTGGGAAAGTTTCCCCTCCAGATGCCTTCCGGAGGTGAGGTTTCGGTGATTTCTGGGTGTTCTGTATGTCATCTCCTCGATCCAGTTGCATGGGGTAAAACTATTTGAGGAGGCGGTGGTGGCGCCAACTATACGATCGGAACTATACGGCCGAAAATTTTATTCCTGCCGTATCGTTGGTCATTGAACCGTCTGTATGCCTCAATCGCTTCGGGTTTTCTTCTGGTGTTATTGATATTTCCCAAATACGTGATTTACGTTGTTTTTTACTCCTTTTCACCCCAATACAACTGCTCCAAGAATTGTGTCCATTGTATCCATCATTTGTCCTGATCCTGGTGAAAATAGACATAAAATGTGCGCGCGAACGCCCTAAAATACCAAGATCCTTTATCTACAATGCAAAATAAAAATATAAAACATGATGCAAATATGCACTCATCAATTATCCGCCCCCTCACTGCATGATGCACCTTGCCTGCGTTTGTTGATCAAGCAAGGCCGGATTATCCGGCCCTCGGCAAGGGCGGATAATCCGCCCCTCAACAATAGATTTTGGCTGCTTTTGATATGAACAATCATTTGCAGCACTTAGTAGACATGAAATGATCCATGGTATTGTTATCTAACACACAAAACACTAGGGATCATGAAATGTTCTTTCACCAGCGCCCGGGTGGGCCGGCGCCAACCCGCGTCCCATTGCGCGTGCGTGGCTTCTCAGCCTGCGGCGGTAGCGGCTCGAGTGGGCCGACTCAGCAACGCGGCCCGCTAGCGTGTCTGGCCTGCCCGAGTGGTAGCCAGCTCCCTCTCGCCCGACCGCTTGGGTCGGGAGGTTGAGCGGCCCGCGTCGGCAGCCAGCAGCTGCAGTCTGCCCTGTGCGGCGACAACTATATGCCGCCCACGTGGGTTGTTTCTGTCTTTTCTCTGCTGTTTTTCCTGTATTTTTCCTCTGACTTTCTTCTGGGACAAATTCCTTCAAGATTTTGGCCTAATAAGAAAGTTGACTTTATAAATCTTAATCCAAATATTATTTAGAATATATTAATTCATAATTAACATATAATAAATACATATTTAAATTCCCATTTATCTGAAACTCCTTTCAGTCCTTTTCCTTCATTCTTTCTCCGAACAACTTCAGATATCTCCGCGAAATAATTCTAGATGTCTCGTTCTATACTGTGACTCTAACTTACGGAGGATCTCTCTCATCATACCCTTAAGTGTATCCCCTCATGGCTCGGGAATGGCACTTGCATGATCTCTATCAATCATCAACAGTGGGACTGGGATGCCCATGATGACCTATAGCACCCCGGGTAAAAACACTACTAGAAAATCGCGTGTTGTTTTCCTTTTGTGCATCATCATAACCGCATGCTCATGTCATCATGCCACATTGCATTTGAGCATCATCATGTCATCATGCATATTTAATCTTAAAGCTATTTTCTAAAAGCCTGTATTTGTTTTCTAAATACCCCTTCTCTATTTCAAATATAAACCCCTCAGTCCGCCGGATCTTTTCTTTATCTAAAAACTATCTGCAAAAAGTCTTTAATATAAAAATAAATAAACAAACAAAATAAAACTATTTTCTACCGGGGGAGGCAACCTAGGCGTTTAGGCCAGGCCACCTACCCCCCCCCCCCCCCGGCAGGCCCGCACTAACCTTGACCAAACCCTAGTCCTACCCCAAATGCTAACCTAAACTGGACACCCCACCCTACCGCCGCACTCACTCAGCTTCCTCACACTTTCTACGCACGCACACAGGCCCCGTACCTGCACGACACCTTCCCAGATGCAAGCACGAGACCACCTACGCGCCACTAGACCCACTCGACGGTCCCCACCCTACCCCGACACACACCACCTCGTCCCCACCTTCCCTATCAATCCCCTCATCCTTTCCACCAACCCCGCCTCTCCTCGATCTCCACCATGTCTCTGATCCCAAGTGCGCCACCGGTGTGTGAGCTCCCCTCCTTGTCGTCCTCCTCCGACTAGTGCCGCCCATGTCTCCATCACCCACCCTGGCGTGCGCTCCTCATGCCCTGATCCCGCCCTGCCCGAGCCCGCGCAGCCCCCACCTCGTTGCATGGCCCAAGCTCGCCGAGAGCCATCTGCCATTGCATCTGCCTGCCGAACCGCCTTGCCGCAACATCCCCGTGAGCGGCATCGTCCTGCGTCGAGGGCCTGCCGCCTCCCTGTTCCCCGGTGACCACCTTGACCTCGAGCCCTTGGCTGTGCTCCATCTCCATCCTGTCTTCGCCACCACCCGCGACCGCTGCTAACTGCCGCCCCTCGCTGTCGTCCATCCCGAGCTCGCCTCCGAGGTTCACCATCGTGCGCCTCCCCTCCGACGCTCCATCTCCATGTCGCCTAGCTTTGCGGTTGGTCCTCTGCCCATCGCCAACCGTAGCCTCCTCTTTGGACTCCAAGCTCGGGTCGCCGCCACTAGCCCCTCTCTCCGACGCTGCTGGGCTGGCCCAAGCCCCAAGGACCGCCGTCTAGCGCTTGCTACCGCCTCGCCATTCCCCTGCATCACCATGAGCGTCGCTCTCTCCTGCTGTACCTCGACCTCATAACCGTGTCAGCTGTCGTGGTGTGTTCGGTGCTAATGAGGTGGTTTCCTCTAGTACCAGTGGGGTTGCTCCATGTGCTATGTTTTGGTACTGATCACGAGAAGACATGGTGTTATGATGATTGCAGAGGCGACCGTGTGTAGATGGGTCAGTGGTGATGCTCCGATTCTGGCGACCCTCTGTTGTACAAGTTTAACGAGTTAGACGAGTAAACTTGTACCTCACCGATCCCGACAAGACCGGCTTGATGCCGATGATTCTGAGGGATGAACATGGTGACACTCAAGACCCTGATATCGGGCCTGAAGATCGATCCTGCTAGACCCCGAACCTCTCGGAACACTAAGGTCTCCTATCCGGAACCACCAAGCCCTCTGTCATGGATCTGATGACTGGACATCCGAAGACCGAACCCCAACCCCTCGGACCCAAGTTCTCCGAACCCCCATATGTGTGACCCTGATCCGATATCCTAATGTCTACGCACGCTTCTATTCTTGTAGACAGTGTTGGGCCTCCAAGTGCAAAGGTTTGTAGAACAGCAGCAAGTTTCCCTTAAGTGGATCACCCAAGGTTTATCGAACTCAGGGAGGAAGTGTTCAAAGGTATCCCTCTCAAGCAACCCTACATTCAAGATACAAGAATTCTCTTGTGTCCCCAACACACCCAATACACTTGTCAGGTGTATAGGTGCACTAGTTCGGCGAAGAGATAGTGAAATACAAGTAATATGGATGATTATAAGTGGTAATTGCAATCTGAAATAAGAGTGGCAGCAAGCAAACATGTAACAGAACTGATTGTAAACGGTGTTTCAATGCTTAGAAACAAGGCCTAGGGATCATACTTTCACTAGTGGACACTCTCATATAAATATCTTCTCTTCATGATGCTACCCTGAACTACTCTTTGGTTGGACGATGTAGGGCTATAACAGCACACCTTAAAGCTTGCATTCCCTATCTAGATAACCCCTCATTGTCACCTTGAGCACTAGATGGTTCCAACAAACACCACAATCTCATAGAGACACCCAACTCAAATTATACTCATGATAAGTATTTATGTAACCTTAGCCAAAGTGCCACGCGGTGAGGACACTGTCAACTTCACACACGTGGGGATAAGCATAGATTAATTTAAGCACTTGAGTAGCAGAATAGATCTATAGATTACAAAGCTCATCATCTCCTAAGATCGCGCATAGAGAGAGAGAGAGATGAACACATAGCTACTTGTAGAGCCCTTAGCCTCTAGAGAGAACTACTCCCTCTTCATCATGGGAGTCAGCAACGGCGATGGAGATGGCGGTGGAGTCGATGGATATGGATCCGAGGGCACTTCCCCATCCTGACAGGGTGCCGGAACAGAGACTTATGTCCCTCGAATCTCCTCTTCGGTGACGGCGGCGCTGCGGAACTTTTCATGGAAATATGATCAACTACTTAGGATTTTCGTCCCGAGAGGAATATATAGGCGAAGGGGCAAGGTTGGTTGAGGCCTGAGGGGCCCAAACCACCCCCTAGCGCGGCCTGGCCTAGCCCACACCACCAGGTGGTGTGGCTAGCCCTCCTCCGTCTCTACTTTGGAGTCCGTCTTCGTGTTAGGAAAACTAGGAGGTTTGGCTTTCGTTTCATCCAATTCCAAGAATATGTCTTTTCTAGCTTTTCTTAAACCAAAAACAGCAGAAAACAGGCAACTGGCACTATGGCATATTGTCAATAGGTTAGTTCCAAAAAATGCTTAAAGGTATCTCAAAATATGAACAAAAGATAAGAAAGTAGATACTAAACAAGCATGGAACATCAAAAATTATAGATATGTTTACGACGTATCAACATCCCCAAGCTTAATTCCTGCTCGTCCTCGAGTAGGTAAGTGATAAAAATAAAAAAAATTGAGGTGACATGCACCATCATAATCTTGATCAGGGTATTTGTAAAACATTGATAGCTGGGATCATAGTACTTTAACATAGCATGAAAGATATAGTTCTAACAATAAGACATAGCAACTATGTTGTAACATGAAGAGGGACAAACAAAAGATTCATGAATAATAATGCTTTGAAAGACGTTTGTTTGTTTCACATATAGAAAACATAATGAGAATGTTATTCACCTTATCCCTCATAGTGTAGCAAAACATAAATGCATAGGACACCTTCAGTTTATAAGGGTGACTAGATACAAATAGTTTAAGAGCATGCAATATCAAAGTTATGAATCAATCAACAAGTTTTGGAACAATGCACATTAACCTAAGAATGACCACTATGCTCTCTCACTAGGTGCATAAAGATAGAAGATGGAGACTCAACATAAAAGTAAAATAAAGGCCCTTCATAGAAGGAAGCAGGGATTCAAGTTTCATAAAGAGCTTCCAAAAATTATGGTACTTATTAGCTTTTAGCTCTCATTGCCCCTATCATAAGCATCTTTAGGTGATTAAGGTTAAAGTGAACAAATATGAGGATATTCCTAACAAGTTATAAGCTGAAAATCTCATGCCGCTTGCTTACGAGTACCGTTCCTCATGCTACTCAACTTTAGTCACAAGTAAGTTCTTGTCATTGTAAGTACATGTGTATCATAGAGAACCACCAACGGGGTACCCCTTGCCCGATGATACAGAAGCTTTCCCATATCAAAATGACAAGGCAAACACACAATGAGCATCTCAGTAATCCTTTTATTTCCTATTTGCATAGGGCTTTTCTCTTTCCTATTTGCATAGGTTTTTTTATTGAGGATGCTTCACAGATTGCTCACTATGGTTATGCTGCAGGTTTCCACCATTATTAGGCATGGCTTAGACCAGCCGCCCAGGCGTTTCTCTAACACATATACGAACTCCATGAGCCTTACAAGCTCCCATTTCATTTCATACCGTTGGGATCCATAAGCAAAAGAACATGATATAAACTAAATAATGTGAAATGTTGAAAGCGTTCCCCATGGTAACATGGTTCTGCTAATTCACAACTTACAAAACGCAAGCATATACGCAACATAGATGGGCACAATGGTTCAAGTTTATTAAGTGAAAGAAAGTAAAGTGTGCCATCAAGTTCGTGAGAGCTTTAATCACTAATTTTCACATAACAAATTTAATTTGGAAGGTAGATAAAAACATGAATATACTTGGAATAGCAATAATGCTAATAGGTAGGTATGGTGGACTCTTTGGAATAACTTGGTTTTATTTGGAGTTGGATGCATGAGTGGAACTCATACTTGGTACATGTGTAGGCTAGCAAAAGACTAGGAGCGACCAACTAAGAGAGCAATAATGGCCATAATCATGCAAAGCGACAAAATTATTAATTAAAGCATAAAGTGATATTACAAGTCGAAAACTAAATGATCATAGAGGCTATGGTGACTAGGTATAGTCTTAACATGATGTGAGCATGCGCCAAGTCAACCCAAATAAAGCATCAAAGGAGAATACCACAATATTATGCTTTTATATGCTAAAACAATGCATGATTCTTTCAAGGCACATTAAGCAATTTCAATTGTTTGGAACAAGTCATGTTACAGCAATAATCACTAAGCATAAAGTCAAAGCAATATCCAACATGACATGATAAAGTCTAGGCCACAGTAAAAACAAGCTTCCTTTTGTACCACTATAAGCATGAAACTTCCTACTCTTTTCCAACACCAATCGAAAACTAAAGCTAAACGCAGTGCTAGCAAAGGTGAACACTCGCAGAACAATAAGAGTGAAAACTAGAGTGTTCTAGGCAATGAATAACGGGGTGTGTCTCTCTCCAAAAGAAGTGTGTTGGGATCCAACCAACTTATTTAAGCAAACTAAGCAAAATAAAACTAAAAAGAAAATGAATACGCTCTAAGAACAACACAATTGTGCATGAAACGATAAAAATGAAGTGTTTGGAAGAAAACCTGAGATTTTTATTGATGAAGAAGGGGATGCCTTGGGCATCCCCAAGCTTTGACGCTTGTACTTCTTGAATATTTCTTGGGGTGACATGGGTGGAATCCCCAAGCTTGAGCTTTTGTCCATACTTCATCTTATCACATTGTTCTTCCCTACACTTTAAAATTTCCTTCATACAAAACTTCACATAATCTTCATTAGCAACATTAGTGTACTTAAGATAATAAGTCTTTAGGTTCAGTTTCAACACAAGTAAAACTTCCATTAAAATACAAGCTACTGTATCAATTCCTTTTAAAAGTTCAAGTGATCAAAGAGAACTCAAAGAGAAAGCGATTAAGAGGCAAATGCAAATAATGGCAGAAATCTGTCAAAACAGACCAGCAGGTAAGAACCGATTTTTTCGAAGATCTTCTGTTGCTCAAATCGAAACGTCTTAAACTAACTAAAGTTAGATAACAACCTGGGTCATAAGCACAAAAAATTACAGCTCAATCCGACGTACAGAGATTTTTTCACGAATTTTTACAGCGAAGCACAAAAATCTGTTTCGGGACAACAACTTTCCCAAGTATTATTTCTCTCTTATTAGAGGTTATTATTGGCACAAAAACCATACAAAAATGATAAGGATAGGTTCTTACTGAGGCAATAACTTCCAAGACTCCAAAAAAGAAAAATTCATTGACTAAAAATTTGGGTTATCTCCCAATAAGTGCTTTTCTTTAATGCCTTCGACCTAGGGATGATAATTTTAATGATGCTCACATAAGAGATATGAATTTATAGTAAAAGAGAGCATAAAGAAGCAAATATAAAACACATTTAAGTCTAACCCACTTCCTATGAAAAATAATCTTGTAAAGAAACAAATCATGAAAGCACAAAGCAACAAGCATACGAAAGCAAAACAAGTGCAACTTCAAAACTTTCAACATAAAGAGGGGAAACTTAATATTGTTGAGATACATAAAACCATGTTTCCCTCTCTCATAATAACTTTCAGTAGCATCATGAATAAAATTAACAATATAATTATCACATAAAACATTCTTATCATGAGCCACATGCATAACTGAATATACTCCCCACATAAACATAGTGATTCTTATTAATTGTAGTGGGAGCAAATTCAACAAAATAGTTATCATTATTATTCTCATAACCATAATGATCAAATATAGGAGGCATATCGTAATCATAACTAATTTTCTCCTCAATAGTACGTGAACTGAAAATATCATATTCATTATTGTAATCATCATATACTGGAGGTATAGTATCATCATAAGCAATAGAATAGTTATCTTGCAAAGTGTGTTAATTTGTAAACATATCATCATTGGAAGGAACATGGATAGTACTAATAGTGCAGCAATTATTAACATCATCATTTTCAGAATTTGTACCGAAGAGATTTTCAATATCAAAAGTAGTGTGTGTTTCCCAATCATGATCACTACTATAGGTAACAGGCATAGGAACATCAAGTTCAGACTCATCAAAAACTATAATAGGAGCAACATGCTTAAGGGAAAATACCATTTCCTCCCTCCTTTTACTCCTCCTCTTCTTCTTTTTCTTCTCCTCTTTAGGAGGGAGAGGCTTGAAAGGAAGCTTCTCCATATACCCTGGTTTATTGTTAGAGACAATAGAAGAAACTTTGGAGGATTCCTTCCTTTCATTAATAAGATCAAAACACATATTAGTCCTGTCATATTTTGGTAAAATCTCATATTTTATAATATTTTGTATGTAAGTATTTGTGTGGCAATTATCAACACAATAAAGATGACAACCATGCAGGACGCTATTCATATATCAAAAGCACTCATATCTACAAAAGAAGTATTTCTTGATAATCCTTCACACCCCAAAAATAATGTAAGTTCATCATGCTGATTAGGAGTGATCATGTTATCACAATACAAACTTGTAGTACTCATTGGATTAGAAGGGCTATTATTATGGCCTGAGCATTGAAAATTGAAATGACCCACTTCAAATCAAAGTTCACAAATAAAAGGATAGAGGGCACAAAGTTTTTTACTAAGATCATTTAGAGCCTTATACCACGTTCTAGTTTTTTCATTCCTATGGGTGATACAATATTCTTCTTCAATTTGATTATTCTCACAAGATCTATGTATTCCACAAAAATTAACATGCTTATAAGAAATAGTACTTTCAGAGGTTTGAGCATGTTTATTGCTATCATTAATAACAATTTCATTTTTCATGCAAGTGTCTTTAAAAGGCTCATGATGCATGTCCCATTTTTATTTACGAGCATTAATATGAGAAGCAAAGGCTCTACAACAATCAACAAGAATTTGAGGATCAAGACCATATTTAGCACTAAGCTCTTGAAAATCAGCAGTTTATACCTGGTTCTTTACCTTTGTCGTTATCCCAATCTTTGGTATTGCTTTGAATTGTATCAAGAAGATCCCACTTAGCTTTGACCTCCTTACTTGTGAAGGATCCCTCTAAACAAGTATCTAGATAGTCCTTGTAATGTCCTGAAAGCCCTGCATAAAAATTATTAATAACAATATTACTAGGGAGCTCATGAATGGGACATTTGAGCATTAGTGACTTCAATCTCCCCCATGCTTGGGCAATACTTTCTCCATCATGAGGATGAAAATTATAAATATAATTCCTATCTTTATGAACTTCATGAGGAGGATAAAATTTAGAGTAAAAGAGAGATTCAAGTTCCTTCCACTCCGAATGATGAGGATCGTCTAGTAGCCCATACCACTCCCTTGTGTTGCCCTTAAGTGATAAAGAGAATAGCTTCCTCTTAACTTGGTTCATTGAAATACCTGTACACTTGAAAAACCTGCATAATTCATGTATAAAGAGTAAATGATCACCAGGATGGACAGTTCCATCTCCAAAATAATAGTTTTTCATAACATGTTCAACAATTTCCATAGGTATTTTAAAAGGGACGCTTTCAGTATGTGGATTTAAAATATCATAAGTATCATTAGAATTACCACACATGGGACATAAAGTATCATCGGAGCAAATTTTCTTATTTAAAGCTAGGGAACTAAAAAGATCATTTTCATAAAAACTAACTTCCCCAAGCTTAGACGTTTCCATAGCATTAGTAACAAAGGTGTTCAAAAAATTCATACTAATAACATTGCTATTAGCATGCAAAGAAAGTTCCATGGGTTTTTTAATTTTCTTTTCAGACCATTCATGTTCTACCTTAGGAAAAATACTTAAAAGCTCTCTAATATTTTTGTTGTTTTCCATTAAGCCTAACTAGTGAAAATAAAAACAAGAAACAAAAAGATATAATTGCAGAATCTAAAGGAAATAACTTCGAGCACTCACACACCAGCTACAGTACTAGAATATGGCTTAGTAGTCGGATGTTGTGAGTACCTTTTACCTTACCTCCCCGGCAAGGGCACCAGAAAATAGCTTGATGTCTACGCACACTTCTATTCTTGTAGACAGTGTTGGGCCTCCAAGTGCAGAGGTTTGTAGAATAGCAGCAAGTTTCCCTTAAGTGGATCACCCAAGGTTTATCGAACTTAGGGAGGAAGTGGTCAAAGGTATCCCTCTCAAGCAACCCTACAATCAAGATACAAGAAGTCTCTTGTGTCCCCAACACACCCAATACACTTGTCAGGTGTATAGGTGCACTAGTTCGGCGAAGAGATAGTGAAATACAAGTAATATGGATGATTATAAGTGGTAATTGCAATCTGAAATAAGAGTGGCAGCAAGCAAACATGTAACAGAACTGATTGTAAATGGTGTTTCAATGCTTAGAAACAAGGCCTAGGGATCATACTTTCACTAGTGGACACTCTCATATAAATATCTTCTCTTCATGATGCTACCCTGAACTACTCTGTGGTTGGACGATGTAGGGCTATAACAGCACACCTTAAAGCTTGCATTCCCCATCTAATAACCCCTCACTGTCACCTTGAGCGCTAGATGGTTCCAACAAACACCACAATCTCATAGAGACATCCAACTCAAATTATACTCATGATAAGTATTTATTTAACCTTAGCCAAAGTGCCACACGGTGAGGACACTGTCAACTTCACACACGTGGGGATAAGCAGAGATTAATTTAAGCACTTGAGTAGCAGAATAGATCTATAGATTACAAAGCTCATGATCTTATAAGATCACGCATAGAGAGAGATGAACGCATAGCTACTTGTACAGCCCTTAGCCTAGAGAGAGAACTACTCCCTCTTCATCATGGGAGTCGGCAACGGTGATGGAGATGGCGGTGGAGTCGATGGATATGGATCCAAGTGCACTTCCCCGTCCCGGCAGGGTGCCGGAACAGAGACTTCTGTCCCCCGAATCTCCTCTTCAGTGGCGGCGGCGCTGCAGAACTTTTCGTGGAAATCTGATCTCGTATTTAGGGTTTTCATCCCGGGAGAAATATATAGGCGAAGGGGCAAGGTCGGTGGAGGCCTGAGGGGCCCACACCACCCCCTGGCGCGACCTGGCCTGGCCCACATCACTAGGTGGTGTGGCCAACCCCTGGCCCTCCTTCGTCTGTGCTTTGGACTCCGTCTTCGTGTCAAGAAAAATAGGAGGTTTGGCTTTCGTTTCATCCAATTCCGAGAATATGTCTTTTCTAGCTTTTCTAAAACCAAAAACAGCAAAAAATAAGCAACTAGCACTGCGACATCTTGTCAATAGGTTAGTTCCATAAAATTCTTAAAAGTATCTCAAAATATGAACAAAACATAAGAAAGTAGATACTAAACAAGCATGGAACATCAAAAAATTATAGATACGTTTATGACGTATCATATCCCTATTTTATAAATACTATATATATTGGTTGCATATTACATTGTTCATGTCGCATACATATTGGGGTTGTTTGGGTGTATTTAGACGATTCACCTAAATTAAATATGGAGACTATATGTGGGCTATTCTAGTCTTATATTCACTCCATTTAAATTTGTGTAGCAAACCGATGCCATGCTATGCCTTGTTAAGACAACATTTAAATTGAGGGGTACTTAAACAACTTGAACCTTCTATTTAATTGTCGGGACCCAGTTCCGCTTAATATTGCCTAGTCGCATCGCATCTTTGCCATGTCATGCATCATGCCTGATCTTCTGCCGTAGTATTAAATAGTACATTCGGTATTTCTTTTAGCGCTTTGCTTCTTCATGGATTAGGTCGTTGAGTTGATGTGAGTATCGACAAGTTCTTCCGATAATGTATCTTTGGCAGTGTTTTCTAGGCGAGCATTTTCCCCCTTTCTACCCATTTTGCTTTTATAGTCATTATTTCCTCCTGTTGATCTATTTCTATCTGTGTTGCGATGCTTTAGTTTATGTGCGCCATTTATATTTCTTGTAGACTCTATATTGCCTTGGACACATCCTATTGCCTGTTGTTTGATAGATAGTCGGCCTTTGCGAGTCGTAGTTGCTTGCTCAGGTGTTGCTTCACGTTGTCAACGTTCCACAGTTGTTGGAGGTTGCCACATGCTTAATGTTGTAGATGATCATGGATTTAACTATAACTTTGTAATTAAACTGCTGGGAATAGATATAACTAATGCAGAGGCACCGGTCGGCAATAACTAATATTTGGTTTTTAACTGCTCACTTGTGTCCCGTAGGCCCTGAGAACTTGATACATGTTCCTTGACTATCGCACTATTCGCATGTGGGACCATGAATCCCTTTAGCCAGAGCTTGATTCACACTTTATTTTTTGGGGCCACAAACTAGTTTGGGGCTTTAATTACTATCATGTACTTATGCCATGATTTACTGCTTTATTTACAATTACGCGTGGAGAGCCTATACTGTTTAGGAACCCCGTGCCACATTTCTGCTGTATCAACAAGCCTAGTCACACTTTCGAGTTCCCAGTCATTTCAGCCATCGCCACACACCCTGAGTCCATTGCGGAGCCAGCCGACTTCGTAGTGGGTAACTTAGTGGGGTGGCCCCCTAAAATAATTTTTGAATCTTGTGATTGTTTTGTTGTGAAAGCCTCATTGGGTTTTTATTTGGTTTTTCCGAGGTTGATCATGCGTGTGTTGCTATTTGTGCACCCCTGCAGGGTAAATCTTTATGAAAGCCGTGTCCGCGGTTATGGACATCTCGATCATACACAACCGTAACTAAAGTAGTTCTGTAAATTTGACTTTAACATGTCTAGTAATCAGTTTCACTACAACGGAATGAGTTAATAAAAGTGCCAACAACTACTAGATTTGGGGTGTATTATGCTAATTGTATCTGACTTGTAAGTATTGCAACTACAACGGAATGGTTAACTAAAACTGCCCACTTCTTATGATATTAGCATGACTCATGCTATCTATATCTGACTAGTAAGTGTTGCAACTATAATGGAATGAATAAAACTGCCAACTGTGTGAGTTTCTCGGTTTGACTTCCTCATTTGGTCTCGAGGGGGAAATACCAGGATGGGAATGTTTTGGTGTTATCATCAAGTTGGTTCTGAATAGGTCTTTCTTATCCATCTCTAATAGCCGATAGTTGTATCAAGTCTCTATAGGTTGATTAGTGCATGCTTCGCTGCCGCTTCAGCCCACCATGCCTATGTAGGCGAGAGCCGCCGAATTCTAGACTCGCTGTGTAGTAGCCTCAGTACTGACCGCTCCCATTTTTCTTTGCCCTTTGTCGGCACCCTTTTTGTTTAACAGGTACGAGTTCGACGTCGTTAGCAGGGTTACCCTTTTGACTTGGCCTAGGCTGGGTTATATATGCCATTGGTTATTCTTCAGGGCTCTTAGCCCCATTTGCATCTTCTCTGTAGTCGGATGTTGTATCATTTTCAAGGTGATTTGGATCTTTGTACAATATATCTATATTCTTAACTCTTTGATTCGTTGTTGTATATATATGTTATGTGGGTTCCATCATGAACTATTGTGTAATGGTATTACTTTGTTTTCCACCCGCACGCAAGTGCCTAGTGGGCATCTTTGAATCGTTTCTATGCGGGTTTGGCGAGAATCGCTAAAACTTGCATAGTGCCGATTTGAGGGTGTTACAAAGTGGTATCAGAGCTCAGCAGTTGCGATACCCCACTGGTCCAGCCTATAGGATAACCTAGCTAATGGCCGATGTAGAGTGTCAAAACTATTTTTGCAAAATCGGTTGGATAGATCTGATTAGGCCTGCTTTTACTGCTTACCCCTATGTTATTCTCCTCTTACCTCTATGTGTTTTGAATCTATTCTCTTATCTTCTCTTCGAGTCCAGGATTTCTCGTGGTTGGGCGTCCGTCGTACCTTCAGGGTTTTGCTTCCCCTTTTATAGTGGTGTTGTTACAATCATCAACATGCATCTCTTTTGTTGTACCCTTATTCTAATCTTTTTTCCTTGGACTCTTTATATGTATCTTCACCTTGACGGATATCAGTATCGTTGAAAAACATATGAGAATGATGAGCATTGGTGAAGTTGGAGTATACCTTGAGCATGTGTTGTTCATTGCAATGGAACCATCGCATTGTGTCTTTTCATAGAATTTGATTTTATATCTTCTGGTAGTTTACAACACGACAACATCATCTATGCCAGATCTGATGAAGAGACCGCATCACTCCTTTGTTTTCCAAATATTGCTTGTGAAGATCTTTAGTATGAATTTCAAGAGTGGTTACATGATTCTTCTATTCGTGGACAGAGTAATGCTTTGGGTGCGGGATGGAGTCGCGACCATACCACTACTCTTATCATTCACTTTTGTGTGTTGAATGGTGGATCGATGTAATCTTACTCATTCTACGGAAGATAGAGGTGGCCTTTCCTTTTGAAACCTCAGTCTTCGTCTATGTTTCGCTGTAGTGTTCTCTCGACGAATGTGAGAAACATCCCTTGTTGGTGGTGTCGCCAAATTCAGGATGGAGCAGGAGCTTTGTTAGAGGTGTCGCAAGGATCTACACTAAGTGAAAAGATCCAGATCGTTAGCCTTCTTCCCTGTACCATGAGGCGGATCTCGAGGGCGAGATCCATTGTTAGTGGTGTCGAATTGTAGCACCCCGGGTGAAACCACTACTAGAAAATCGCGTGTTGTTTTCCTTTTGTGCATCATCATGACCGCATGCTAATGTCATCATGCCACATTGCATTTGAGCATCGTCATGTCATCATGCATATTTAATCATAAAGCTATTTTCTAAAAGCTTGTATTTGTTTTCTAAATACCCCTTCTCTATTTCAAATATAAACCCCTCGGTCCGCCCGGATCTTTTATTTATCTAAAACTATCTACAAAAGTATTTTATATAAAAATAAGTAAACGAACAAAATAAAACTATTTTCTACCGGGGGAGGCAGCCCAGCTGTTTAGGCCAGGCCACCTACCACCCCGGCAGGCCCGGACCAACCCTGACCAAACCCTAGTCCTACCCCAAATCCTAACCAAAATCGGACACCCCACCCCGCCGCCGCACTCACTCAGCTGCCTGACGCTTGCTACGCACGCATACAAGCCCCGCACTGGCATGACACGTTCCCAAATGCAAGCACGAGACCACCTGCGCGCCACCAGACCCACTCGACACTCCCCACCCTACCCCGACACGCACCGCCTTGTACCCACCTTCCCCATCGATCCCCTCATCCTTTCCACCAACCCCGCCTCTCCTCGTTCCCCACCATGTCTCTGCTCCTGAGCGCGCCTCTATAGCGTGACCCCCCATCCTCGTTGTCCTCCTCTGACCGGTGTCGTCCATGTCTCCGTCGCCTGCCCTGGCGTGCTCTCCTCCTGCACTGATGACACCCTACCCAAGCCCGCACAGGCCGCCCCCTCATCGCGTGGCCCAATCTTGCCAGGAGCCATCCGCCGCTGCCTCTGCCTGTCAGACCGCCTCGCCGTGTGTCGTGGTATTGACCACGACAGATGATACAGGGTAGCTTACGTAGAGGAAAGGGCAAGGCGACGTAGGAGAATCCGGGGGCGAGATTGGCACACGATGTGCCCAGGTTCACGTCCTCTCGAAAGAGGATCGTTACTTCCTGTTGTCAATCCAGTATATGTTCATAGATTGGATTACAATGGAGTCGCTGGAGGCGGTGGGAGAAACTAGATCTAATATGACGTACCCCGTGGGGGTGCCCCTGGTGGATTTATATATGCATCCAGTTAGAGTTTACAAGTGCTAATGGGTTTTCTATTGGAGTCGTCGTCTTGGGCCTCCAGTTGGCGAGTCGTCTAGGTCCAGTATACGCCTGTCGCCGTATTCGGCGAGTCGACCCAACTTGGTCTTGGCTTTAGTCGGCTCGATCCAGTTGGCGACTCCGCTTCGTGGTTATACCCCGATTGTTATTCCTCCATCAGTTGTCCCCGATCGCGTCAGGGACTTGGCGATGACTTCATACTGTCGAATCAACATAGGAGATTCTAGGGTAGAATCGATGGTGAGTCGCTAGCGAGCTCCTGAAATAGAGAAATAGCTCATGAGGTAGTCCATTCACCTAGGCAAGTCGGCGGGCTAGGTGAGTCACCATTGGGTGGAGTCGCCCCTTTGATAAGTTTGATTAGCGCCTTGTCAACTTGATGTCGTAGAGGCTGATGACTAGTAGACGTGGAAGCCACCAAGTCATTGATGACGAAGTCGCTGAGTCGGCACAGGAGATTCCGTGATGGGCAAGCCCACGAGGTAGAGCCCGCGATGGCGAATCGGTGTTGGCGAGCCCATCATGAAGACTCCACGAGGGCAGAAATTTTCCGAGCATGAAGACTCCACGGGGGCGGTGAGTCCCCGAGCGTGAAGACTCTACGGGGGGCGAGTCCTCGAGCGTGAAGACTCCGCGAGGGCGAATCCGTGATGGCGAGTCCGTGTATACACCGTGGTAATCATATGAGCACAATGACTCAAGAGCAATGTCACACTCGAGGAGCAATGTTGTTGTTGAGCCCCGAGCCAAACAACTGAAAACTTGACAAGACGTCCGCTGATTGTAGTTGACTTGCTTTATGCTTAGCTCAGCAATATGCCTAGAGTAGTCCCCGAGGCTTGAGTTGGCTTCTAGAGGTGACTTGAGGCTCTTTTTAGAGATGCATACTCTGCGAGTAGTACTTGGTTGTTCATGAGCATGGAGGGCGGCGAGTCCCCAAGTATTGCGAATGGAGATCTTGACGAGTCCTGGAGACTGGTGATTGTCAAACCACTGAGCATGATGGATCCGTGTTGAGCGAGTCCGCGAGGGGGAGTTCCCGAGCCTGCCGAGTCCGCGTTTGAGCGAGTCTGCATTGAGCGAGTCCACGAGTGCGAGTCCATGATGATGGCGTGTCCGTGAGGGGAGAGTCCCCGAGCGTGGCGAGTCCGTGATGATGGCGTGTCCATGAGGGGAGAGTCCTCGAGCATAGATAGTTCACGATGATGGCGTGTCCGCGAGGGGGGAGTCCCCGAGCATAGCGAGTCGCTTTTTTATCCGGCGTTGGGAGGGTTGATTGCGTTGTTTTTGTTAGCGAGTCTCTCGTCTTGGCCCAGGGGGCTAGTTGCATGGCGACTCTAAAGATGGCCCTCGGCTGGGCATTCGTCCTGGACAATCCGAGGCTCGGTTTCCAAGTCCTCATCCGCAGTACTTGGTCGTGCGAGTCGCACTATCTAAGGTTGAGGAGGACATGGTGTTGTTTGTGTAGCACTGCCATTTGTCTTGGCCCGGAAGGCCAGTCAAGCAAGGCGACTCCAATGATGGCTCTCGCTTAGCATTTTTTGTGCACAGTCTGAGGCTTGGTTTGCGAGTCCTCGTCCACACTACTTGTCCCTTGTGAGTCTCTCTTTCAAAGGTTGACAAAGGCGAATTGATTTTTCTCGTCGGGAAGAGACACCCAGTGCTGAGTCCATGCAGCGTGGCATGCGACCCTCTCTAGCGACTCGTACGATGAGGGGCCCTTAGCAGGCGCGACGTATGCATTCGGCGTAGCAGAAGTATAGGCACGTTTTGGCGGAGTCAACGCGGCGGAAAAAGAGTCGACGCGGAGGACGGAGGTCGCGCTATGGCGAAGTCGACGTGGCGGACACATGGTCGACACGGCGGACGGGGGTCACGCTATGGCGAAGTCGACGTGGCAGACAGGGGTTGCGCTATGTCAAAGTCGATGCGGCAGACATGGGGTCAACGCTGCGGGCAGGGGTCGCGCTATGGCAAAGTCGACACGACAAACACAGGGTCAAGACGGCAGATGGAGGTCGCGCTATGGCAAAGTCGACACGGCAGACATGGGGTCGACACGGCGGACAGGGGTCATGCTATGGCGAAGTCAACGCGGTGGACACGGGGTCAACGCGGTGGACGGCGGTCGCGCTATAGCAAAGTCAACGCGGTGGACTCGGGGTCGATGCGGTAGACACAGGGTCAATGCGGCAGACACGGGGTCACGCTATGGCGAAGTCGACACGGCGGACACATGGTCGACGCGGTGGATGGAGATCGCTCTATGGCAGAGTCGTGCGGCGATTAGCCGGTAGCATGGCGAGTCCGAGACGGGCGAGTCATTGAGCATGGCAAGTTCGCGTGGGCGAGCCCGCGATGGCAAGTCCCCGAGCAAGGAGAGTATGTGAGGGAAACTCCGTGCAGGGTGAGTCCCCGAGCGTGGCGAGTCCGTGAGGGCTACCCCGCGATGGCGAGTCCGCATTGGCGTGTTGCCGAACATGGCGAGTCCGTGACCGTCGCGAGTTTGTGGCGAGAAAGTCCCTAAGCGTGGTGAAACCACGATGATGATCCCCATGCTCTATCGTTGTAGGCCAAGATTAGGTCTAAAATAAATTATTAGCTGGCACAAGAATCAATGATAGAGAGGAGATTGAATATAAAATTTAGTTTTTGTAAAGAATCGGCAGGGTGCGCATGTTTGTATGACCAAGATTCGTCACGGCGATGTCGCGTTGGACGACGATTGGCCAGAACCTGCTCGATGCGATCCGGTCGGCGTTAATGGTGAGGGATCCGGCTCGGATTATTACCTCCAAGCACTGCTTGCCCCACGGTGGGCGCCAACTGTCGTGGTATTGACCATGGCAGATGCTATAGGGTAGCTTACGTAGAAGAAAGGGCAAGGCGACGTAGGAGAATCCGGGAGCGATTAGCACACGATGAACCCAGGTTCACGTCCCCTCAATGGAGGATCGTTACGTCCTGCTTTCAATCTAGTATATGTTCATAGATTGGATTACAATGGAGTCCCCGGAGGCAGTGGGAGAAACTAGATCTAATATGATGTACCGCGTGGGGGTGCCCCTGGTGGCTTTATATATGCAGCCAGTTAGGGTTCACAAATGCTAATGGTCTTTCTATTAGAGTCACCGTCTTGGGCCTCTAGTCGGCAAGTCCTCTAGGTCCAGTATACACCAGTCGCCGTATTCGATGAGTCGACCCAACTTGGGCTTGGCTTCAGTCGGCTCGATCCAGCTGGCGACTCTGCTTCGTGGCTATACCCCGATTAGTATTCCCCCATTAGTAGTCCTGGAGTGCGTTAGGGACTTGGCGATGATTTCAAACTGTCGAATCAGCGTAGGAGATTCCAGGGTAGAGTCGATGGTGAGTCGCTGGCGATCTCCTCAAATAGAGAAATAGCTCATGACGTAGTCCATTCACCTGGGCAAGTCGGTGCGCCAGGTGAGTCGCCATTGGGTGAGTCGCCCCTTTGATAAGTTTGATTAGCGCCTTGTCAATTTGATGTCGTAGAGGCTGATAAATAGAAGACGTGGAAGCCGCCAAGTCATTGATGATGAAGTCACTAAGTCGGTGCAAGAAATTCCGCGATGGGCGAGCCTGGGAGGGAGAGCCCGTGATGGAGAATCAGCAATGGCGAGCCCGTGATGAAGACTCCGCGAGGGCGGCGATTCCCCGAGCGTGAAGACTCAGCGGGGGCGGCGAGTCCCCGAGCATGAAGACTCCACGAGGGCGGATCCATGATGACGAGTCCATGTATACACCGCAGCAATCATATGAGCACAATGACCTCAAGAGCAATGTCGAACTCGAGGAGCAATGTTGTTGTCGAGCCCCGAGCCAAACAACAGAAAACTTGATGAGTCGTCCATCGATTATAGTTGACTTGCTTTATGCGTAGCTTAGCAATATGCCTAGGAGTAGTCCCCGAGGCTTGAGTTGGCTTCTAGAGGCGATTTGAGGATCTTTTAGAGATGCATACTCTGCGGGTAGTACTTGGTTGTTTCCGAGCATGGAGGGCGGCGAGTCCCCAAGTATTGCGAATGGAGATCTTGACGAGTCCTGGAGACCGGTAATTGTCAAACCACCGAGCATGACGGATCCGCGTTGAGCGAGTCCGTGAGGGGGAGTCCCTGAGCCTGGTGAGTCCGCGTTTGATCGAGTCCGTGTTGAGCGAGTCCATGAATGCGAGTTCGTGATGATGGCGTGTCCATGAGGGGAGGGTCCCCGAGCGTGGCGAGTCCGCGATGATGGCATGTCCGCAAGGGGAGAGTCACCGAGCATAGCGAGTCCATGATGATGGCGTGTCCGCGAGGGGAGAGTCCCCGAGCATAGCGAGTCACTTGTCCGATGTTGGGAGGGATTGATTGCGCTGTTTTTGTTAGCGAGTCTCTCGTCTTAGTCCGGGGGCTAGTCGCATGGTGACTCCAAAGATGGCTCTCGGCTAGGTATTCTTCTTGGACGATCTGAGGCTTGATTTGGAGTCCTCGTCCGCAGTACTTGGTCGTGCGAGTCACACTATCTAAGGTTGAGGAGGACATGGTGCTGTTTGTGTAGCACAAGCATTTGTCTTGGCCTGGAAGGCTAGTCGAGCAAGGCGACTCCAATGATGGCTCTCGGTTAGCGTTTTTCATGGACGGTCTGAGGCTTGGTTTGCGAGTCCTTGTCCTCACTACTTGGCCATTGCGAGTCGCTCTTTCAAAGGTTGACAAAGGCAAATTGATTTTTCCCGGAGGGGAGAGACGCCCAGTGGTGAGTCCATGCAGCATGGCATGCGACCCTCTCTGCCGACTCGTACGATGAGGGTCGCTTAGCAGGCACGGCGTATGCATTCGGTGTAGCAGAAGTATAGGCACGTTTTGGCGGAGCCGGCGCAGCAGACAAAGAGTCGACGCGGCGGACGGAGGTCGCGCTATGGCGAAGTTGACGCGGCGGACACGGGGTTCACGCGGCGGACGGAGGTCGCACTATGGCAAAGTCGAGCGACGGACACAGGGTCGACGCGGCGGACGGGGGTTGTGCTATGGCGAAGTCGACGCGGCAGACACGTGGTCGACGCGGCGGACGGGGGTCGCGCTATGGCGAAGTCAACGTGGCAGACACGGGGTCAATGTGGCGGACAGGGGTCACGCTATGGCGAAGTCGACGCGACGGACACGGGGTCAACGCGGAAGACGGAGGTCATGCTATGACAAAGTCGACACGGCAGTCATGGGGTCGACACGGTGAACAGGGGTCGCGCTATGGCGAAGTCGACGCAGCGGACACGGGGTCGATGCGGCGGACACGGGGTCGCGCTATGGCGAAGTCGACGCGGCGGACGCGGGGTCAATGCGGCGGATGGAGGTCGCTCTATGGCGGAGTCGTGCGGCGATTAGCCGGTAGGATGGCGAGTCTGAGACGGGCGACTCGCCGAGCGTGGCAAGTTTGCACGAGTGAGCCCGTGATGGCGAGTCCCCGATCAAGGAGAGTCTGCGAGGGCGACCCCGTGCAGGGAGAGTCCCTGAGCATGGCGAGTCCGTGAGGGCTACCCCGCGATGGCGAGTCCGCATTAGCGTGTTGCCGAACATGGCGAGTCCGCGGCCGTCGCGAGTTCGCGGCAGGCGAGTCCTCGAGCGCGGTGAAACCGCGATGATGATCCCCATGCTTTGTCGTTGTAGGCCAAGATTAGGTCAAAAATAAATAATTAGCTGGCACAAGAATCAATGATAGAGAGGAGATTGAATATAAAACTTAGCTGTTGTAAAGAATCGGCAGGGTGCGCATGTTTGTATGACCAAGATTCGTCAGGGAGACATCGCGTTGGACTCGCCACGTTCAGCAACACGCCAATGCAACGTAGAGGAAAGGGCAAGGCGACGTAGGAGAATCCGGGAGCGAGATTGGCACACGATGTACCCAGGTTCACGTCCCCTCGATGGAGGGTCGTTACGTACTGCTGTTAATCTAGTATATGTTCATAGATTGGATTACAATGGAGTCGCCTGAGGCGGTGGGAGAAACTAGATCTAATATGACATACCCCGTTGGGGTGCCCCTGGTGGCTTTATATATGCAGTCAGTTGGGGTTTACAAGTGCTAATGGGATTTCTATTGGTGTCACCGTCTTGGGCCTCCAGTCAGCGAGTCGTCTAGGTCCAGTATACGCCAGTCACCATATTCGGTGAGTCGGCCCAACTTGGGCTTGGGTTCAGTCGGCTTGATCCAGCTGGCGACTCCGCTTCGTGGGTATACCCCGATTGGTATTTCCCCATCACCGCAACATCCCTGTGAGAGGCATCATCCTGCGTCGAGGGCCCGCTGCCTCCCTGTTCCCCAGCGACCACCTCGACCCCGAGCCCTTGGCCGTCCTCCGTCTCGATCCCTCCTCCGCCTCCTCCCACGACCGCTGATGACGGCCGCCCCCTCGTCGTCGTCCACTCCGAGCTCGCCTCCGAGGGTCACCGTCGCGCGCCTCCCCTCCGATGCTCGAGCTCCACGTCGCCTAGCTTTGTCGTTGGTCCTCTGCCCATCGCCAACCGCAGCCTCCTCTTTGGACCCCAAACTCGAGGGGCCATCGCTGGCCTCTCTCTCCGACGCCGCTGCGCTGGACCAAGCCCCAAGGACCATCGCATGTCGCTTGTCGCCGCCTCGCTGTTCCCCTGCATCACCATGAGCGCCACCCTCTCCTGCCATCCCTCATCCTCGTACTCGTGTCTGCTGTTGTGGTGTGTTCGGTGCTAAGGAGGTGGTTTCCTCTAGTACTAGTGGGTTTGCTCCATGTGCTATGTTTTGGTACTGATCACGAGAAGACATGGTGTTATGTTGATTACAGAGGCGACCGTGTGAAGATGGGTCAGTGGCGATGCTCAGATTCTGGTGACCCTCCGTTGTACAAGTTTAACGAGTTAGACGAGTAAACTTGTACCTCATCGAGCCCGATAAGACCGGCTTGATACTGATGATTCCGAGGGATGAACATGGTGACACTCAAGACCCTGATCTCGGGCCTGAAGATCGATCCCGCCGGACCCCGAACCTCTCGAAACACCAAGGTCTCCTTCCCGGAACCACCAAGCCCTCCGTCATGGATCTGATGGCTAGACATCCGAAGACCGAACCCCAACCCCTCGGACCCAAGTTCGCCGAACCCCCATATGTGTGACCCTGATCAGATATCCCTATTTTGTAAATGCTACATATACTGGTTTCATATTAAATTGTTCATGTCGCATACATATTGTGGTTGTTTAGGGGTATTTAGACGATTCACCTAAATTAAATATGGAGACTATATGTGGGCTATTCTAGTCTTATATTCACTCCATTTAAATTTGTGTAGCAAACCGATGCCATGTTTTGCCTTGTTTAGCCAATATTTAAATTGTGGGGTAGTTAAACAACTTGAACCTTCTATTTAATTGTCGGGACCCAGTTCCGCTTAATATTGCCTAGTCGCATCGCATATTTGCCATGTCATGCATCATGCCCGATCTTCTATCATCGTATTAAATATTGTATCCGGTGTTTCTTTTAGAGCTTTGCTTCTTCACGGATTAGGCCATTGAGTTGATACGAGTATCGACAAGTTCTTTCGATAATGTATCTTCGGCAGTGCTTTCCAGGCGAGCATTCTCCCCCTTTCTACCTATTTTTCTTTTATAGTCTTTATTTCCTCATGTTGATCTATTTCTATCTGTGTTGCGATGCTTTAGTTTCCATGCGCCATTTATATTTCTTGCAGACTTTGTATTGCCTTTGACACATCATGTTGCCTGTTTCCTTGTGAGTCGTACTTGCTTGCTCAGGTGTTGCTTCGTGTTGTCGATGTTCCACGGTTGTTGGAGGTTGCCACATGCTTAATGTTGTAGATGATCATGGATTTAACTACAACTTGATAATTAAAATGCTGGAAATAGATATAACTAATGTAGAGGCACCGATGGGCAATAGCTAATATTTGGTTTTTAACCGCTCACTTGTGTCTCGTAGGCTCCGAGTACTTGATACTTGTTCCTTGACTATCGCACTATCCGCATGTGGGACCATGAATCCCCTTAGCCAGAGCTTGATTCACACTTTATTTCTTGGGGCCACAAACTAGTTTGGGGCTTTAATTACTATCATGTACTTATGCCACGCTTTAATGCTTTATTTACAATTGCGTGTGGAGCATCTGTACTATTTAGGAACCCCGTGCTATATTTCCGCTGTATCGACAAGCCAGTCACACTTTCGGGTTCCCAGTCCTTTACAGCCGTCACCACACACCCTGGGTCCATCACAGAGTCGGCCGACTTCGTAGCGGGTAGCTTAGTGGGGTGTCCCCCTGAAATAATTTTTGAATCTTGTGATTGTTTTGTCGTGAAAGCCTCGTTGGGTTTTTATTTGGTTTTTCCGAGGTTGATCGTGCGTGTGTTGCTATTTGTGCACCTCTGTAGGGTAAATCTTTCTAAAAGTCGTGTCCGCGGTTATGGATGACTTGGAGCACAATATCTCGATCATGGACAACCATAACTAAAGTAGTTCTATAAATTGGACTTTAACATGTCTAGTAATCAGTTTCACTACAACGGAATGAGTAAATAAAAGTGCCAACAACTGTTGGACTTGGGATGTATTATGCTAATTGTATCTGACTAGTAAGTATTGCAACTACAACGGAATGGTTAACTAAAACTGCCCGCTGCTTATGATATTAGGATGACTCATGTTATCTATATCTGACTAGTAAGTGCTGCAATAATAATGGAATGAATAAAATTGCCAACTATGTGAGTTCCTCGCTTTGACTTCCTCGCTTGGTCTTGAGGGGGGAAATACCGGGATGGGAATATTTTGGTGTTATCATCAGGTTGGTTCCGAATAGGTCTTTCTTATCCCTCTATAATAGCCGACAGTTGTATCGAGTCTCTATTGGTTGATTAGTGCATGCTTCGCTGCCGCTTCAGCCCACCATACCTATGTAGGCGAGAGCCGCTGAATTCTAGACTCGTCGTGTACTGGCCTTAGCCCTTTGTCGGCACCCCTTTTGTTTAACAGGTACGAGTTCGATGTTGTTAGCAGGGTTACCCTTCCGGCTTGGCCTGGGTAGGGTTATGGCCGCCATTGGTTATTGTTCAGGGCTCTTAGCCCCATTTGCATCTTGTATGTAGTCGGATGTTGTATCATTTTCAAGGTGATTTGGATCTTTGTATAGTATATCTGTATTCTTGACTGTTCGATTCGTTGTTGTATATATATGTTCTATGGGTTCCATCGTGAACTATTATGTAATGGTATTACTTCATTTTCCACCCGCACGCAAGTGCCTAGTGGGCATCTTTGAATATATTCTATGCGGGTTTGGCGGTAATCGCTAAAACTTGCATAGTGCCGATTCGAGAGTGTTACATGACCCTTGTACATTCCATGATGACAGTGTCGAATGAACCGTAAAATGTTGATTCCAATTCCCTTTGTTTCTCTGATATGACTTGTCCAAGATTTGATCATAGGTATCGCATACCTTGTTCATTCTCGTTACCGATAAGTTCTGTTTTACTTGTTACCGCGATATTACATCCCCGTGACCTAGTCACATGTTGCAACATATATGGATGTAATCTCACCAAGCCGTATCTTACCCGTCACGTGGGTGAACAAATCCCGCTCTTGAGTCACATGTCATCTACTATTCCTTTGGAATACCTAACATACACCTTTATGATTACCGTATCATCGAGTGACGTTTGATGCAGTCAAAGCAGCCTCGGGAAACAATGAGTAATCTCACGATCTAAGGAGAAGGAGACTATGTTTCTAGCTATTTCAACAATGAACTCTGTGACTTGATCATGTCGCAATCTTTGAGGAATGTCCATCACATCATTCACCAATGATATGACCTTGTTGTCAATTGGCATAAATGCCCCATGATCAGGAAACCTTGATCATCGCTTGACCAACAAACTAGTATGAATAGAGGCTACTAGGACTTGGTTTGTTTCATATCACACATGTACCAATGTTTCCACTCGATACAGTTATAGCACAATATGAAACTATTACGAACTAACTGAGATATGACAATAAAAACCTATTTATTATTTGCCTCTAGGGCACATGTCCTTCAGATTGATGGCTCACTTTGGGCGTGAGAAGATGCTACTCATCCTTGCTAATCATTTTACTGGCCTAAGATGAGTCGTGACGTGGACAGGTTTGTCAAGAGATCCATTACATGCCATAAGTCAAAGTCCAAGTTAAAGCCTCATGGTTTGTATACGCCATTACCTGCACCTACTACACCATGGGAATATATAAGTATGGATTTGGATATAAGTGTGGCAACAATACCTTTGGCCTAAAGAATTTATCATACATTCTGACCATGAGTCATTGAAATATCTTAAGGGCCAAGCCAAATTGAGTAAAAGTCACACTAAGTGGGTTGAGTTCATGGAGTCTTTACCTTACATCGTCAAA
Source organism: Avena eriantha (assembly GCA_910589775.1). NCBI lineage: Eukaryota > Viridiplantae > Streptophyta > Magnoliopsida > Poales > Poaceae > Avena > Avena eriantha. The sequence goes on along the minus strand of OU342741.1, from coordinate 488,556,545 downwards.
TAGAAGAAAGGAAAAGAAAATGTAGTTGCGGACACTTTGTCTCGCAAGAATACAAGCCTTCTTACCTGCCTCGAAGTAAACGTGTTGGGTCTTGATGACATCAAAATTTGTATGCTTCCGACCCATCCTTTGGACCAATTTTTGCAAAATGTTCCATAGACAAAGGGGGTTGATGATTTCTATTTGCATAAGGGTTTTCTCTTCAAGAAACAAGATTTGCATTCCAAAGTCGTCTCTCCAAATTTTGCTTCTTCAAGAGTCTCATGGTGGAGGCCTTATGGGTCACTTTGGTCATGACAAGACATATTACATGCTCTCCACGCACTACTATTGGCCCAAGATGAAGCGCGACGTGGAGCGCCACATCCACCGATGAAACTACATGTGTCCAAGCTAAGTCTAAGTCTAACCCATTTGGTCTTTATATGCCATTGCATGTTCCTCATGCACCTTGGTCAAATATTAGCATGGACTTTGTGTTAGGATTGCCTAGGTATAAACATGGTCATGATTCTATATTTGTTATAGTGGATCGCTTTTCCAAAATGGCACATTTCATTATGTGCCATAAGACCGATGATGCTTCACATATCGCAAATCTGTTTTTCAGGGAAATAATTTGTCTTCACGGTGTGCCAGGAACAATCATCTCCGATCACGACGTCAAATTCATGAGCTACTTTTGGAAGACAATAATGGCCAAGCTCAGCACCAAGCTACTCTTCTCGTCTGCCTTGCATTCTCAAACCGATGGCCAAACTGAGGTTGTCAACCAAAGACTTGGAACACTCCTCCGCGTCTTGATAAAGAAGAATATTAAGGATTGGGAGGAATGCATTCCACACGCCAAGTTCCCCTACAATCGTGCCAAGCACTCCACCACCATAAAGAGCCCATTCATGATTGTCTATGGATTTGAGCCCCTCACCGCGCTCGACATTCTACCACTTCCTCTCCACGAGCCCACCAACATGGACATCGACAATCGTGCCCAAGCACCAAAGAAACTACATGAAGATACAAGAGCTACGATCAATGATATGTTGCTAACGTATCCATAATTTTTGATGTTCCATGCTTGGTTTTTATCTACTTTCTTATGTTTTGTCCACACTTTGGAGTACTTTTTATACACTTTCTTGGACTAACCTATTAACAAGATGCCACAGTGCCAGCTGCCTTTTTTTGCTGCTTTTGGTTCCAGGAAAGTCAGAAAATGAATATTCTCGGAATTGGACGGGACAAAAGCCAAAGTCGGTTTTTCACCGAGGGGGGCACGGAGCCAGAATATGCGACGGAGAGGAGACAGAGGGCCGCCACACGGCCAGGCCTGGCCCGCACCAGGGGGTGGTGTGGCCGCCTAGGGCACCCCCTCGGCCTCCCCTTTCGCCTATAAGATGCCTCTGATACAGAAACCCTAAGTACCCGATCAAAATTCCACGAAAGAGTCTGTAGCCGCCGTCATCTCCATCCCTAGATCGGGAGGGATCTGAAGCTCTTCCCGGCACCCTGTCGGATGGGAGAATTCACCCTGGAGGCCTTCTTCATCACCATGCAAGCCTCCAGTGTGATGCGTGAGTAGTTCATCCTTGGACTACGGGTCCATGTAGTAGCTAGATGGTTGGTTCTTCTCCCTTGTGCTACCATGTTTAGATCTTATGAGGTCCGTTCATGATCAAGATCATCTATTTGTAATGTACATGTTGTGTTTGCGGGGATCCGATGGATATTGAGATGCTACTTCAGATTGATTATTGATTCTATCATGTTTTTGTTATTTGTGATCTTGCATGTTCTCTTTTGTTAGTAGATATCTTGGCCGAGTAGATGCTAGCAACTCCAAGAGGGAGTATTTATGCTCGATAGTGGGTTCATGCCTCTAGTAATATGGGGAAGTGATAGAAATCTCTAAGGTACTAGATGTGTTGTTGCTACTAGGGAGAAAACAGCAATCCTTTGTGTTGGAAATATGCCCTAGAGACAAATAGTAGTGAGGACTATTATCATATTTCATATAGTTTATGATTAAGTTTTATATCATGCTATAACTGTATTGAGTGGAAACATCAATACACGTGTGATATACAAACAACCAGGGGTTCCCAGTGAAACTCTAGACACTGGTTCATTGGTCAACGGATGATCATGTTTCCTGATCATGTGGCATTTATGCCAGTTGGAAATGAGGTCATCTCATTCGGAGAATGAGATGATGAACCAATACCCAACCTAAACATCGTGACCCGATCATCTCATGAAGTTCAAGTTACGATGATTAGAAATGGATCCTCGTAGACTATTCCTTAGACCGTGAGGCTATATCAATCACTGTCTCCCGAGAGTGCTTAGATAGCATCAAACACCATCTGGTAAAACGGTGGTTATAAAGGTGTGTTCAGGTATTTAGAGGAAACCGTAGAGGCAATATATGTCAAGAGCGGGATTTGTCCGTCCATGTGATAGGAAGATACTCAAGGGCCCACTCGGAGAAGTTATATCCAATAGCTGCGCAGCATGTGATTAGATCACGAGGATATCACTTGTCGGAACAAGTTAAGTAGCATTGTTCAGTAACGAGATTGAACACGACATGGTGATGTCAATGATCAGATCTCGGGCAATGCAAGTATCGAATGACAAAGGGAATAAGACATGACTGTCCCGGTTCAAACGACGAAAGATCTTCGTGGAACACATAGGGGTCACATGGCCATCCAGGTCCCTCTGTCGATCATTGGTGCGGGAGTGTCCCGACCATGTCTAGAGTGTTCCCAAACTGTGGGGTATCACGCTTAAGGGCTTGATGATGCATAGAGAGTGTTTATAGGATCGGTAGAATCACCGAAGAAGAGAAGGGAGAAAACCGGAAGGGTTTCGGTAAATCCGGAGGATGTCCGGAGTGGAGGTGGAAGGTGTTCCATAGCCACGATATTGAATAATATGTGAATGAATGTTTAAATATTGATTTAATCATTTATTCATAATTATTTAATAAAGAGAAAATCAATTTTAATGGTCAAAGGCTTAATGGGCCAATTCCGGAGGGAGAAGGCCCATTAGGGGAAAGGAGAGAGGGAGAAGGGGCAAGGGGGAGGCTGGATGGGCCTAGCCCCCCCCCCCCCCCCCACGCGGGGCCCACTAGTTGGCCGGTGGCCACCTCCTCCCCCCTCCTCTCCTTTAGTCCCACCCCGGGACTTTAGGGGAGGTAGTACCTCCCCTCCCCCTATATATAGTAGGGTATTTGGCCTAGAAAAATACACCAATAATCAATAAAGATCTCCCCACTTTTGGGAGGACCTCTAATTGATATTTTATGTATCCCCCTCTCTCTCTCTCGTGATCGTGGTCCCAAGTCTGGACTACGCGAGCGAGAGACATCTTCACCGCGGAGCGCCGTCGCGCTGCGGGATTCGGATCCGGGAGCTCTACTTCCGCAACTGCTGCTGGATCAGGGAAGCGGGAGTCATCGTCAGGCACCGGACGTGTGTAACTCCCTGTGAGGTGTCGCACTTGAGGCACTCAAGTCGTTGGAGCCAGAAGGAGCGCAAGGACTTCATCACGACCTTAAGGTCGGCTTCGGCTCGTCTACATCAACCACGCTCTCCTGAGCGTTGACAACGCTTTTTGGTCTTCGAGGGTAAGTTCGCGAAAAGCCTCTCCCATTACTGTATTACTAATAGATAGGTCCTAGCAGCTTCAGGGGTTCAGGGGCGTAGAGTAAAATTTATTGTTTTTATGTGCGGAACCCCTACAGTGGTATCAGAGCTAGATCTATGCGTAGTAATGCTAGTACGGGTAGAACACACGAGATGTAGCGTGTGGGCATTGATCTTTTAGTTGTTACCCTCCCACGTGTACTTGTGCATACCGCAGTAACGCTTGATGAAGCGGCCCCCAACCGACTTTACGCGTTCATTCGCGAGACTGGTCCACGCTTGACATACGGCTTGTACCATATAAAGTGGCTTAGGGGGGTGCTTGTCTCTCTCGCATTAGTTGGTATGCCATTTGCAACGGAGGGCCCCAAAAGGGGTGTAGTAGAGACAACTACTTGATCAGCGTTGTGCTGAAAGTTCATAGGTCAAAACGGTTCTTGTGTGAAAGCCCATTCAGCCATGTAAAACATGCAAAGATAAAGTAGAGGCGTCTAACTTTGTTTTGCGGGGGGGGGGGGGGCGTTGTTGTGTGATATGGTTGTGGCAAAGGTAAAGTAATTACCTTTTGTTACATGGTAGTAGATAGTCACGGTAATGACAATCTACCACGCTGGAACGACACCGGTACCCTGGTGTCTATGGCGCCGGAACCCTGGCGCCGGAACCCGGTGACGACGGATGGAGATCACGACGTGAAGGACCATATCACATAGCATTTACATTCAATGTTATTGTTTGTATGTCTTATTGTGTGCTAGTATTAGATACTTGACGGTAGCCTAATAAGATGATCCCTGTTAAAATTACCAACGATTGTGTTCCCCCTTAGTGTGCACCACCAAGAAAGTTCTTCGGTATGAGGCAGGCCGTGATGATCGGGTGTCAGACATATCTACATTCACATATAGTGGGTGCAAGCCATGTTGCACACCAAAAACACTAAGTTTTAGTTGGCGAGCCTAGCATGTACAGACATGGCCTCGGAACGCGGATGGTCGAAAGATCGAGCACGAGTCGCATGAATGATGTCACCAACGTTTAGCGTCCACCCTTGAACCCACATTGATGGCCGTGATGATCGGGGGAGATGTGGCTGATAGGGGTCGTGTTATCACTAGGAACCCTTTTGGGGATAGGTGTTTCTGAGTGCAGTTATTATTAACTCATTTAATTATAAACTTAGTCTAAATTCCTTTTGCAATTATAAATGTTGATGGCTCACCGTGAAGCTTACTTTGAGATTGAGGATTGGGTAAAGGGTGAAAAACTTAGACTTGATGGATCCAACTTCCCTAGTTGGCTTGTGCGCCTAGATGATCTCCTTACTAGGAATCATGTGGTAGACTACATACGCCACACAATGGATTTGACTGAGCCAGAATACTATGAGACCCCACAAGAGCTGGCAGACCGCTACTATCGTCAAGAGATGTCCACCTACATTCAGATAATAATGCGTTACGAGATGGTAGATGAACTACAGCTGCTCATGGGTGATCTTGATCCATATTCGATGGTGGATCAGCTGAGAGCGGAGTTCATAGGCTATGTGCGCATGTGGAAGCACGAGCTGCTTGGAGAGTTCCTTTCTATTCAGATGGAGGAGCATGCATGTCTGAAGGGTCACTTGGAGCGCATGCTTGATGCACACACAAGACTGGTTCACTTCGTGGATTACTATATGGCTGATCCATTTGCAATAGACGTACTGCTTCGGTAGTTACCTCCCAGCTACGAAGGACATGTCCGGAGTAGCATCATGAGTGGTGATACGGAAGCATTGGATTTCCACGAGTTCATATTACGTTTCCAGAACGTAAAGGTTGAACCAATCACCGAAGAGGTCATCAATGACAAAGGTATATATTTGATATACAGTTTTATAAATGTTATAATCTTGCAAACACAATGCAGTGTTAAGTATATCTGATACTTGTTCTGTTTTACTGAAAACAGGTCCTTCTGCATGAGAGGTGCTTGCTGGAGAGGAGGTGACATTGCGTGTTGATGGAAAGCATGATGATGATGGCCGACGACACTCTCCCTCGACATTTATCATTTAGTTTGTGTTATAGGATGATTAATGTAATCAAGAGATTGTGAACTTCTTCAGTGTGTCTCACACTTTGTGAGACGGTTATTCATATGAGTTTGTAACAAACAGTTGTTCTGCTTTTATGAATGATTTCTATTCATATTCATATCTTGTTTGATTACTTGTGAATCATCCTTATTGTTTGAAACTAATTGATAATGTATGAAAATTTGTAAAACATTAAAAATGCCTTGTTTAAAAATACCCAGCTTAATGATATTTCATTAATGAATGAAACCATTGTATGAATTCAAAGTTATGTGATAATATGTGAAAGTCATTCGATTTCTTGTCACATATAAATCATGCCTAAGTTCGGCAAAATAACTTGAACACCGTGTATTATTTGAATACAAAGTGTTTAAAGAATTGTTAAAAGTAAATACATATTCAATGTATTGTGTTTTAACGAAAAATGGTAATTATCATTAATTGATTGTTTAAATGTATAAAGTAGTTTACCAAAGAAACATGAATATGAAACTATTTGATTTGATCAAAGTGTTTCATCAACAAAAGGGGTATAAATATAAAAGAGAATCAAATTGCTATGATTTGATCAATAGTAATGAAATTCTACTTTATAAGAATGGCATAAAATTAATTGTGGAATGCAAAGTGTTTTGAAACATCAAAATCCAAAGCATCACAATGTGATATTGGATATCAAAGGGGGTTAAATAGAAGGCACAAATAAATCGTTGTAGTGTAGATGTAGAGACCATTAGTTACAAATAGTTAGCACTCAATTAGAATGTAGTGAACCATTTGAATTCGTGAAAGTTTTGGGGTTATTCGATATAACCAAAACAATAGCGAAGAAGTCCTTGTAGAGTATTCATTGGAAACTTTGAATACGAAATCCATAGCTAAACCAAAAGGAAAGCAAGATTCATATTGCTTGGATTTTGGTGCATTCTTGAGAAAGCTCACCTCTAGTGAAGTTTCTCAATTATGAAGCAAATGGAAAATAGTGTAAAACACGATGAGGATTCAAAACCCTGCATCAGAGTGTTGAGAAGCGCAACGGACAACGTTTCTGAACGATTCTCTTCACAGAAGGAAAGAATCAATGATTTTGATCATTGTGTTTTTCCCCTCCACTATTGTTTTTCACTGCATGGAGTAGGATTCAAAATGTAAATCCATATCTTGTATGGAGACATTTGTGAATCACTTGTCATGATTCTTGGAATATGACATACCTAAGAACTAAAAAGGAAATAATAGTAAACTAAATTATGAGAAATCCTAGAAGCAAAATTCCCTTGAGATTAGAAAGCAATTCGTTGCTGAATCTCACAAGTAAAGGGGTTACTTGGAATTTTCCCAAATGACTGCAAATCCATAGTAGGAAAAAAGGGGTGAATGACAAAAGCACAATTTGTCAAGTATTAGATGAATTCAAATGAATTTGATTCATGTATGCTAAATGTCTAGTGGATTTAAAAACTAGTAAAGTACTAGTATCTCATAGTAAAATCTCCAAGATTGATATTTGATCAAAAGGATTTTGAAGTTATTCAAAATAGTGAGGAGATTTGCAATTTTCATAAAATTGAGTGGGAGCTATGAAAGTCTTCCTGAAACAATATGTGATTGACATATTTTTAAGTGGGAGCAACATAAGTCTCAAATTCAAATATGTAGGAACATATTTTGAGTGAGAGCTTATAGGAGTAATTCTTAAGTATGTTAAGAATGAAAGCGTAAGATGTAGAAGTTGATAATAGGTGTATTATGATATTATGTGGTATTCCTTAAGGGATTCTGAAAGGGGTTTCAGAATAGAAGTTGATTGAGGAACTAGTCCTTAATGACTCAAATTAGGAATAGTATTAAGTTGAACATCAATGGTTGAAAGAAAGAAAAGGATGATCATCATCCACTATGTTGATACATAGGTTCTATCTTAGTAAACCATGATGATAACTTAGCATAATATGTGATCCAAAGTAAGGAACGTTTGAAAGTGATTAAGTTCGAATCATAGAACGTTGAGCTAAGTTTGTCCATAGTGTCTAATAGAGAACTGTGGACATATTTTCCAAATCCATAAAGGATAACATATCTTAAAGCATAAAGAGTTATATTATAAGGAAATATGTTGGAAACTCCTATATATACCAATTAAAGTCAAGTAGGAAGCGAGGTGAACAAAACATCGAAAGTTGCACAGAGTGCTCTAGTGTTTCGATGAATACATTTATAATAATAAGGGTACCATCTAAAGTGTTGTATAATGTTATGGTGGGGCTAATTCGCTTTTAACGTAGAATGATGTGTCCCAGGGCATAGTGCCCACGAGAAAGCCCTCGAGGTTGATCTAACGTCATTGTAGGCTCCTGGAAACAGGCCTCGTTCTACTACCATAGAAATGATGCATACACACAGATGCTGTCATGTGATGATAAAGTATTAATGTCAATCAAGGTGACATTAGTAAGTTGCAAAGGAGTTGGGACTGTAAAGTATAGACCCAAGGCTCAACCTCTTCCATGAGCAAGCATGTTCAGGGTACCGGATATATGGTGCCAATGATTTAGAACAAATGCAGCTAGCGTATTTGTACTCTAGTGCAAGTGGGAGACTGTTGGAAATATGCCCTAGAGACAAATAGTAGTGAGGACTATTATCATATTTCATATAGTTTATGATTAAGTTTTATATCATGCTATAACTGTATTGAGTGGAAACATCAATACACGTGTGATATAAAAACAACCAGGGGTTCCCAGTGAAACTCTAGTCACTGGTTCATTGGTCAACGGATGATCATGTTTCCTGATCATGTGGAATTTATGCCAGTTGGACATGAGGTCATCTCATTCGGAGAATGAGATGATGAACCAATACCCAACCTAAACATCGTGACCCGATCATGTCACAAAGTTCAAGTTACGATGATTAGAAATGGATCCTCGTAGACTATTCCTTAGACTGTGAGGCTATATCAATCACTGTCTCCCGAGAGTGCTTAGATAGCATCAAACGCCATTTGGTAAAACGGTGGTTATAAAGGTGTGTTCAGGTATTCAGAGGAAACCGTAGAGGCAATATATGTCAAGAGCGGGATTTGTCCGTCCATGTGACGGGAAGATACTCAAGGGCCCACTCGGAGAAGTTATATCCAATAGTTGCGCAGCATGTGATTAGATCACGAGGATATCACTTGTCGGAACGAGTTAAGTAGCATTGTTCAGTAACGAGATTGAACACGACATGGTGATGTCAATGATCAGATCTCGGGCAATGCAAGTATGAATGACAAAGGGAATAAGACATGACTGTCCCGATTCAAACGACGAAAGATCTTCGTGGAACGCACAGGGGTCACATGGCCATCCAGGTCCCTCTGTCGATCATTGGTGCGGGAGTGTCCCGACCATGTCTGGAGTGTTCCTGAACCATGGGGTATCACGCTTAAGGGCTTGATGATGCATAGAGAATGTTTATAGGATTGGTAGAATCACCAAAGAAGAGAAGGGAGAAAACCGGAAGGGTTTCGGTAAATCCGTAGGATGTCCGGAGTGGAGGTGGAAGGTGTTCCATAGCCACGATATTGAATAATATGTGAATGAATGTTTAAATATTGATTTAATCATTTATTCATAATTATTTAATAAAGAGAAAATCAATTTTAATGGTCAAAGGCTTAATGGGCCAATTCCGGAGGGAGAAGGCCCATTAGGGGAAAGGAGAGAGGGAGAAGGGGGAAGGGGGAGGCCGGCTGGGCCTAGCCCCCCGCGCGAGGCCCACTAGGTGGACGGCGGCCACCTCCTCCCCCTCCTCTCCTTTAGTCCTACCCCGGGAATTTAGGGGAGGTAGTACCTCCCCTCCCCTATATATAGTGGGGTATTTGGCCTAGAAAAATACACTAATAATCAATAAAGGTCTCCCCACTTTTGGGAGGACCTCTAATTGATATTTTCTCTCTCCCCCTCTCTCTCTCTCTCTCTCTCTCTCTCTCTCTCTCGTGACCGTGGTCCCAAGTCTGGACTGCGTGACCGAGAGACATCTTCACCGCGGAGCGCCGTCGCGCTGCGGGATTCGGATCTAGGAGCTCTACTTCTGCAACTGCTGCTGGATCAGGGAAGCGGGAGTCATCGTCAAGTACCGGACGTGTGTAACTCCCCGCGAGGTGTCGCACTTAAGGCACTCAAGTCGTTGGAGCCAGAAGGAGCGCAAGGACTTCATCACGACCTTGAGGTCGGCTTCGGCTCGTCTACATCAACCACGCTCTCCTGAGTGTTGACAACGCTTTTCGATCTTCGAGGGTAAGTTCGTGAAAATCCCCTCCTGTTACTGTATTACTAATAGATAGGTCCTGGCAGCTTCAGGGGCGTAGAGTAAAATTTATTGTTTTTATGCGCGAAACCCCTACACTTGGTTCATAGAACAATCGTATTGTTTACTTTACATGCAATGCGTAATGCAATTATCTGTTGCTTGCAACCTAATACTAGAGGGGGTTCAAACGATAACCTGAAGGTGGATTATTAGTCATAGATGTAGTGGGATTATGGTCTATGTATAATGTTGTAATCCCAATCAAATCTCATAGGAGTCAAGATGATTACTATATGCATGTATGCTTTCTCGATGTTTGTCAATTGCCCCGCTTTAATGTGTTCACCCAAAATGTCATCTATCTTAAGGAGAGCCACCACTAGTGAACTATGGACCCCGATCCTTTCTTTTACCATCAATCTGCAACTATTTAACACTTTCTGTTTACTTTCTGCAAGCTTTTACTATCTTCCACACAATGCGTTTAATCCTTTGTTTTCAGCAAAACCGGTGAGATTGATAACCTCACTGTAAGTTGGGGGAAAAGTTATGTGGTTGTGTTGTGTAGGATTCCAAGTTGGCAACAACACCTTGGAGGTGTTTCCTTGCTCCAACTGGTTCGATAACCTTGGTTTCATAACTGAGGGAAACTTACTATTGTGCTCATCATACCTTCCTCTTAGAGTTCCCCAACGAGCTCGAGATATCTTGGGCCATCAAGCTCTTTTCTGGCGCCATTGCTGGGGAGTCAAGGACATCTTCACAAGGGGAGTCTCTCATAACCAATCTCTTTACTTTGTTTTTTGTTTTGTTTAGTTTATTTCTGCTTTGTGTGCTTGTTTCTTTATCAAAAACACACAAAAATTAGTTTTACTAGTTTGCTTTCTTTATTAAAACACAAAAAAGTAAGTCTTTCTATAGTTGTTACCTCTTCCTTAGCTCACCATCTTGATCCCTAAATTCACTCTCAAAGACCTTTCAATAGGTAGTGGTTCTATAATTTGAAAATATAATATTGAAGAATTCTTTAATCATGTTAGTAAGCATGAGGATATTGAGGATAGATCCCTTGCAGAACTTACTCCAAATTATGAAATTGCTGCAGCTTCTTTGGTTCACATGTTGGAAGCTAGGTTTGTTAACCTTAACCCCTTAATGCAAGTAATGTTTCTTAAACTTAAAGAAATTGAGGACCCTAGAAAGAGAGATTTTATTCTGGAAACTTTGCTTAAGGAATTCTATGATGTTGCCAAGGAAGCTAGAAAAGTCTTTGAACGTTTTAATATTCTAGTCTCATGTGTAGATGTTATTGGTACACGAGAAAAGATGAACAAAACCGAACCTAATGGGGAGGAAATTAAGATACCAATACCTTTGTCACTTGTAGCAATGCATGAAGCCATAGAAAAGAATCTTAATTGGATTGTTCCTGAAAACCCATTTGATGAAAGTAGTGAACCCAAAAGCATTGAGAGAGGATCCTCTATAACTTATTTGGATGAGATACCTTGCCTTGTTGAAGATATTTCTGGTATTAATCTTAATGCTTCTTCATTTGAGAGCACTTGATTCTTTTTCTTGCTTCTTATGCCTAACTTAAAGGCGTTAAAGAAAAATACTTATTGGGAGATAACTCAAAAGTTTTAGATGAGTCTTGGAAGTTATTACTTCAGTAATAACCGCTCCTTATCCTTTTTATTTGCTTTTTATGCTAAGAGTAACCTCTAATGAGAGAGAAGTAATGCTTGAGAAAGTTGCTGTCCAGAAACAGATTTTTGTGCTTTGCTGTAAAAATTCGTGTACAATCTCTGGACGTCATTTTGAGGCTTGAATTTTTGTGCTTCTGACCGATGTTGTTATCTAACTTTCGTTAGTTCAACACTTTTCGATTTGAGTAACAGAAGGTCTTCAAAAAAAATTGGTTTTTACCAGATGGTCTGTTTTGACAGATTTCTGCCATTATTTGCATTTGCTTCTTGTTGGTTCCTTTTTGGGTTCTCTTTGGGGAATTGAGCTTTTCAAGGGAAGTGCTTCAGTAGCTTGTGTTTTAGTGGAAGTTTTATTGGTGTTGAAACTGAATCAAAAGACTTATTATCTTGAGTGCACTAATGTTGCTAATAAAGATTGTGTGAAGTTTTGTATGAAGGAAAAAATTTCAGGTGTATGGAGAAAATGATGTAATGAGATGAAGAATGGACTAAAGCTCAACATTGGAGATGCCACCCCATGTCACCCCAAGAAATATTCAAGAGGTACAAGCGTCAAAGCTTGGGGATGCCCAAGGCATCCCCTTCTTCATCAATAAAAATCTCAGGTTTCTTCCAAACACTTCATTTTTATTGTTTCATGCACAGTTGTGTTGTTCTTGGAGCATCTTCGTTTTTGTTTTTGGTTGGACCCCCTCTTTCATAGTTTGGTTTGGATTGGAAAAGAGTAGGATACCTAAGTGATAAAGAGAGCTTGTTTTTGACTATGGCTCATGCTTTGTCATGCCATGCTTGATATTGTTTTAGTTTTATGCTTAGTGATCTCTGCTGTAGCATGACATGTTATAAACAATTGAGATTGCTTAATGTGCCTTTCAAGAATCATGCGTTGTTTTAGCATATTAAAGCATAGTATTGTGGTATTCTCCTTTGATGCTTTATTTGGGTTGACTTGGCGCATGCTCACACCATGCTATGACTATCCCAAGTCACCATAAGCCTTTATGATCCTTTAGTTTTTGACTTGTACTATCACTTTATGCTTTGATTAATGATGTTTTGTCGCTCTGCATGATTATGGCCATTATTGCTCTCTTAGTTGGTCACTCCCAATCTTCTGCTAGCCTCCATAACCAAGTACGAGTTCCACTCATGCATCCAACTCCTAAAACCAAGTTATTCCAAAGATTCCACCATATCTACCTATTATCATTTGCTATTCCAAGTATATTCATGTTTTTATCTACCTTCCGAATTAAACTTGTTATGTGAAAACTAGTGATTAAAGCTCTCACGAACTTGATGACACACTTTACTTTCTTACATTTAATAATATTGAACCATTGCGTCCATCTTTGTTGCGTATATGCTTGCGCTTTATAAGTTGAAGTTAGCAGAACCATGTATCATGGGGAACACTTTCAACATTGCACTTATTATTCCGTTGATATCATGATTCTTTTGCTTATGGATCCCGGTGGTGTGAAATAAAAGGGGAACTTGTAAGATCATGGAGCTTGTATGTGTGTTAGAGAAACGCCTAGGCCGCTAGCCTAACCCATGCCTAATCATGGTGGAAACTTGCAGCATAACCATAATGAGCACTCTATGAAGCATCCTCAATAAAAACCTATGCAAATAGCAAATAAAAAGATCACTGAGATGCTCATTGTCTGCTTGCCTTGTCATTTTGATTATGGGATAGCTCATGTATCATGTGCAAGGGGTACCCCGTTGGCGGTTCTCTATGATACATATGTACTTACAATGACAAGAGCTTACTTGTGACTGAAGTTGAGTAGCATGAGGTTTAGTACTCGTAAGTATGGCGCATGAGATTTCAACTTATAACTTGCCAATCGTATCCTCTTAGTTGTGTCACTTTAACCTTAATCACCTAAAGATGCTTATGATAGGGGCAATGAGAGCTGAAAGCTATAAGTACCATAATTTTTGGAAGCTCTTTATGAAACTTGAATCCCTACTTCCTTCTATGAAGGCCTTTCTTTTACTTTTATGTTGAGTCTCCACCTTCTATCTTTATGCACCTATTTTGAGAGCATAGTGTCCATTCTTAGTTCCATGTGCATTGTCCCAAGACTTGTTGATTGATGCATAACTTTGATATTGCTTGTTCTTAAACTATTTGTATCTAGTCACCCTTATGAACTTTGAAGGTGTCATATGCATTTATGTTTGCTACTCTATGAGGGACAAGTTGAATGCCACTATGCTATGTTTTTTTTATGTGAAACAAACAAACGTCTTGCAAAGCATTGTTATTCATTGTTGTTTTTTTGTGCCTTTTCATGTTTCAACATAGTTGCTATGTCTTATTGTTAGAACTTTGTCTTTCATGCTATGTTGAGTACTATGATCCTAGCTATCAATGTTTTACAAATACTTTGATCAAGTTTATGATGGTGCATGTCACCTCAAAAATTATTCTTCTTTTTATCACTTACCTACTCGAGGACGAGCAGGAGTTAAGCTTGGGGATGTTGATACGTTGCTAACATATCAATAATTTTGGATGTTCCATGCTTGGTTTTTATCTACTTTCTTATGTTTTGTCCACACTTTGGAGTACTTTTTATACACTTTCTTGGACTAACCTATTAACAAGATGCCACAGTGCCAGCTGCCTGTTTTCTGTTCTTTTTGGTTCTAGGAAAGTCAGAAAATGAATATTCTCGGAATTGGACGGGACAAAAGCCAAAGTCAGTTTTTCACCGAGGGGGACACGGAGCCAGAATACGAGACGGAGAGGGGCTAGAGGGCCGCTACACCACCTGGCCGCGCGGCCAGGCCTGACCCGTGCCAGGGGTGGTGTGGCCGCCTAGGGCACCCCCATGGCCAACCCTTTCGCCTATAAGATGCCTCCGATACGGAAACCCTAAGTACCCAGTCAAAATTCCATGAAAGAGTATGTAGCCGCCGTCATCTCCGTCCCTAGATCGGGAGGGATCTGAAGCTCTTCCCGGCACCCTGCCGGATGGGAGAATTCACCCTGGAGGCCTTCTTCATCACCATGCAAGCCTCCAGTGTGATGCGTGAGTAATTCATCCTTCGACTACGGGTTGATGTAGTAGCTAGATGGTTGGTTCTTCTCCTTTGTGCTACCATGTTTAGATCTTGTGAGCTCCGTTCATAATCAAGATCATCTATTTGTAATCTACATGTTGTGTTTGCGGGGATCTGATGGATATTGAGATACTATTTCAGATTGATTATTGATTCTATCATGTCTTTGTTATTTGTGATCTTGCATGCTCTCCGTTGTTAGTAGATATCTTGGCCGAGTAGATGCTAGCAA
This sequence comes from Avena eriantha, assembly GCA_910589775.1. Lineage (NCBI taxonomy): Eukaryota > Viridiplantae > Streptophyta > Magnoliopsida > Poales > Poaceae > Avena > Avena eriantha. The sequence continues at coordinate 488,541,482 of OU342741.1, read as the reverse complement.
CTCCAAGAGGGACTATTTATGCTCGATAGTGGGTCCATGCCTCTAGTAATCTGGAGAAGTGACAGAAATCTCTAAGGTACTAGATGCGATGTTGCTACTAGGGAGAAAACATCAATCCTTTGTTCTTAGAACAATCGTATTGTTTTACTTTACATGCAATGTGTAATGCAATTATATGTTGCTTGCAACTTAATACTGGAGGGGTTTGGATGATAACCTCAAGGTGGATTATTAGTCATACATGCAGTTGGATTACGGTCTATGTATAATGTTGTAATGCCCAATCAAACCTCATAGGAGTCAAGATGATTAGTATATGCATGTATGCTTTCTCGATGTTTGTCAATTGCCCCGCTGTAATTTGTTCACCCAACATGTCATCTATATTAAGGAGAGCCACCACTAGTGAACTATGGACCCCAGTCCTTTCTTTTACCAGCAATCTGCAACTGTTTACCGCTTTCTGTTTACTTTCTGCAAGCTTTTACTATCTTCCACACAATACGTTTAATCCTTTGTTTTCAGCAAAATCGGTGAGATTGACAACCTCACTGTAAGTTGGGGGCAAAGTTCCGTGGTTGTGTTGTGCAGGATTCCAAGTTGGCAACAACACCTTGGAAGTGTTTCCTTTATCCTACTGGTTCGATAACCTTGGTTTCATAACTGAGGGAAACTTGCTGCTGTGCTCATCATACCTTCCTCTTGGGGTTCCACAATGAGCTCGAGATATCTTGGGCCATCAATCAAGCAACAAGTGCTTTGCCAAACGTCAAGGCTAAACAAGACCAAGAAAGAGATGATCTTCGAAGAAGGTAACCTTGTGTGGATACACTTGAGTAAAGACCGCTTCCCCAAGGATCACGACTCCAAGCTCAAGCCACGGGGTGATGGTCCATTCAAAGTCCTCAAGAGAATCAGCAATAACGCCTACGTCATCGATATATCGACATCAAAGTACCTTGTGAGCAAGACGTTCAATGTCAAAGACCTCTCACCTTTCCATGGAGAATACGAAGTTGATGAGGTTGAAAAGTCGAGGACGAATCTTTCCTAGGGGGAGCTGATGCAACCTGTCCCACAGATGCCTCTACATCCTCTCTTCCTAGTTCCCCAAGTGGACCAATGACACGTGCTCGATCCAAGCTCCTACAAGCTAAGGTTAACTTGCTCCTCTCCTCATGTGATTTCGATACATCCTTGGATGTCTTGCTACTTCATGCCAACACTTTGTGCATCCTAAGCCGTGAACCCCATGAAGCATCACCAAGAGAAGGACCCAATGTAGCACAAGAAGACGCTCCAAGCCAAACTGATGCCAGACCCGGTGAACCGGTTCCCTTGCCGGAATTTCTGGCGCAGCATCCGGCTACCCACGCCGGAAATCCTAGCAGCGACTGAAGTCAACTGGCGAGAGCCAAAACACGTCTCTATAAGCCATACCGGCAGGCGATCGGAAGAACCGGCGGCCGCCGGAAATTCTGGCGAGAATCCCTGCGCCGCTGGACTTATCACCGGGAACCCCCAGATCAAGTCAACTCTTGGGCTTAGCCCATGTAATCCCTATTTTGCCCAGACTTTACCTTTTTGTACCCAAACTACCCCTGTTTAAGTGGCTGACCTATAAATAGCCCCCACCCTCCATTGTAATCCCTAGACTTGGATAATTGTAATATAAGAAACCCTAGAGGATCTATCTATTGCTAGTCTCATGCTCCTTGACCAGGAGTACCAATTATCCCCCAACCTCTTGGATTTTTCCTAGTGCATTCTAGTTGAACAAGTCCTTGGAGTCGGTGTCTCGTCTCCAAGTTGTCAACATCTCATCAAGCCTCTCACCCCCGTTGTTGGTGAGGGAGAGTGTTCTTGCCCATCACCAATACTAGGGATTGTGCTAGACTGGTTGCCACCGGCGTGAGCTATTGGTTCGTATCGTGTCTTCATGTGTGTGTGTGTGTTCATCGAGTTCTTCGCATGTGAGTCCTTGGATTTCATCCTCCCCCTCCTCCCACTCGTCTCCATCTCGATTTCCATGGGAATTCGTGAAAAATCGGGCAAACCTAAGGGGTCACCCCTAACACGGAGACTCCAAGGCTATGGGCCGGAGACTCCAAGTGGGCCGGAGACTCCGGGGCTTTAGGCCAGAGTCTCTGGTGTCGGGTCTACTGCTGGAACTGCTTGTGTTCTTGAGCGGAAATCCATGCCTTGGGACTCAAATCCACAAAAAATTGGCCAAAATTGGTCTAGGAAACGTAGGCAAAAGCTGGACCAACACCTTAGACAATATTTGGTCGGATCAAAACCACAAATAACACTCCAAAATGATAGATCGGTCCAAAGGAAAATTTGGGGCTCTTTTTGGGAATTTTCAAATTTATGGTGGATAAGAGAAAATTTTCTAGGGAAATTCGTGATCAACGAGGCTCTTGATACCAATATGTTAGGGGTGACAACTTAGGGTTGCCCGATCTTTCACGACTCCCCGTGGAAATCGAGTTGGGGGTGAGAGGGAGGAGGGAGAGGATGAAATCCACGGACTCACACATGAAGAACTCGATGAACACACACACATGAGAAAACATGATACAAACCTTACAACATGTTCAGTATGAAGCTTCTTGAAGCTGATTTTTCGTATTAATGAAAACCTTTTCAGCTAGTGAAATTGGAGGCACTTCTAGAGCCGGAATTTCTCTAGCGCTGCCCATCTGATCCCTAATTTGGATCTAGTGCATAAGTTCTCCAACTTCATGTCTTGTTTCTCTTGGCTCACTTCTTCTTGGGATATATGTTGCTTTTCCAAGTTAGTCTGAGCCAATTTTAGAATCTCTTCTTTCTTCTTCCTCGTCATCCTAGAAGTACTAGAACCAGTAAAACTCACTACCTTCTTCGCTGAAGAACCAACTACATGATCATTACCCTTGTTGGGTTCACCCTTATTAGTTTCCGAGCCACCAATGGTGACTTTGGGCTATGACATATGTTCTTGGTTCTTTGGTAGAGGCCTCAACATTTCAAGCGTGTAGAGATGGAATATCCTCCGACATGACACTAATGAAACATTGGGAGTAGGAGTTGGAGGTGGTACGGCTGGTGTTGATAGCACAAGCTTCTACTGATGCAGAGTTTTGCCCGGCTTACCATCTAGCTTCAACTTTCCCTTTAGTAATGACTTAGCTTCGAGTCACAAAACGAAACTCGTTATGACTCAGAAGATATACAAACAAAGTACAAGTTTTAGTAGAATTACTTACTTATGGATGATTGCAACACTTTTGTGCTAGCCACAACAATAGAGGCCTTACACTTCTTTGAAGGCAAGATCCGTAGTTCTTCCGTCTCATCATCCGTTGCTACTAGATCTTTTGGAGGATAACCCTCGAGCGGGGCCAGCTTCGACTCGAGGAGCATTGCAAGCCGAATGTCAAAAACATGTATTTCAGTAAGAAACAATAATTGATGATGATGATGAATGAAATAACCTAGTCGAAGGATTTACCGGAGTCAGAGGATTCTCTATGGTGTACATTTGCATGGAGACCTTCGTAACTTTCTTATTGACTCGTTCATTAATCAGCCACTACATTCGGGCCTTACAATCCTTTGCAGGGATCCAAGTCGGACTGACCTTCAGGCTGTCTTTCTTGTCGGAGGTGACCGTGCGCATCAGCCGATCACCATGGTGTTGCAGAGGCTGGATCTGATGATCCAACCAGAAGTGCACCAAGTCAGATCCCCTCAAGCCTTTATTCTTAATGAGAAACTAGGTCCGCCTCTTGGTCAGGATCAAGTCCTCTGTTAATTCCAGCGCTTTTGTGTCCCACGTTTCCTTGTGGGCGACAACACGATCGACGAAAATCGGCAAGCTCTCTAACTTGCCAGGAACCGGCATATCCTTATGATAAAAGAAGGTTTCGTCCATCTCTTAACTGACTCACTAGCTAAAATCCTTGAGGACTTGGCTAAGAGCGTCGATATTATAGGGAACACCGACATTGACGAAGTTCTTCCGGGTACCATAATAGGACCAAAAAAGGGTGAGACTCAGTATAATTCCGAGAAACCCCTCGCTAAGTGGTACATGAGTGCTAATCTCTAGTAGCGAGTTAGGAGGTAGGCTATGGAGCTGAACTCCATAATACCTAAGCACGTTGGAGAAGAATTCCGACAAAGGGAAGCTTAGGTTGCGGTAGATGTGCGTCCCGAAGTGGACGCGCTCGCCGGATGATGGATCAAAATATATCGAGCTCATTGGGGAACCCCAAGAGGAAGGTATGATGAGCACAGCAGCAAGTTTTCCCTCAGTTATGAAACCAAGGTCATCGAACCAGTAGGAGCAAGGAAACACCTCCAAGGTGTTGTTTCCAACTTGGAATTCTGCACAACACAACCACAGAACTTTGCCCCCAACTTACAGTGAGGTTGTCAATCTCACCAGTTTTACTAAAAACAAAGCATTAAACGTATTGTGTGGAAGATAGTATTTGCTTGCAGAAAGTAAACAGTAAACAGTAAATAGATGGTAGATTGATGGTAAAAGAATGGACCAGGATCCATAGTTCACTAGAGGTGATTCTCCTTAAGATAGATGACATGTTGGGTGAACAAATTACAACGGGGCAATTGACTGACACCGAGAAATCATACATGCATATACAAATTACAGTTAGGAAAACTCAAAGAGAAAGAGATTAAGAGGCAAATGCAAATAATGGCAGAAATCTATCAAAACAGACCAACAGGTAAAAACCAATTTTTTCGAAGACCTTATGTTGCTCAAATCGAAAAGTGTTAAACTAACGAAAGTTGGATAACAACCTGGGGCAGAAAAACAAAAAATTACAGCTCAAACCGACATACAGAGATTTTTCACGATTTTTTACAATGAAGCACAAAATTCTGTTTCGGGACAGCAACTTTCCTAAGTCTTACTTCTCTCTCATTAGAGGTTACTCTTGGCACAAAAACCACACAAAAAGGATAAGGAGAGGTTATTATAGAGGCAAATACTTCCAAGACTCAACAAAAGAAAAATTTATTGACTAAAATTTGGGTTATCTCCCAATAAGTGCTTTTCTTTAACGCCTTTGAGCTAGGCATAAGAAGCAAGAATCAAGTATTTTCAAATGAATAAGCATTAAGACCAAATTTCTTGCTCCTACCTTTATTACCTTTATTCTTATCCTTGGGGAACGTATGTTTGTTTGGTAGATAAGAAAAATGCATGATGCCCTTTTCCACATCTATTATTGCTCCAAGGATTTTTAGTAGGGATCTTCCAATTGTAATTTGTCCTCCTACACATTCAATAACAAGATAATCAGTAGACACCACTTTCCCTAGGATCTTTGTAAACACTCCTTCAGCTATTCCAATGGGTGATATTGTGGCATTATTAGTCAGAGATATTTCTTCCCCCCTTTCAGAAAGTCCCCAAAGATTAGACATCTTTAGGCATAAGACAGAATTCAGACATGATATCACAACGAGCATAAAAAGTTTCATTATTTATAACAACTTTTACTGTAGGAAGCCATTTTGAAGATTCAGAATTTATTGGAACATATTCATGATGCTCTCTAAGCATGTTATAACATTCTTTTAAACTAGCTATGTTGGTCTCAAGAGTGTTCAATCTAGCAATAATGTTTGTAATGGAGGAATCAGATTTGTTAGGCAAGTCATATGTTGCAACCAACTTTTTTATGGCATTAAAAGCTTCACCCTCATTGCATTGGAGGAAATCTCCTCCTACTACAACATCCAAAACATATCTATAGCAAAGGGCAGTTCCAAAGTAGAAACTGCTAAGAAATAAGCTCAGATTCATTTTAGGTTCAGTTTTTTCATGTAAATCAGAGATTCTAGACCAAGCTTCGTTGAAACTCTCTTCAATTCCTTGTTTGAAAGTAAAAAACATTTCCTCAGGTGACATAGTGATTGGAGCAATGCTAGACATAATAGCAACTGGAGATAGAAACTATTGTTTTGTGTGTGTTTTTGATATAAAGAAGCAAACTAGTACAACTAATTTTTTTGTGTTTTTGATAAAAGAAACAAGCAAACAAAACAGAAATAAACTAAGAAAAACAAAAAACAAAGTAAAGAGATTGGTTATGAGGGACTCCCCTTGTGAAGATGTCTTTGACTCCCCGGCAATGGCGCTAGAAAAAAGGCTTGATGGCTCAAAATATATCGAGCTCGTCGGGGAACCCCAAGAGGAAGCTATGATGAGCACAACAACAAGTTTTCCCTCAGTTATGAAACCAATGTTATCTAACCAGTAGGAGCAAGGAAACACCTCCAAGGTGTTGTTTCCAACTTGGAATCCTGCACAACACAACCACAGAACTTTGCGCCCAACTTACGGTGAGGTTGTCAATCTCACCGGTTTTGCTGAAAACAAAGGATTAAACGTATTGTGTGGAAGATAGTAATTGCTTGCAGAAAGTAAACAGTAAATAGATGGTAGATTGATGGTAAAAGAATGGACCGAGGTCCATAGTTCACTAGAGGTGATTCTCCTTAAGATAGATGACATGTTGGGTGAACAAATTACAGCAGGGCAATTGACTGACACCAAGAAAGCATACATGCATATACTAATCATCTTGACTCTTATGAGATTTGATTGGGCATTACAACATTACACATAGACCGTAATCCAACTGCATCTATGACTAATAATCCACCTTTAGGTTATCATCCGAACCCCCTCCAGTATTAAGTTGCAAGCAACAGATAATTGCATTAAGAAAAGTGTGTAAAGTAAACAATACGATTGTCCCATGGACAAAGGATTGTTGTTTTCTCTCTAGTAGCAACAGAACATCTAGTACCTTAGAGATTCTTGTCACTTCCCTAGATTACTAGAGGCATAAACCCACTATCGAGCATAAAAAATCCCTCTTGGAGTTACTAGCATCTACTCGGCCAAGATATCTACTAACAACGGAGAGCATCCAAGATCACAAATAACAAAGACATGATAGAATCAATAATCAATCTGAAATAGCATCTCAATATCCATCGGATCCCTGCAAACACAACATGTAGATTACAAATAGATGATATTGATCATGAACGGAGCTCACAAGATCTAAACATGGTAGCACAAAGGAGGAGAACCAACCATCTAGCTACTACATGGACCCATAGTCTAGGGATGAACTACTCACGCATCACACCGGAGGCAGTCATGGTGATGAAGAAGGCCTCCAGGGTGATCTTTCCCCTCCTGTAGGGTGCCGGGAAGAGCTTCAGATCCCTCCCGGTCTAGGGATGGAGATGGCGACGGCTACAGACTCTTTCGTGGAATTTTGATCGGGTACTTAGGGTTTTCGTCCTGGGAGGCTTTTATAGGCGAAGGGGCAAGATCGGTGGAGCACCAGGGGGCCCACACCCCCTGGTGGTGCGCCCCCTAGGCCACGCCGCCACCAGGTGTGGTTGCCCTGGTGCGCCACTTCGTGTCCCCTCCGGACTACATGTTGCTTTGGGTTAAATATTGACTTTGGCTTTTGTCTGGTCCAATTCCGATAATATTTCCTTACTAGCTTTTCTAAAACCAAAAACAGCAGAAAACAGGCAACTGGCACTATGGCATCTTGTTAATAGATTAGTTCCAAAAAATGTGTAAAAATACTCCAAAGTGTGGACAAAACATAAGAAAATAGATATAAACAAGCATGTAACATCAAAAATTATAGATACGTTTACGACGTATCGTCGGAGCGTGATGCCGAAGCAACTTTGTTAAAACCGCTCCGACACGAATTGGCTGGGAGGTACCCTTCTTCCTTCAATTGCTGCAGCTTCTCATTGTCAAGGACACAAGGGATCCAGACCTCGCACCACTTTTTATCCTCCGACGTACCAGGTGTCGTCGCTTCACCCGCCGTACAAGATGACTTAGACATCTCGACAATGAACAAAGATTAATGGCGTTGTGGTTTCGGTAGTGGAGTAAAGGAGACAAGAGGGCTCTAGGAGGCGTGAGGAAGAAGAAGATGGAGCAGAAAATGAAGAAAACAAGGACACATTTTCCCTCTTATAACCTCACTATGCCAAGATCCACGCTAATCGCGCCGGGTCCTCGACACACGTCACAGAACGGTCACAACAGCTTCCTCCCGAAGCCATCGCCTCCTCGATCTCTGTGCACACATTGAAAACGACACCTTGGTTTCACGCGACATAGGACCCATTAACGGTCAATCTGATAGGATATCTGTCGCTAACGTGACAACTCCTTAAAAGGTGTTAGGATGTGTCACTCACGATATTTCCGGCTCAGTTTGAAATGAGCGTGGAGATAAGAATAATGAATCACCATATCCGACTCAGCAATGACTCGGATCCTACAGTTTGTTTCAAGTTCTAGGAACCCTTCAAGATTCTGCAAGTCGAAGAATCATCAAGCTAGATGAAGAAATCCGACTTTCCATCTTGGAGACTTTCGAGGGCTACTGTTGGGGATATACTTTCCAGGTATAGCCACAACTACTCACTGACCAGGGTGGCCCACCTATGGGTTAGAGATTTGCTCCATGGGTGGCCCAGTCAGGGAAAGAAGACAGAGACCCACCAGGCTACACGAAGGCCTAGAAGACTTACTGACTTAGGCCTGTAGATTTACTTGTAGTCCAAGTTGTATCTTGTACCGAGTTAGCATCGTAGCTGGATAGGTTTCTCCTGTAAGCCCTAGGATGGATGACTATATAAGCCATCCTAGCGGCCAGCCTTCAGGGCACAACCACAACCAACTCGCATAGGTGAAACCCTCTCTCGCAATCCTTTAACATCCAGCTCTAGCAATATACTGGATTGCTAGCAGGAGTAGGATCCAGCCACCATAGCTCATCGTACCGGATAACCATACATTTTGCACCCCAACTTTTCCCACGCCCCGAGGACCCCCTCATGGCATACTTGTCATCAATCCGACGAAAATCCACCTACTTCTAGCAGTGCTCAATTCTGTGGAACACATGGTGGAACCTGAACTCGGTCTTGGTGTCGTTGCAGTACATGTCAAGAGGGTCAATTAAAAACATGGCATGAACTCGTCGATGGGTCAGTCACAAAAACGCCGAATTGCTTTACCTTGCTACCCATGTTGGTGCCGTTTTCTAGGCGATGCTCGATTTCCTCTGGGATCTCATGCCATGGCCTTCTCGCCGCGTTCCATGTGGACCATGTTGAAGTATGGATCCATTATTGCGCTCGTCGAACAAAATCTTGATACGTTTCCAATAGTTCTTCGAGTTTAGATTCGCGTCGATGATGGCGTCGAGGCTCACCACCTTCCATGTTTTGGTGAGGCACTCGTCTTCAAGGGTGGTCCACTTGATGCGGGGCTCGGTAGATGTTGCCTTCTTCGGCTTCTTCTTCATCTTTCCCTTGCCCTTGATCGTCGCTAGGATTTCTTCTTCGTCTTCATCTTCCTCTTCCCCTTGCGTCTGGTCATCACCGGCTTCCTCATCTGCCTAGCTGTCGATGAGCTCCTGTGAGTCAATGTCGTGCACGATGTTGGTGTGGGATTTCGCTTGTGTGAAGAACAAGCCTGCGGCGGCAGTGACAGAGCCGAAAGCGATCATCTCGGACATGAAGGAGTCGCCCAACATTCCGCCAAACACACTGCGTGTGTCCGTGTCGCCGAGCTGGATGGAGGAGCTGGCTCCCTTGTTTTGGGCGAAGGCTAGGGATTCCGCGTCGCAACACCGGCGACCTGGTGTACGAGGGAGATCTGCCGCAGGGCATGTTGATGTCGATGTTGAAGCTGGGCGGACCGCGAGGCGCGGGGAAGTGGGGGAAGACCACATTGGGATTGAATCCGCCCAACTGGTTGCCGTCGAACTCGGGGATGCCGAGAACCTCGTGCACGGTGTCATCTGGCTCTCCTAGAACAGAGCCGGCGAGTACGGCGAGAAGCTCGCTGGAGATCAGACGCTGACCTAGCTTCCCCACGGTACGCCTTACTGCCCGACGTGGAGCGGCAGATGGCCCATGGCCGCTCGAGTACCCGTCATATTGCGCTCGGTCGCCGGTTTCGCCTACATGGCCACCTGCGCCTCCTCCTCGGCTTCCGGCTTCTTCTTCAACTTCTCCTCCCTCTCCCTCCGGCCCTCTGTTTCGGTTTTCCTTCGCCGACAATCCTTTGCCCAGGATGCGCTGGCCCAGCCCTCTAGCAGTGGCCGATAGATGGGGAATAGGGAAGAAATGGAGAAAAGGGAAAAAAAAGAAGGGAACACGGCCTTCGGTCGTCGACAACTCTAGTCTGTCCCCTTTTTCTCTTCATCCGGGCGTGGAAATGACGGATGAAAATTGGGCTGAATCTAATAAAAAGGATGCTAAAAACGATAAGAAAAACCTTAGAAATATACTCCTAAAATTGCTTTTTTTAGGGAAAAAAAATATACTGCTAAAATTGCTAGTGGAGATGTTCTAAGAGCATCTAGTGGATCCTCTAGATGGGCGTCTGTACTCGTTTTTTTTTTGAAAGCGGGCGTCTGTACTCGTTTAGACGGCCGTGAGTAAAAAAAAAAAAAAAAAACTCTCCCGGCGGCTCGTCTATACGGGCGTCCAAATATACTCCCATTCTGCTACCCGTCATCCATATCTGGAGGACCGAGCGAGGATCGTCCAAATCCGAACTACCTTCTCGCGAGCTGCTCCCGCGCGTATCTGGAGCTGTTGGAGGAACAGGACTCCGCGAGGTCGCCGTCGCTGCAGTCGCTGGCTCCAGGTACGCCATTTTTCGATTTGGCACTGGGGCAGGCGCCGGAGCTCCGTTTCGGTCGGATTTGGAGGCATAGCGGTGGGGGAGAGCACGAACTCGTGGATGGGTGGGTGGGGGCGTCGCTGGCTCAGGGACAGCGGCGGGATGAAGGGGCGGCCACGGGCTCAGGGTCGTCGCAGGCTGAAGGCGGCGGTGGGCTGAAGGGGCGGCGCGCGCGGGTGGGAGCGGAGCTTGCGATTTGCGGGTGGCCTGCTGCTCTTTGCACTGTATGTAGTTAAATCGTAGACGATTGGTCGAACTGAAGGGGCAGCGGGGCATGACTATTCTATACTACTTTTCGTTTACAGGTTGCATGGCTATTCTATACTCCTTGTTTGTCTTCTTCGCTGTCAGCTGTCTGCTACTCGTAGTTGCAGCAGCCGGCTCCCCATCACATTCCCGAGGCCCCGATCTCTGAATACCCGAGCACAGCGTGGCCCCTCTCTCCTCCCTCCGCCATATCCTTCCAGTCAGCACACAAATCTCCTTCTCTCTGTCTCTCTCTCTCTAAAATCGCCGCCCGCATTCCTCTTCCACCTCTTCCCACTTTCTCTCTCGGAGCTCCGCCCTTCTCCACTCCTCGTCCTCATTCCCGTAGTGGACTCAGCATTGAGTCTGAGTCGAGATCTCCTCCCACTGGTAAAGAATCCCTATCTCGCTCGGATCGCTGTCCCTTTGCCTCTGCTCTTCTCTTTCATGCGAAAAATCGTTTCCGTATCCAGTCAGATCTTCCTTTCCCTCTAAAATCGACCTCGTTTGATCCCATCCTCTTTATTTCCCGTTAACGGCAGCAAATTTTCTTTTCAGAGAACCTTGGAGTTTCTTTCTTTCTTTATTTATTTTTGGGATTCAACTGACTGTAACTCCACGCCCCGCGCCAGGTTGCGGCGGACTCCACCATGTCAAAGACGGGAGCCCTGGATCTCGCGTCTGGCCTTGGCGGGAAGATCGACAAGGAAGGAGTCAAATCAGCGGTCGATGAGTATGTATACCCCCCCTGCCGTTGGCGTGATCCAGCAGCTTTAGATATTTTTTTAATATTCTGGAGCAGACGATTATGTTTGGGAGTAATTAAGACATGGGAAGTTGACCCCATGAGATTTCTCCCACGCCATTTTCCTTTCCTACTTTGTGGATTTACATACATTTCTATGCATCTCTGTGGTACCTCAAATCTTGTTTGCAGCTGTGACTCCGTACTTGAAAAAAAAGCAAAACCCATAATCGTTTGATTTGTTTGTGTTCAATCTTCATTGATTGATGTGTCCTTTTCCCAGATGGCAGAGCTGCTGTTAGTTTACAGTCGCAGTCTGATTTTAGAAGAGATAATTCTTTGCCCCTTTGTTTTGAGTTGCCAGTTCACATATGCTGTCGCTGTGTTTGCAGTTCCTAGCTTGAAGTCGAATGTTTTACTACTACTTTGGTCATTAAGTTTGCATCTGAAGCTCCGTACGACTTGCCTGGTCCCTCCCCCCAGTGTATCAATATAACTCATCCGACTGGTCCTTTACTGTACCTTATACTGTACCTTGCAACCATGTCAAGTTAAGCGGGCCCTTTCTCTTGTGCACACTATATCTTCCAAAAAAAAACATGTGCACCCTATCAATTGCGTATGCAATGACACCGTAGAATATGCTGACTGTAATCTTGTTTACTGACGTCTTCATTCCTGATAGGTAAAATTTGTACTACTCGTAGTATATATCACTTGCCTTTACTTTCATTGTCCTACTCTCATATCTGGAGTAAAATAAGACATGGGAAGTTGACCCCTTTCTTTTGAGTTACAGTTCTGAACATATTGATGGCTCTGGGGTTCCTACGTTATAAATTCCAATGTTTTACTTTGGTGATTAAATTTGCATCTGTAGCTCCGTACGACTATCTGGCTCCTCGGAGTGTCAGTACAAGGCATCCAACTGGTCCTTCAAGATTGTGCCTACTGACCATCTGTCTCCTCGGTGTGTCAGTACAAGGCATCCAACTGGTCGTTCAAGATTGTACCTACTGACTGCTGCACCTTGCAACCACGTCCTGTTAAGCGGGTCCTTTCACATGTGCACACTATCTTTCGGGAAAAAATGTGCACACTAGGAGGGGCTATCAGAATGTTAAATTTCTGCCATGTGCTGACTTTTTCTTTTGGCCTCAGCCACCCCTGTTTACTCCATAGTCAATGAAAAGGCAGAGCTCCTGTCTCGTTTCAATTTTTTTTGCCTTATTACTGACACTGTCTGCTGAGTGTAATCTTGTTTACTGACGTCTTCATTCCTAAGAGTTTATCTTCGTTCCCTTCTTCAGTAATTTTTGTGTTCTTGCTGTACTCTTAATTTTGGAATTTTTTTGTCTCAAGGTATGAGAAATATCATGGATACTACGGAGGGAAGGAGGAAGCAAGGAAGTTCAACTACACTGATATGGTAATAAATATCCTATGAGGGAGACAAACATATTATGTTTAGCATTTTTTGTATTTTTTGGAGGAATAGTTTCGTAGATTTTGACTCCCTACTAAAGTTACTAGCTTGTGAGACTGATGATTTTTCATCCATAAAGAGATGTAATTGTTTGCAAGTCTGTTTTACCTGATATCAAAGGATCTGTTTTTTCTTCCAAACATGATTTAGAATCTAAAAAATGTTTCTCATGTAGTCAGGAACTCGGCATGATGGTTCAAGTGGCAAATACACATGCAGCTTCTAGGTTCTGCGGTTTACAGTATTCGTCGCTACATATCATTTGTTTCTTAAATATCCTAAGCATATATATTGAATGGTGCCACTTTATTGTTCTTTTAGAAAAAGGAAATGGTTAATGTTATGACTTGAGAATGCTGACATATATTTTCTATGCCGAATCACCCATGGCTATTGATAGTGGCCAACTAGGATTTGAAATTCAGGGCCTGATGCTTTGATGCTTTATCAGGTTAATAAATACTACGATCTTTCTACTAGCTTCTATGAGTACGGCTGGGGTGAATCTTTTCACTTTGCTCACAGGTGAACACTCTTATTGAAAAACAAATAATTGATTTTCCATTAGATGAAAAATGGATCATTTTTTCTACTCTTGAGGAAACAAATGAATAAAGGAATCTATGTATTATGGCATGTAATTCCCATGCGCCTTCATGTTTTAGGTGGAATGGGGAATCTTTAAGGGAAAGCATCAAACGACACGAGCATTTTCTGGCCCTTCAGCTTGAGTTGAAACCAGGGATGAAGGTCAGTTGATGAAGATCAAACAACCTATGTCAGAATAGTTTTCCTTTATCGCTGCTCTAGCTACATCAGAACATGATAATGAAACATACACTAACTTCGATGTTTGCTTCACTTATTTGCTATAGGTTTTGGACGTGGGCTGTGGAATAGGCGGACCATTAAGAGAGATTGCCAGATTTAGGTTTAGTTCCTGTTTCATTTCTCTTCATCTTAATCTTAGATTGATTGTGATGCACTTAGTTTTAGATTTCTTCACATGCATGATCAATGCATCTGAAGTGATCAATGTTTTAATTATTGAAAAATGTAAACATGTGGTGACATGATTCTGGGGAGGCAGTCTAATATACTATTTACCTTTTCAATTTATTTATAATGTGCTTTTTCTTGGGAATGATGAAAACTGAGATGCAGAGCACTGTAATTCTTTTAGTATCAGCCTTGATCTATTTCCTGTTAAAACATGGTAGGCAACCATTCTACAAGAGCTATCTCTGTTCCAAAATACATGATTTCATACATGGGAACAGTCTCCGAGATGCAACTTTGAAATATGAGTTATTTTTATATGAAATGTTACGAAGATACTAAAAGAGTTACATAATTCTGAAATATTTTTAATGAAAAATCTAATGACATCATTTCATGTTACTAATCTCGGTAATCTATTTGTATATGAATAGTTAAACATAGAGAAGTTTGACTTCATGCTTTCTAAAGTCTTTTATTTTGGAACGAATGTAATAAGTAATATAACTCTCTTTTTGTAACCAAATCAAGATGTATAAACTCTCTGTAAGTTAGATAAGTGACTACTGTCATCTTTCATTGTCATTACATTATATACTTGCAGCCAGAAACAACTGATCTGGCTATTGTTATCTGCAGCTCAACCTCAGTTACCGGATTGAACAACAACGACTATCAGATAACTAGGGGAAAGGTTGTTCAGTACTCCAATATTTGACATGTTTCACTCTGCTGATGGCTGTGATTATGAACTTCACTTAAATGCGCATCTTTAAGTATCATTATCACAAAACTCTTCTTTTTTATTATATTTTACTTTTCAGGAGCTCAATCGTCTGGCAGGACTTAGTGGAACTTGTGACTTTGTCAAGGTATGGTTGGCTTACCAATCTCTTTTTTTTTGTGTTTAGCGTTTTGTTGCTATCCCAGAACTCTCCTTTTGTAGGCAAACAAATCCATCCAATTGCTTTGCCTACAGTTTCAAAAAGCGCTAGGCAGGTGGTGCAGTGGCACCTAGTTGCCCCTAGACATCCACCTTTTAGAACAATCGTGTTGCCAAATATGTGATCAACCCTCTCTTTTGTTGAACTAATTGTGTCCACCTCTCAAAAAGCACTAGGCAGGTTATAAGAGTGATGCTTGTATTGTAGTTCTTGAAATATGCAAAGATTTAAATGACGGTACTTACATTTCCTACACATTGGTCTGAAATACAGGCAGACTTCATGAATATGCCTTTCTCCGATAACACTTTTGATGCCGTTTATGCCATTGAGGCAACATGTCATGCACCTGATCCGGTATGACCTCTATCTCTTCTGTGTTAGGATTTTCCATCTATTTTAGGCGATTTTTTTAAAATAATACACTTTATTTAATGATTTTGACATGTATTGCACGATTTTGAAAATTTACAAAACTAGCACATAGTCGGCTTCGGCCTGGCCGAATAGGCCAATCGGCGTGGGCCAAGCCGAGTCAGCTCCACTCGGCCAGGAGCAGACCGACTGCATGTGGCCACGTGGGGTCGTGGGGCCCGCATGCTCCATTTGGTCAGGCCCAAGCTGAATGCCCATTCGGTCAGGCCCAGACCGATTGCATGCTCCATTTAGTCAGGCCCAAGCTGAATGCCCATTCAGTCAGGCCCAGACCGATTGCATGCTCTATTTGGTCAGGCCCAAGCTGAATGCCCATTCGGTCAGCCCCAGACCGAATGGAAGTCACCAGGTCGAATGCTCCACTCGGCCTGGGCCTGACCAAATGCTCCATTCGGCCTGGGCCTGACCGAATGGACCATTCGGCCTGGGCCTGACCGACTGCATGTTGGGTTGTCAGCCGACGACCCACTCGGTCAGGCCCAGGCCGAATTGGTCCATTTGGCTAGGGCGAAGCCGACAATATGCTACTTTTGTAAATTTTCAAAATCGTGCAATACATGTCAAAATCATTAAATAAAGTGTATTATTTAAAAAAAATCACCTATTTTAGTACCTTCTAGCAATACAAAAGTGAATTGACCTTTTTGTTGCACAGGTTGGCTGCTATAAGGAGATCTACCGTGTATTAAAACCTGGACAGTGTTTTGCTGTATATGAGTGGTGCATTACTGATCACTATGATCCAAACAATGCAACCCACAAGAGGATTAAGGATGAAATTGAGCTTGGTAATGGTCTACCAGATATCAGAAGTACTCAGCAATGTCTTCAAGCTGTTAAAGATGCAGGGTTTGAGGTAAGACATTCTGCTAGTGCAAATCAAGTTTTGTTTCTTCTCAGTTGCATGAACTTTCATGGGATAGCTAATGGATATAATTTTTTTTTGTCTTGATGAAGGTTATTTGGGATAAGGATCTTGCTGTAGATTCTCCATTGCCTTGGTACTTGCCCTTGGATCCAAGTCGATTTTCGTTGAGTAGTTTCCGTTTGACTACAGTGGGACGACTTGTTACTCGCAATATGGTGAGGCAATAAATTCTTAATTTGTTCTTGCTATCACTGAATTTTGCACAATCAAATCAAATTATTATTTCTCTCTCCCTAGAGGGAGCAATAATATGGACTATTAGTCCACATCTTTGTAAGGACTTCTTACGATCCTCCTTATGATTAGAATTCTGTCACTTGGCTTTAAATTCTTACCATGGATAGAAATAAGAAAACATTCAGTTTCACCTCCTGTAGTAAATGAAGAATTAGATTCTTGACTATAGTTCCAGGTGCTTGGAAATTGTCTTTTTATGGGTAAGAACTACTTGTTTTTACTAAATTTAATGTTTATGTACTGTTGGCATCTGATGCATCATGATGTTTGAAAAACCCGATATGTCTAGCCGAATATTTGAACGACAGTGTAACGTGGAAAACATCAAACTGCAGACAGACTTTCTGGATTTGCTGTCCATAAAATTCAATCAAATTTAGGTTCTAATCCATAAAAAAGGTACAGGTAATAACTAGTGGAGAGTTAAAGCTTTATGGATCATCTTTATTGTCCAATGTAGCAAGCCATGAGACACAAAGTGGATTCAATCATGTCATGTTTTGAAGTCATGAACATGAGATTGAGATTCTCTTGGTGATTTCTTTCAGGTCAAGGCATTGGAATACATTGGTCTTGCTCCGGAAGGCAGCCAGAGGGTCTCTAATTTCTTAGAGAAGGCAGCGGATGGTCTTGTTGAAGGTGGCAAGTAAGTTCATCTCTGTACCACATTTCTCCAATGGAAAGTATAATTGCACAAAGCTTCAATGACGGTGCAACTTTAGGAGCACCTCAGGACCACCCTCTTTCCTTTTCTTTTATGTTCCCTCCTGTTCAATGCTGTATACGTGAGTTTCATGGTCAATATACCTACAGGAAGGAAATCTTCACCCCGATGTACTTCTTTGTGGTTCGGAAGCCTCTTTCAGAATGAACAACTTTCAGGTACCAGATAATTTTGGCTAGCTCACTAAATTTCAATCTGTATCCAGTTTTTGTATGCTCAGGTTGTTATAATGTGTAGGTTTGAAGCCAGACAAGGCAACAAGATACATTTTGAAGAAGCGGGCTCGGGGAGTTTGGTTATGCCTAGAATCCTGGGATTCTGACCTGTAGAAGTGAAATAGTAAACGTGTTAAGTTTCTGTTTGTTCTGTGTTCAATGTTGAGCTTTCTGTTTGTTGTTTTTGTCTAGTGTGAGAGCTTTTGATTCAAGGGGTCCGTCTGTGGATTGCTTGTCTAGTCGCGCTATTAGCTGATGGTTTGAGACCCTTGTGGTAAGCTATTAGTGACATAAATAAGCTGAATGCAGTTTTCTTTCCCGTCATGGTTTGCATAAGGCTGTGCTGTTATCGATTTCTTGTCCAAACATGTTTGTGTGATGAGCCTCCCGTTGGTACATGAAAAGGTGATGTTTTCAATACTAGGACACATGCCTCTACGTTGCAACGGGAAAAAAGAAAATCAAAATTTGGACAAAAATCGACACGGTCCAAACTTTGCTCAACGTCGATCAAGTCACGTTTCCAATGTAATCTACTATTCTATACTACATAAGGGAAAAGGGTTGTATGCAATATTCAGTATCTATTATAGTATTAAAAGTACATTGAAATAGGCTAGAAAATTCCACAAAAATCAGAGAAATCTAGCCATCAATTAAACGGAAGTGAAAATCGTAGCCATCAAACGGTGAGTCATTTATTGGAGGTGCAAGTATTTACCCACCAATGCCATTAAGTTATTCTGCGGTACCCCTTCTCTATCTCTATCTCTACTATCTAAAAATGACGAATTTTCTCTGTTTCCTCCAACTAGACAGTAACAATTGAACTCGGCCTTCAAATCTATCAGATCTAACGCTCTAGGACTTCCCAATGACATTGCACGACGTCCCTGATTTGCACGTCCACCAATTAATAGCGGCAATTACTGACATAATTACTATACCATTAATCTCCTATTGCTCTCCATAATCGGGACATAATTCCTCTATCTCTATCTCTATACTTAAAAAGGAGGAATTTCCTCTGTTTTCTCCGATCGCTGGTTTTGTCCAACATTTTGTCCTCCCATCAAATCACGTGAGCTGTAATTTCTGCCACTACGCCGTCCCCCTTAGTCGCGCCAATTGGGCCGATTTGACCTGCGGGCTGTACAACCCAGCCTGACAGCGCACGGACGCATCTCCCTCCTGCTTCCGATTCTCTTCGCCCGCTAGTTTTCGCACGCGCCGCCCATCCCCCGTATGTACGGCATCGCCGCTGCATCTGCAGCCTCCCACATCCTGCACGGGACGCGCGCAGTTACTTGGTCAGAGAGCAGCTCGGCAAGGCGGCCCTTCCTCTCCTCTATTATCCAATCATGGACGCGCGCTCCATCTTTCTCTCGATGCGTTTGTGTGCTCTCCAAAACACAACAACCATCGATGTGCTTTCAAGCTCGTTGAAGCGGCAGTGGATCTCCCATGATTGGATTCCCCGCACCATATGTGTGTGCATCTCCAAAAAACCCGTACCCTAAATCTTACTCAGCCATGTACAAGGTGAGATGATGCGATCTATTCAATGAAGTTGTCTGTGTTTTCTTGGACCTGCATTTTCGTTTATTTTATTTTAGGCACCCTATCGTGCTCCCTATGAGGTTTCAACATGTCCTTGCTGATTATGTGACACCGAATCATGGAGATATGCCGTAAGCATAGGCCATGCTCTTTTTAATATGGACGACCTGGGAGTCAACCATAGCAACAGAGTATGACTCAATATCATTGAGGTAATTATTTATTTCTATAGTTTGCTTCTTTTTCTAACATTATGGCAAGCAGATTATATGATACAATATTCCCCACGGTGTTGAATGGTTTCAACCTTTTTTCAAACTAACTTACTTTATCCTTTTTTCAAACTAACTTACTTTATGAATATTGATACATCTTGTCACATTCTTCACAATGGTTGTGATTACATGCAGAGCTATTATCATTTTTATTTTCCAGTCTTATTAATGTCTAACGACGTAACCCATTTTAAATCAAGTTTGTCGATATAACAAGTCCTTTTCTGGTCTTTGCAATTTTCAGATTGCATTAAAATACAAATTTTACGTCGGATTAACTGTAGTTGGAGTAACATGAATAACTCTGTGTGTGATGGAGCAGTATGAGTTACTTCACATCCGATCAAAAATGAAATTACCATGTTATAATTGGTTTTTAATCTTAACTCCCATTTACTGGAATTAGTGAATGACCTTGCAGACTGCAACACACTAAACTTTGTTCGGATTCGTGCTTGTTGCTTAGCGAAGTACGTACACCCTGTATATTTCTAAAATAATCCGATAAGTTCATGGGTGATTTAATTAATCTTACGTAGGTCCTTCTCGTGTACTCACGTTTTCAATCGCTATATGCAGATCCAATCATGCTCAAAGCAAACAAAAAAAGGATACAATTCTATGTCCCTCAGCCTTTGGACAAAATACAAGCTGACGGGCACTCTAAACAACCAATCAGGCAACCAAGACCTAACTCAACAACTCATTGACAGTTGGTGAGACTATCTAAGCCCACTGCCTACCTTATTTGCTAAGCATCTATCGACTATCCTAGCATACCTGCCGAATGTGTTTGCTGCAATAAGTGACGAACACCATCAGTGTTTTTTCTGTTGAAGAGTTTACTAACGACCAACACTATCTTAATAAACTTCAAAATTCCCTTGTATTTCCAGTATGGTTGACTGAATCCATTGGACTTCAGCAGCATAATTTTTTCTTCTTGAGGATGAAATGCACGGAGGCAAAAGAGTAAATGTGAGGAAAATTTCCGAGCTTTTGAATAGGTTTCATTGCAGGGATTTCTTTTCGGTTACATACAAGGTTTTCTTATTATATATAAAAGCCTCAGTTTAAGAATGTTGGGATCATACCTTATATTTTCACATGTTAAGTGAATGTGTCATATCCTGAAACTCTGCCTAATGTTCTGAAGGATAATGTCAGAATGCGGTTGAGCCAGGATAATTCTAACAAGGGAAGCTCATGGAGGGATTCATGGGGATCCCCAGCAAGATATCAAAAGTATGGTAAAACTAGCAGCATTTTGGCATTTTCCTAGACCATTTGGAATCCTATTTTTCTCCTAGCTATGTTCTAAACTTCTAATTTCTGTTAAACAGAAGACACAAAGGAGAGAGTGAAACAAGTTCTTGCAGCGGTGAGGAGGTAGACATGCCCCCACATTCAAACTTCCAGATGCAACATCCATGTTCGGATGCTCACAGATACAAGATTCAGGAAGTCATTGACAAATGGAGTTGCGATGTCCTTTGTTTAGCTCTTAACTGAGATGCTGACAAAGTTGGAATCAGGAAAATGCGCAGTATCTTTGTTCAGATGCTTTCTGAATCCTCTATGAGATCAATTTTCTCTGGCTATTGAGACATCCTGATATAGTTTACATCAGGCATATATTTTTACCTCCATCGAAAAGGGGCTTCGAGGATATTTGTGTTGTCATTGAGCTAATGTACACAGGCCTCCCAAAGTCATCAAGGCCAATTATGACTTAAGCTAAATAGTACCATCAAGTGTTCCACCATCAGATGCTTCGTGCACTGAAGTATATTTGTACCGGTGAGCCTTCTCACTTCCTGGCTTTCCGCCGAAGAGGCGACTGCCAGCGCTGCTCATTGTGCCGGTGGACAGCGTGGTGTCCGCCACTGCAGTTCATGGCGGTGGGACTCGATGCCGAAAACACGCTCAAGTTCATGGATGCGTCCGATGGAGCATGGCACCACCCGACGTTCATTGGAATATTCCATAAGTGGCGCGAGTCGGCTATTTCTTCGGTGCCTCGATTACTACTGCTAGGCTGCTCCATCGGCACATAACTGTTTGATTTATGGGGATAGTTCTCTAATTCAGAAGAGTATCCTTCCAATCCATATAGGCGTGTTGCAGAGTTTGCGTCCACTATAGTGTGGTGCACGAGGGATTTTCTTCTATCCGTCATTTTTCCAATTAGGTTGTTGCATCTAGGCAGATTGTGCACAAAGGTAATCCTGATATTGATACGCAAGGAAGCAAGGAGCAGTAGTATTGATCTATGCCTCATCATGGGTCTGTTAATACACAAAATAACATTATGATCTTTAAGATTGGAGATTCAGTAGATGTTCAGATATATAGTCTGAAGTAGGCGCCTAATATCCTTCTGGTAGGAAGATATTGCAAAAGGTAATGAACACAACTCTGCCTAATCCATCTAACAACTCTGACTTATATCTTCAGGTGTCCGTGTATCTATGCATTCTTTGTTATTTTCTGCAGCTTTTTTCATAGACTTTCTTATTTACGCAGAACTGTTATAATTTAGTTTATTGTGACATGTTGTTAACTCATCTTCTTGATTTCCTAGCTACAAGTTAATAAATAGGACAAGGCAGACCGGGTTTCTTTTGTATAATCAAGATCGGCACAAGGTAAACTGTGCCTACCATACAACTGTTTGTACCTGATTCCGGAATGTTCAAAGGTCCATGTTAAAATTAGGTGATGCTTTATAATGCAATTTTCATGATATTCACAACACATTTTGTGTTATCTTCCTAGTGACAAACGAGCTGATGAGTCTGTGATGTTGCTTGATTTGATCTTCCTTTGATCATTGAATTTCCCTATCCCATTTGACTCCTCTTATAGGTCATGTGTTTTGAAGCCCATGGTGGTACTCATGCAAGAGAATATCCCCATGGGCATCTTTCTTTTCATTACATTAATTATTTAATGTATTAATATGAAAACACATAATGGGATGTCATCATTACCATCTCGTAGGGGTTCTTACGTGATTGCAAGAATATATTGAAGTGAAGGCTTAGGATGGCTGACATGAAATGAATTTCACAAGAACAGGAAGAAAAAGAGATGTGGTGAAAGGGATCCATAATGATCAGTATCCTCCAACTTACAAAATTTTGCAATCCAAAGAGGTTTAATTCTTTTGCTTATCTTTGGTGCTTACGAACATGAAGAGAGGTCCAGAGATCTCCAATATGTTACAACGACAGTAATTAACATTTATTATTCTTAGATGACTTTTCAAGGTATTTCATCGTATCTCGCAAGTTAATCAAATTTATTGTGTTGTGTTTTCATTTCATCATTTTTTCCAATTGGTTCATATATTCTTTCATTTCATCACATTAAGTATATAATGTATTAATATGAAAACACATAATGGGATGTCATCATTACCATGTGGTAGGGTTCTTACGTGATTGCAAGAATTTATTGAAGTGAAGGCTTAGGATGGTTCACATGAAACGAATTTCACAAGAATAGGAAGAAAAAAAGATTGGTGAAAGGGATTCCTAATGATCAGTATCCTCCAACTTACGAAATTTTGCAATCCAAAGAGGTTTAATTCTTTTGCTTATCTTTGGTGCTTACGAACATGAAGAAAGGTCCAGAGATCTCCAATATATTACAACAACAATAATTAGTGTTTATTATTCTTAGATGACTTTTCAAGGTATTTCATTGTCTCTCGCAAGTTACTCAAATTTATTGTGTTGTGTTTTCATTCATCATTTTTCCCAATTGGTTCATTTATTCATGTAAACAATGTATTAGAAGTGAAATCAAAATTTTGTTGACAATGTTAGCGTCTGTGCATAGTGTTTTAATGCCTGAATGTGGATCTACTCACAGAATTATTTAGCAATTTTTTGAAAAATCATAATTAAGGGGTTTTATTATTTGTGTGTTTCAAAAGGTTACTAATGAGATCATACTCTAGGTGTTGGAACATGACACTTCTCTATACATTGAAGCATGATCGGATATTCCCATACCAAAAGCGGGAGATGCTCTATGGGTGTTGTGTAGCAGTCTGCACTTGTCGTCAGTGCAAGTTCGAAGTGCAACTGATCATCTCAACCTGATCCAGTATGAAGCCCCTGCTGGTGATTTCGCTTCTCTTGTCCTTGAGAATTTGTATCTGACCCCTCCACAAAGGAATTCAATTGAGCTGGCAACTTCTTTCAATAGTGTTTGTGTTGCTGGGTGTTATTCTTTGGAGCTTTCTTCATGGTAGTTTGCATTGTTAGGGAAAGCCGGAAAGGTTCAGAAAAACTATCAGGTTTAGATTGGGTATAGGATGCTCGAAAGGTTCAGGAATAACTATCAGCTTTAGATTGGGGATATGATACTCTATATTATGCAAGCTGCAGCAGAGTCGTCTTGGGTCGTCATGAGTGGATTGCCGCCACGCCACCATGTCCATCTGCGAATGGGCTTGACTTTCTCTTTGACAGCCAGCCAGGGCTTCGATCAATCAGGGCAAACCATGTTTTGTAGTGGTCTTTCATTAAACATTAACAGTTTGATCATAGTTACTAACACATCCGTTTTGTGGAAACATGGAGAGGATAATAAGACAGAAAGCTAAATAAAAGTAAAGGTGTTTGTTTCGAAACACAAAATGTCTAGGCATGGAGGTTTTCTTCAAGTCCTCCCGGATCTGCGCAGGGCGAATATGGATCCTCGGTGGATGAGTTCCCCCTCCAGATGCCTTCATGAGGTGAGGTTTCGGCGATTTCTGGGTGTTCTGTATGTCGTCCCCCGATTCAGTTGCACGGGGTGAAACTATTTGAGGAAGCGGCGGCGGCGCCAACTATACAGCGGGAACTATATGGCCGAAAAATTTATTACCGCCGTATAGTTGGCCGTTAAACCATCTGTAAGCCTTGTTCGCTTCGGGTTTTCTTCTGGTATTATTAATATCTCCCAAATAAGTGATTTACGTTGTTTTTGACTCCTTTTATCCTCAATATAACTGCTTCAAGAATTGTGTCCATTGTATCCATCATCTGTCTTGATCCTAGTGAAAACAGACATAAAATGTGCACGGGAGCGCCGTAAAATACCAAGGTCCTACATCTACAATGCAAAATAACAATATAAAACATGATGCAAATATGCACTCATCAACATCCCCAAGCTTAGACTCTTGCTCATCCTGAGCAAGTTTAGCTTAATGGATGTGATCCTCGTATTCATGAAGCTGAGTCGATAAAATAAATGAGGCAGTTGCGGCATGTGTTTATCATATATGATACATAGGAATAAGTTCATGAATAGTACCTTACTCAAACCATCTGAATAGTATTAGAAGGCTTCCACACCTTAGTGATCAATAGTTCACAACAAATGAATCTCAATATAATGTAAAAGTATTCGGTTCAACCGAATGAGTTAGCGAGGTAGTCCCTAGTGTTTTAGGATTAACATATTCACTTGGGATTCAAAATCTCAAAAGTGTCTATTTGTCATACTATAATATAGTGGTGTATGCCTATTTGCTCTTTGCACATTCGCTCTTTTTCTTCTTTCTTTTCTTCTCTTTTGTTTATATGCTCACACTTTTGTTTAAGTGATGTGCAAAGGAGCTAGCCATATATTCCACTTCATGTAGGAATTCAAAGTTTAACGATCTCAATTATCAAATTCCAATTGTATATGAAGCGTTTTTATGACTTGAAGATTCTACCTCAACTTGTTCTCGCTCTATTTTGATAGCACTTTTATTTTCCTTTGTTCAAGGTTTCTTTTTCAATTTAACTGCATAGATAATTTTCTTGGTAAATCAAACCGTAGACTTAAAACATGTTGATCAAATTATCTTTATGTGTTCCATTAATACCAATGGTGTGGAAGACTCCTATTGCTATCATCAAGTGCAAGTAAAATTATACTCAAGCCATTCATATATCCAATAAGAAAAACACAAACTCAAAATTGCTCCATATATAATAATAAACTCGGAATTTCATAAAAGGGATCGACTATTCCTGAAGGGAATTCTAATGATGCAAACTTTATTTCTAGTTTGAACTAATGCGAAAATAGTAATAAACTTATAAGATAGATTACAAGGTCTTAAAGATCTCCCCAAGCTTGGAATCAAGCCAGGCGGGATCAAATAATCCCTTGCGATTATTTGATACCATGATTATTGTAGATCATTGTGGCGCCATGACATGTAGCCCCGCGGTGCGTAGCTTCTTGTTGGTATCCTCCAAAGTAGTGATGCGGCTGTAGCACCTACGCAAATCAGATTACAGCGTGTCCACTCTATCTACGAGCTTAGTCACCAATGGGAGGAGATCATCCTTATTCTCTATCTCCTTGAGACAGTGGCAGACTTCGACGTGATGAAGTAGTTCCTGCTTCTGATATATCTCCAGTGCTCGCACACGATCCTTGGTCTTGGGAATAGCTTCTTCTTCCTCATCCATGATTGATGGATCGGGGAAGTGAAAACCGTACCTCCACTCTTCTTGAGGCTTTACCCTCATACGAGCACCAATGGTAGGCTTAGAGAGTGGCTCCTTCGCTCCCTTGCTAGCACTTGCACCAATATTAGATAATTCTTTACGCTTGTGCGGCCTGGGGTCCGTGGCAATGAACTTGACTGTCTCCATGCACCATTTTCTATGTGGCTTGTGACATTCTCTCTCTTCTTGAGCTCTCTTCATTGCCGCCCAATTGATCCCTAGGGGATTATAGACATCACGTTGGATGTAGACGTCAACCACATCATCATCAGAATCGTTGTTGTAGAAGCTTGGCTCGATGTAATCCTTGTACCCTGGGCTAAACCTTTCCACCTCCTTGTCATCCTCCTCCATGGACGGGCTGCTAGAGCGGTCCCTGGAAGGAGCAATGAGCCCCATGGGTTTCCCACGGCCTGGGACGGGATAATGCATTTCTAGATTGGTTCCTGGAGATTATAATTAGAGAGAGAGACAATGGCAATATATAAGGGGGGTCAGAGGTCGATAAACTCGCGAGAAACACCAAATTGTTGCCCAAGAAAAGAATATTATTGAAACAGGGAAAGAAATAACGGATTTGGAAGAGTCCTTCCGCGTAACAACCAACTATATGAGCGCAACCCGTATAGCTCCGGTCGTATAGTTGGTTCCGGGCAGATATTTCCAAATATCTCGAGTCCATGTCGATTAAGTCACGACTCGGAACCGACAATAACATTTTTTTAAACAATAATGAAAAGGAAAACGAAAAACGTTTGGTAGTTTAGCGACCAACTATATGGCCGGAGTATAGGCTCTAGTCGTATAGTTGCGACCATATAGATACAGACACCAAAAATCAAAAGTGCCTGAGAGTATAACGACCAACTATACGGACGGAAAATTTAGCTCCAGTCGTATAGTTGCGCGTGTATAGGTCCACACATCAAAAACAATTTCACGAGGAATATACAGAGAGTTTAACGACCAACTATACATCGGGAGATTTCTCTCCGGTTGTATAGTTACACCCGTATAGTTGGTAAAAACCCTCAGAAACATCAGAAAAACACGAGGAATTCAAAGGCAAAAATTTCAGAAGTAAAATTTGTGAAAACAAATTACTTATTTGAGTAAGAACACTTACCTTGAACTTACTGTTTGCTTATTTGGGGATCAAAAGCTCCCCCAACAACAAAGACTTTTTCTATTTTGGAGGAATTGACCTTAGTTCATTGAATAATTCTCGTAAACAAAAATCACGAGGACTAAAGTTCCTCTCAATAAGATTGGTGTCTTGCTAGGCAAACATGGACACTGCATTCAACATCTTTGTTTCCTGCCTCTGCATAATCTGCAACTCAAATTCTTGAAGTAAAAGAATCCAAAGGATCAGTCTTGATTTATGGTCTTTCCTCTCAAGGAGTTCTTTTAAACCATCACGATCTGTATGAACTCTTACTTTTGCATCAACTAAATAAGAGCGAAATTTATCACAAGAGAAAAATACAGCAAAAAGTTCCCTTTCTTCCTTAGGATAATTCTTTTGAGCACCATTAAGAGTTCTACTAGCATAATGTATAATATTAAATCTATGACCAATGTGGTGTCCTAGAGTTACTCCTACATCATCATCACTAGCTTCACATATTAAGTCAAAAGTCATATCCCAAATAGGAGGTTTAATAATACGAGCATGGGATAAAGCATTCTTGAGTTTATCAAAGGCTATAAGACATTTATCATAAAATTAAATCTTACTCCCTTTTGCAGGAGGTTAGTCAAAGGTTTAGATATTCCAGAGAAATTTCTAATGAACCTTCTATAAAAACCCACATGACCTAGGAAACATCTTATACCTTTAATATCCCTAGGTTGTGGCATTCTCTATATGGCCTCAACCTTAGGTCTATCCACTTCAATTCCCTTACCTAATACCTTATGTCCAAGGAATATACCTTCTTTGACCATAAAATAGCACTTCTCCCAGTTTAGAACAAGATTGGTTTCTTCGCAATGCTTCAAAACTCTTTTGAGATTATCCAAGCAACTAGTAAACGAAGTTCCATAGACACAAAATTCATTCATAAATACTTCCATTATTAGTTCTATAAAATCCACAAAATAGGAGTCATGCATCTTTGGAAACTAGCTGGAGCATTACATAAACCAAAAGGCATACGTTGGTATGCATGTAAACCATAAGGACTAATGAAAGTTGTTTTAAGTTGGTCATTAGGATGAATAGCTATTTGAGAAAAACCAGAGTATCCGTCCAAGTAGCAAAAATAAGTGTGGTTCGCTAACCTTTCTAAAGTTTGATCTATGAACGGTAAAGGATAGTGATCTTTCCTAGTTTCTTTATTCAATTTCCTGAAGTCTATGCACATCCTATGCCCAACAATAGTTCTAGTAGGTATCAATTTATTGTTTTCATTAGGAACAATAGTAAAACCACCCTTCTTAGGGAATTATCCATTCACTTTCTTTAACAGGATAGATTATACTTTCGTCTAGTAGGCGTATAATTTATTTCCTTACCACTTCCTTCATTCCAGGCTTCAATCTTCTATTAAATTCCGCAACCGGTTTAACACCTTCTTCCATGAATATTCGATGGACGGTTATCATGGGACTAATGCCCTTCAAATCATCCATTGAGTACCCAAAGGCCTTGCAATGATCCTTGAGTATTTTCATGAGTTCTTCTACTTCTTCTCCTGAAAGTTTAGCACTAATAATAATAGGAAATTTATTTGTATCATCTAAAAACCTATATTTAAGATTATCTAGTAGAGTATTTAACTCTAGGGGTGGTAATTACTCGTCCCCTCTCTTTTCTGGCTCTTCAAAAGCCTCATCTATTGGAGGCCCTAAAATGGGAAGTGAATCGAGTTCACCTTCTAGTTCTTCTAGGGACTTGTCCTCCATAACTATTTCTTCATAATTTGAATCTTCATTTATTTCTTCTTCTTGATTACTAAAGAAAATAGCTGTCATTTCCTCAATAGTTTTCTCTTCCTCTTCTTCTTGTAGATGTGGAGGCCTGTCTTTAAATTTGGAAAATTGGAATTATTTTTCTGCTGCCCCAAGCTTAAGAGACACAATCTCCTTTTTGAAATCAACATAGACACCTATATCACTCAAAAAGTTCCTTCCAAATATTATTGGGCAAAGAGTGTCAGCTAGCATATCAACAACTACAAAATTGATAGGAAAGTTTTTGTTGCCAATTGTGATAGTTGCATCTTCAACTACTCGCATTGGAATTCTAAGATTTTTATTGGCTAACATAATTGTCATATCAATATTTTCACTTGTAGCCGGTTCTATTTCTTCTTTCATTTCTAAATAGAAATCATAAGATATAACATTAACTTCGGTGCCAAGATCACATAAACAATAATGCGAGTTTTCTTTAAATATGCAGGGAGGAATAGGCTTACCTACATCTTTTACCTTTGTTTTACCTTCAACCAATACGGAAGTCTCTTCATCAAGTTCAACTATGTTACAATGTGCGTACATAGCCATAATTGCTTCCTTGGTTACCTCTTCATCTTTCGTTTCTTCCAGATGTTCCACGACTTCTAGAATACTTTCCTCTTCTTTCTTTTTCTGTGTTGCTTTGACCTGTTCATATTCAAAAATATGCTTTTGTGCAGTGTTAGGGAAAGGTATCTCATATGTTGGTTCTAGGAAGGCCAGTGTTTCTTTAACTTCTCTTTTCTTCTCTGGTTCGGGTGGTGGATCATACTTGACCAAACCCTCTTTTGGAGCTTTGATATGTTCTGTAAAAGCTTTAACAACTTGCAACACAAGATCTGAATCCAAATAAAGTTCTTTAGATAGTTCTTTAACATGGCCCTTTTTATTATAGTCATGAATACAGTCATGTTCTATTTCTACGCCTCCTTCACTTCCTAGACCAAAATTCCATGAAACTCTATGATTGCGAATTCTATTAAGTAAAGTCCAAGCTTTAGTTATAGGAAGATTCATAAAGTCTCCTTCCGCAAAAGAGTCTAGTTCAATTTTATTAGGTTCAATTAAACCTCCATAAAAGATATGTAATAAATACCATTCAGGCAAATCATGATGAGGACATATGCGAGTAATTCTTTAAATCTAATATAAGCTCTTAATAGTCCGTCATTAGAATGGTTCCTCCAAGTCATTGTGAGACGCCTGATTCCAAAAGATTTTGATAATGGATAATATTTTGCTAGAAATTCACAGGCTAGGTTATCCCAAGTAGTAGTGGCTTCTAGGGGTAGAGATCTATACCATGAGAGAGCTGTACTAGTCAAAGTCTGACTAAAAAGTTTAAATCTTACCTCATCAGCAGTATATCCCGTTAATTGAAAAGTGCCACATATATCTTTAAAACATGCAATACGCTCATATGGATCAGGATCTTATTCATATCCAGTAAATTGCTTCTTGTGTAGAATACCGAGTAATAGAGGATTTATTTCAACCCCCCTTGTCTTCTTATTGGAGTTGTATCTTTTATAAATATCATAGGGCTTCCCAAAGTGGTTGAGTGGGTTAGCACTAGTCATATGCTCAAACTCCATCATGTTGGTGGAAACTTGTAACTCAAAACAAAACTTAGCAAGACAAAAATAAATAAACAAAAACTAAAATACCTACAACGCTTAGCTCCCAGCAACGGCGTCAGAAAATAGCTTGATGACTGCAAGTGCACAAATCATTTGTAGCTAGTTTCAAAATAAAGATATCGATCCCACGTGGAGCAGGAGTCCGAAGTCTAATAACTCTTGGAATAAATATTACAATAGAAATGCTAAATAAAGTTCTAAGTGACAAGATAAAATGTGAGTATTGTGTAAAAGGGTGTTTTGGGGTTTTTGGTATAAGGGCAACAATAAGTAAGTAAAACAACTGAATACAGAAAGTAAGTATCGCGTATGTAAGAGAGATTGTAACTGCAATAGGGAAAATCGTTCTCACGGAGGAGCAGATACACCTCTAGCATTATAAGGAGCTAAGGTAAAGATTATTATCATGAACATTCTCAACTATGTATGTGTAGGAGGAACTACGTATTTGGACAAATAGGTAGCAATCGCGGCTCACATCATCCTCATAACCACAACAGTCAGCAATCAACAGTAATCGAATTACTGTGCTATTAAGGGACGTATCCTATTGCATGGATAGTGTTACGTGAGTTTTCTCGGTTCCCAAGTTGATACGTAAGGGGTTCCAACAGCTTTATAGTCACTGTAAGTGCTAACACGCCTCCATCTACCAATAAGTAGTTCCCTCCATCAAGTCCCCATGAGAGGCAAATATTGAGAGGTCGACTTCTCTTAACATCAAGATAAAGACAATCTAACACATGGTCATGGCAATGAATATCATAATAAACTTTATATTATTTCAATCTCATACTAGGGTTTCTCCATCTCCCCAAGAACTAATGATCTACTAACACATGGAGGCAATCAACATCATGGCAATAACAATGGAATCTATCATAGATGAATAGTACTTGTATAAATCCACAACGAGTATGGAAATTACAAAAAGATCTAGACAAGATGTAGATGGGATGGATGGGTATGGTGGTGATGCAGCAGTTGATGACAAAGATCGATGCCTTAGCCTCCCGGATCTGCGCAAGGAGAAGATGGATCCTTGGTGGACGAGCTCTGCTGCCTCCTTTCTCCTTCGCTGCAACTCCACCACCACCGCTGCTTATTCACCATTGTTGTGTCACCGCGACCGTGCTCAGCAGCTCCTCATGCCCGCGCTGCCGCTTCCATTCAAGGTCTTCACCACGGGGCCATGCGCTTCCAGGTTCCCCGCCACCGGTTACCTCTACTCCGATCTTGTCCTCGAGGACCTCGACTTCGCCATGACTGAGGAAGAAGTTGTCGTGGTTGCTCAGCAGGAGGAGGAAGACGAGGGCCGTGAGCGTGGCTGCTGGGACGGTGCGTTCGTCTGCGAGGACGATTTGGATTGGCTTTACACCATGCACTGCATCCCCGCCGGTGTTGCCTGCCGCCTCTCCGCCGACGAGGTTTCTCCCTCTCCCAATCCAGGGGAGTACGTGGTTTTCCTCTCCCACTTCCAGCATGGCTTCGGCCTTCCTGTTTCCGATTTATTTTTCGATTTCATCTCCACCTACCAATTGCAACAGCACCATCTCCCTGCCAACGCCATCACCTCTCTCTCTTCTTTTTCCTCCGGCGTAGAGGGCTATGTCGGCCTCTGGCCATCCAAAGAGATGTGGATCAAATTCTTTGGTTTGCGGAAAAACATCGTTCCGGACAAACATCTCACTCCGGCGGAGAAGCATCTAACCCAGTGTGGGGCAGCCTCCATCTCTCCCTGCAAGGGTTCTGCATTCCCCTGGGTTACCGAGCTCGAGTCTTGCAAAGGCTGGGCCCGGACTTTCTTCTATGTCCGGAACACCACGGACGAAGATTTGATCCGGCTCCTCCCCTTCAAGCTTGGAATCCTGGACACCTCTTTGTGGGAGAACATTTCCAAGCGCCCCACAGCTCTGGTGAACCAGGTTGACCGCCAGATCAAGGAGCTGCTCAAGGAGAAGCTACGGGGGAAGATATCATGATCACCTTCGTTCGTAGCCAGGTCTCCCCCTGCAGAAACGCGCTCACAAGATCTGCTACTTGAGCGGCCCCCTCGACCCCCACCGGACTTCCTCCTTCAAGCTTGATGACTCGGTAGTATACCGTCGGGTTAAGGCCATTTTCAACATGGAGAAGGAGTTCTCCGAGGCTTGGGAGTGGGGGCTTGCGCCCTACACCCAGGACAATCCTCCTCCAAGGGTAAACTTATTACTTACAGCTTTTCCGGGTCTTCTTGATATGCCGGACAACTTTCTTAACTTAACCCCTGCTGTTTTATTCTCAATGATTTCTCCAGCAGCCACTGGAAGATGGCTAGGAGCTGGCGAGCAAGTGGGTGTCGGACCGCACCGAGGAGGACGAGGTGGAGCCTGATTCGGAGACAATTCTGCCCACTCCAGACACCGTCAAATGCACCTCTGGTAAGGCCTCTTCTTTATGGGATTGTCCGGATGACGATGACTCGGATGTTGAGCTTCTTGAGGTACTTTACCCGGTGCCCATCTCTTATGCTTTCCCGGTTATGTTTGAATCTTCAGCTAACTCGGCCAGTCAGGTCCACGAGGTTCCCCCCTTGCCACAAGTGGTCCGGTCCCTGCTCCATCCCAAAAGCGCGCGGCTACCTCGGCCGCAGCTTCGGAGGCGCCACCGCCCAAGAAGAGACAAAAGAAGTCTGGGGGTGAAAGCCTCGGCCAAGCCAGCGACCAAGAGCACGGTTCAGAGGGCACCCGAACCTCGGGCCCCTCCAACCTCGGATGAGTAAGTATTTCTGTGTCCGCTCTTGGGTTTTTCCATTTCTGCCTTTACCTTTGCTTCTTATCTGTTTTATCTTTCTCTTCTTGACTTGGTGCTCTTTTATTTTCCAGTGCTCCTAGGGTCATTCCACAGAGCGGCTCCGGCATAGCATCTCTGATTTAGAGCAGCCCTTCTCCCCCCGTGACGATGACGCTCGCCCACTCAGCTCTATCCAAGAGGGCTCCACGTCTGCGCCTGATTAGAGCCCTTCTCGTCATGAGGAGGGCAATGTCGGCGTGGGGGTTAGTGGGGAAGCTCAGGATATGGCTATGCCGGATCATCCTAGCTCCTCTTCTCCGGCGCCAGTGCCCAGCTCTGAGGTGCCAGTCTCATCGGCACTGCCCCAAACAAGTTTTTTTCCAGCTCCAGTTTCCTCTGAAGCAGCAACACCAGCACCAGTAGTACCAGCAGCACCAGCACCAATAGTACCAATAGCACCAGCGTCAACAGCACCACCAACACCAGCACCAGCGTCAACAGCACCACCAACACCAGCACCAGCAGCACCAACAACATCAGTAGCAGCAACAACAGCCTCCACTAAGCCTCCAAAGAGGAAAGCTTCATCCACTCCCTCCGGATCAACGGTGTCCATTGCAGACATTTTCCAGCCAGCTTCCGAGGCTCCGTCCGGATCAACAGCCTCTGATCTTCCGCCGCGTCCTCTGTCATCTGGCAAGCTCAAGAAAGCTGTCAGACCAACCAAGGGCATCACTTTCAGGTCTCCCGCTGCTGGATCAGAGGGTAGTAGGCAGCTGGTCCTGCATACCAGCCCTATTGTAGCTCAATCTGCAAGGCGAGAAGCCCACGTCAAAGGCTTGGTGGCGAGTCACTCTCCTAGCGGCAAAAGTTGCAGTCCACTGCTCCTGGAGTACATGAGTAACTGGAACAACGTTGAATTTATCGATCCAAAGGATGATCTGCCGGAGAAGTTTGGCCCAGTAGAGTTCAGCGCCCAGATGAACTCCGCCACCAAGGCCATCTCTTTGGCTGGCCGGATGATGGAGGTAACCCTTTTCTTCTGCTGCGGTACTTTATATGCATAAGCACTTATAGATATATCCCCTAGTCCCCGAGCCTCCGAGGGAGTAACTTGTTACTCGGTCGGATGCTCCTAGAGAACTCAGTTTTCGTCCTTAGCAATTTCAAATAGTGATAAGGTTAGAGCCGGGTTAAGTTCCACTTGGCCCGGATCTTGTAAACTTTGAATGTCCACACACCTAGAACCGGGTTAAGTTCCACTTGGCCCGGATCTTGTAAACTTCGAATATCCACACACCTAGAGCCAGGTTAAGTTCCACTTGGCCCGGATCTTGTAAACTTCGAATATCCACACACCTAGAGCCAGGTTAAGTTCCACTTGATATCTTGTAAACTTCGAATATCCACACGCCTAGAGCCGGGTTAAGTTCCACTTGGCCCGGATCTCGTAGACTTCGAATAACCACACACCTAGAGCCGGGTTAAGTTCCACTTGGCCTGGATCTTGTAAACTTCGAATATCCACACACCTAGAACTGGGTTAAGTTCCACTTGGCCCGGATCTCGTAGACTTCGAATATCCACACACCTAGAGTCGGGTTAAGTTCCACTTGGCCTGGATCTTGTAGACTTCGAATTATTTTCACTTTGCCTATGAACTAACCTCGTCTTGCTTTTTTCAGATCACCACTAACCGCCAAACTGCTGAATTCCAGCGCCTGCTGGACTCTTACAAAGATGTTCGTGCATGTTATGGCAAACTCTTGGAGGAGCACCAAAAGAAGGGTAATCTTTCTTACTTAAGACTTCTCCTTTTTCCATTTTCGTTCCTTTGAGTTATCGGTGATCCGTATTAACTTGTTATTCGAACCATGCAGCCGAGGTTGAGGCTGAGAATATCATCATGCGGAAAAGTCTGGCTGAAATCCAAGGTATCTTATCTTGTTCACATGACCATTGTGCACTCTTTTCTTGACTCAGTAGATATTTATACTTCGGCTCTGCCGGATTCCCCCACTGTTGCAGTTGCTCTTGAAGACAGCGTACCTATGCCTGATATGATGACACATTTTCTCGAACAAGCAGGGAAGCATCAGGCTGAACTGAAGAAGAAGGACAATGAGATAGCTCGGCTGCGCCTCTAGGACTCAGAAATTACTCGGCTGAATGCCGAAATCCAGAGGCTTAAGGTCCTCCATAAGTCCGAACTGGAGAAGGCTGACCAGGAGTTTGCCGAGGAAAAAGAGCGTCTAACCACGCAAATTTCCGAGGACCAAAATTTATTGCATGAAGCCGACGTCAAACTTACGTCGGTGACCTCAGAATACGAGAAACTCCAGGCCCACAACACCAATGTCCATGTCGAGCTTCAGTGTCTCCTCTTTCAGATTTCCCGTGAGTTCCTTTCCCTTGCTCAACTTTCCTTTCTCTGGACTTAGTGCTTTTGCTCACTGTTTCCTCTGTTATGTTCTCAATCAAATTTCCAGAAGGTGATACTCTAGCTGCTGCTACCGTAGCCCGGTCCCGTGAGCAACGTGGCATCCCCAAATGCCCTACTGCCGAGCCAATCCCTTATGATACAGAGGACCTTCTGGCGAGCCTCTTCACTCGCATGGAGCTAGTGAAAAATTACGGCATAGACATAATGCCGACGGCGATGCGGATGTTCAACTCCCTCTGGCCCACTGAACCCACTCCCAAAGAAAATGTGGCTTTCATAGCCAAATTGATGGGGTGCGATACTCAGGTGCACTTGTGGTGAGAATCTGCCGCACGCAGCAGTTCGTCTTGTCATGGTATGAGGGAATAGACTTGGGGCTGCTCACTCGCATGCGCACCAAATCTAAGTGGTTTGAAGATCTGGAGTGCGTTGCGTGTCACAAAGCCTGCGCCAACAAGCTTATCTAGTACTCCTTCTGCCATGCTTGGAACGAGGGGCCAAGCTGTCTTGACGTATTTGATGATGAAGTTGCTTCTTAGGGTGAGGAAGATGAGGGAAGCGAGGGCGAGGCTTCCGAACTAGGCGACGAAGCTGAAGACCCGGAGGATGGAGAGGCTAACCCCGAAGATGAGGCTGAGGCTAGCGCCTCGCCCATGAACTCCAAAGTACCTCCTCCTTCGGCCGGTGACTCGGCTTCTGCCCCTGCTCCTTGAAAACACTTAACCGTATTTGTCAGATCCCCGGAATGCTGGGTGAAAATGTGTTTAAGTACTTTGGTTTCGTTTTGCTACAATATGTGATGTTTGCAACTAAGTTTTCAATGTCGGATTATCGTGGGCGAAGTCCTCGAGTTTCCTTTTCTTGTTCTCCCAATTTTTGACTTGGCTCGCGTCTACCTTGATTTGGTTTTTTGACTTACGAGTCCGAGGTTCAAATGATTTAACAATACTTGAAACTTTGAGATTACCTCAAAATAATACGGCGTTAGATGAATAAAGTAAACACATGTTAGTCCGAATAACAAACGTCGGCTCGCTTAAGTTCTTTTCCTTAGTTGTTTTTCATGTGCTTTGTAATTCCAAACTTGTTCTCTTCCTTGCCATGAAGCCAATTCTTGTTGTAGAATAGCAAAGTCGAAGAGTTGGGTTTTTGGTGCTCACACATTACTAATCCGGCTAAGATATAAGCGACTTAACCCAGCCGACATATAAAAATACAAAAGCAAGAAGAGCAATTATTATGGCAGTCCCCGAGTTTCTGCTTGTGGTGCCAAAATTTCATTAATAACCTCATTGCCGACATACATACCGACATATGAGTAGCTCGGATACCTTCACCTCTTTTTCAGGTGTAAAAAGGACGAAGTAGTGCTACATTCCATGGTTGCTTAGATTCCTCTCCTGATCTGTCCGCCTTGTTCTTTTCCTGTGGCTGTGCATCAATAAGATAGTAGGGATCATTGTGCAAAGCTTTGCTTACGATGAAAGGTCATTCCATTGGAGGGGATAACTTATGCATGCCAGTAGTGCGCTGCACCAACCGGAGTACCAGATCACCTTCCTGGAAAACTCGGGGGTTTACCTTCCGGGTATGGTAGCGTCGGAGATTTTGCTGATATATGGCAGATCTGGACAAGGCCAATTCTCTCGCTTCTTCCAGCAGATCAACATCATTTTGCCGGGCTTCGCGCACTTCGGCTTCTGTGTATTGGGTGACCCTTGGAGAATCATGCTCTATGTCGGCTGGTAATACAGCTTCTGCCCCATATACCAGAAAAATGGTGTATAGCCTATTGATCGATTCAGAGTTTTTCTTAAACTCCACGGTACTGCTGGTAGTTCTTCTATCCATCACCCCGCTGATCTTTGCAGTGGCTCTATGAGCCAGGGTTTTATCCCGGACAATACCAGTCCGTTGGATCTTTCCACTTGCCCGTTTGATGCGGGGTGGGCCACTGAGGCTAGATCTAGCCAGATTTTCTTTTCTCGGCAGAACATCGCAAATGCTCCTTCAGTGAAATTTGTGCCATTATCAGTTATGATACTATGGGAGTAGCCATATCTCAGGATTATATCCTTGAGAAACTTCACCGATGTTGCCCCATCACATTTCCTGATTGGCTTCACGTCGATCCATTTAGTGATTTTTTCCACCATAACTAGGATATGGGTCATTCCTCCTTTAGCTGGCTTAAATGGCCCTACCATGTCTAGGCACCATACAACAAATGGCCAAGTAATGGGGATAGTTTTGAGTTCTGACATTAGCAGATGAGTTTTCGTGGCGTATCTTTGACAGCCATTGCATTTTCTCACCAAATCTTATGCTTGCTCCAAAGCACTTGGCCAAAAAAAATCCATGCCGGAAAGCTTTTGCCACTAATGCTCTTGAAGATGAATGGTGACCACATTCTCCTTGGTGGATATCCCGAAGTATGTCAAGTCCTTTCTCCAGGGCAACACACCGCTATAGTATTATGGTTGCACTTCTCTTGTACAGTTCGGAATTGATAATGGTATAGGCCTTTGCCCTTCTCTGGATCTGCCTTGAGAGTATCTCATCACCTGGCAAGATTCCCTCTTTCAGGAAGTCAAATATTGGCTTGGCCCAAGTGGGTATAGCTCGGATTGAGAAAGGTTCCTCATCAATTTTCATTACATCCACCGACATAACTCCTGCCGGGTTTGGCTGACCAGTCCCCGGGTTTGCTGAGGCAGTCCCCGGGTTTGCTGAGGTGCCTCCCCAATCTATTTCCATTAGTGTAGCTTTTGACCCGGAGAATGTCGGGATATAAATTGGTTCAGATTCGGGCGATGGAGTAATAGATGGTTTTCTTAAGTGTTCCAAGGAAACATTTGGCAGGATTGGTTGCCGGGATGAGCCCAACTTGGATAGTATGTCGGCTGCCTCGTTTTCAATCCGAGGTATGTGGTGGAATTCACATCCCTCGAAGAATCCGCTTATCTTTTGCACATGAAATCTGTAAAGGGCCATATTTGCATCCAAGGCGTCCTAGTTACCAGATACTTGCTGCACCACCAAATCCGAGTCTCCAAAGCATTGTATCCGACGTATCCCCACTTCCTTTGCCACTTTAAGGCCATGCACTAGTGCTTCATATTCTACGATATTATTTGAGGCACTGAAGTGGATTTGGAGGACACATTTCAATTGATCTTTGTTGGGAGAGGTAAGCACTACTCCGGCGCCTAGCCCTTCTTTCAATTTTGATCCATCAAAGTGCATTCGCCAATAATTGGAGTCCGACTGTGGTGGCTCGTATTGCATCTTGGCCCAAGTCCACAAAGAAATCTCTTCTATCAAACTGTGGTGCATACGGGGCTAGCTCAATTGCCTATTTTGCTATCCGTCCACTGGCATCTTTGTTACTCATAATCTCTAATATTAGTGCCTCACATATTATCTTGATGAGATGTTCCTCAAAGTAGTGTTTGAGTTTTTTGGCCGACATATACACGCCATATGCCATCTTTTGATAATGAGGGTAATTCTATTTTGAAGCAGATAATAGCTCGCTCAGATAATACACTGGCCTTTGCACCGACTTTCCTTCTTCTTTGCGCTCCACTACAATTACTGCACTTACGACTCGGTTGGTCGCGGCTACATAGAGCAACATTGGCTCCTTGGGTAGTGGTGCGGCTAGGATTGGTGCGGCAGACAACATCTTTTTCAATTCTCGAAATGCGCTATCTACTTGTGGCGTCCATGTGAATTTGTCTGCCTTTTTCATTAACTGGTAGAGGGGCAAGGCCTTCTCTCCCAGCTGGCACACAAACTGATTTAACGATGCCAGACAAGCAGTGAACTTCTGCACATCGTTAAGGAATTTTGGCAATTCCATTCTCTCTATACCTCGACTGGATACCAGAAAACCGAGTAATTTTCCTGCGGGCACACCAAAAGTGCAGTTTTACGGGTTAAGCTTCATTCGGAACCGTCTCAAGTTCGCGAATCTCTGCCGGATGTCATCAAGGAGCATATTGCTTTCCTTAGTTTTTATCACCACGTCGTCCACATAAACTTGCACGTTTCGACCTATTTGGTCATGTAAACATTTTTGCATGCATCGCTGGTACATTGCTCCAGCATTACGTAATCCAAATGGCATAGTGCGATAGCAATAAGCCACGTACGGGGTAATAAACGCAGTCTTTATTTGATCATATGGGTTTAGGGGTATCTGGTGGAAACTAGAATACGCATCAATGAATAATAATAGTTCACATCCGGCAGTTGAGTCTATGACTTGATCTATTCTAGGGAGTGGGAACGGATCTTTAGGACACGCCTTATTTAGGTTCCTGTAATCAATGCACATGCGCCATACCACGGCCACGTTTAGATCATCCTTCTTATTTTCCACAAGCACCGGATTAGAGAGCCAATCCGGATAGAGTACTTCCATGATAAACCCGGCTACAAGGAGCCTAGCTATCTCATCCCCAATGACTTTTATTCTGTCCTCGGTGAAACGCCGGAGAGGTTGCTTTATCGGCTTAGCACCGGGTCTCACGTTCAAAGAGTGCTCGGACAACTCCCTCGGCACTCCTTATAGATCCTGTGTGGACCAAGCAAAGATATCTCGATTCTCACGGAGGAAGTTGACGAGCTCGCTTTCCTATTTGCTGCTTAACCCGGCACCAATGGTTATGGTGCATTCTGGGAACAGATCATCGATAGGCACTTTCTTCGTATCCTTGGTTGCTTGGAATGACACACTTCCATGCGG
The DNA here is from genome assembly GCA_910589775.1 of Avena eriantha. Classification (NCBI taxonomy): domain Eukaryota; kingdom Viridiplantae; phylum Streptophyta; class Magnoliopsida; order Poales; family Poaceae; genus Avena; species Avena eriantha. The sequence continues at coordinate 488,500,833 of OU342741.1, read as the reverse complement.
GTTGGACAGTGCCGGCATATGTTGCTGCACGGATTGAGCCAATGCTGCCACTTCCTGTATCTTCCTCTTTTCCTGAGCTATCATGAGTGACTTGGCCAAGTTTGATCCAGCAGAAGCGCACTCGATCGAACGCCTGAAGTCCCCGGATATAGTTATCACTACCCTAGGTCCGGGAAGTTTCATCTTTAAGTAGCTGATGTGAGTACTTTCCATGAACTTGTTCAGTGCGGGCCTGCCGAGCAACGTGTGATAGGCGCTCTCCAGATTCACCACTTCGAACTCCAAATTTTCAGTCCGGCAATTATCCCTTGTACCAAACAACACATCAGCCCGAACCTTACCAATTGGCTCACAGGAGATACCCGGCACAATACCGTGAAAGGTGGTCCTTGTGGCTTGCAGCATATTCTCTGATATCCCCAACTTGTGCATGGTATCCTTGTACATGATACTGATGCTACTACCGTTGTCAATCAGCACTTTGGAAAACCTCACATTAAAGTTCGGCCCGATGAACGTCGGATCCAGGACCAGTGCGTAGGTCCCTGGGCTAGGCATGAGCTTCGGGTGATCCTTGATACTCCACGTGATCTCCTTATCTGACCAAGGCATATATATTACCACTGCTAGAATTACTGCATTTACCTCCATATGTCTGCGCTGCAAGCTTTTCTGGTCAGTTTCTTCCATGGTTAATACACAATAGCTTTGATGATGCTCCTTGTATTCGTCACGTCCCTCATTTGTGTGATAACCTTGGTCCTGCTGCTGATTATTGTTTACTTGATGCATAGCGTCCCTCCTTTCCTGATTTTCATAACTTGGCGGAGGTGGAGGCAACATTAGTTGATGTCCATTCCCCCTGTTAGTAATGGCTGCTGTGGTGTCTCATTCCGAGGTGCTTCATTCCGAGGTGCCTGAGCATTCCTCGAACTGCCCTATTCTAACTTCCTCATCCACTCACACTGTCGGGTTGTATGGTTCGCCGGGCTATTCAGACTTGGCGTATGAAACTTGCAAGGTTAATCTAGCATAGACTCGAACATATACCTCGGTCGATCTTTTCGCTCCTGCCATTTCTTTTTCTACTCCGGGGTCCAAGGCTTCTTCCCTTCATTTTTCTGTTGCCAGTTCTGCCCCCCAGTTTTCTGCCGCTGGCTAGCGCCGGCGTGGGTTGATCTCGGTCCACCACTGCCACCTACTACGAGTTATATCTGTAATCTGGACGCTCGTCCCTTCTCTTTCCTCAGAAATCATTTCTCATTGATGACCCGGAGCCATCTCTGTTGTAATACTCCTCGTTTGCCTCACTTGACATTAGTCAGGGTTGAGTCAGATCTCCCAAAGCGTACGAATCCACAATCTGGATCGTCTCACCCAAAGTGGTTGGCATATCTCGCTGCAGCCTCTGCCACAACATACTTCCATATCTACACCCTTGGGCAAACCACGCGATCACTTGCGATTAAATTACCCCCTTGCATGAATTGCGCACATTGCACCATCGAGTCAGGCAATCTCGATCTGGCTCATTTGGTCTTTGTCAGCATAACGCTAGAGTTTGTGGTCTGTTAGGCCTCTTGTAAGTGCTTGAGAAATTGCTAACGAATAACTCCTCAAAGTCCAGCCAGCAGTTAACACTTCCTGGTGGCAAGTTGTTTAGCCAAACTCTTGTTGGTCCTTCCAACATTTGAGGTACATACATCACTGCCCATCTCAAATTTCCAGTTGCAATCTTGACCGCCTTGCATAATCAATAAGCCAATCCTCCAGTCTGGTACTACCATCATAGGTCCTTGACCCTCTGGCCAACTGAAAGTTCGGCACTGGCGGCTCCTTCATGATCCGGGGCCCAAAGCATGTCGGACCAGGAGGACCATGTACTTCGATCAGCTCTGGCCTATAAATTCTATTCGGTTTTAGCCTTGCATCATCTGGCTGCAAGTTTCTGCTTCCCAGCCTCGACCCAATTATATGGTGCTCCAGTCTAGGGTATCCGTCGTTGATCATCGTGGAATAACCATCATTGTATATTTCCTAATCCGGAGAAGCATTCTGCTGTTGTGCGGCTTGACCTGCACCTCTCTCCTGCCGAGGTGCGCGCTGCTGCTGCTACTGCCGAGGTACATTTTGTCCAGTTCCCACCAGATCATGCTGTTCGACATTGCCGTTGGAAGCGTTTCTTTGACCAGCATTGCCTTGGTCGCGGTTACCTCGACCAGCTTCACCTCGGCTGGTACTGTGACGATCTTCGTCCACTTGCACTGTCTTGCCTTTCCAGCTCTTACCGGGTCATAGGGGACCATCTGTTTGTCTCTTCTTCTAGAATTCACCACTTCTTCTCTCCTAGGATTGTGACCTGGAGATGACGCGGCTCCGCCAGACTTGGTCGGGTTATTTCTAGCCGAATGAACCACGTGCGATGCTCCTGGTGGTACTGGGTTTGCCTTGTTCATTTCCTCGTTTTGCTGGCAAGCAACCCTCAGCAAGTGATTCACCCTCTCTTGTTGCCTTTCCTGGGCCTCTCCAGTTAGTCCTTCTAATTCGGACGCGGCTGCGTTTGCCGCTTTGAGGTTCTTTGCCGGGGTACTGTACCTCTCTAGCCCTCCTATTATTATCGTGGCTATCTGACCCAGCCTAGGCTCGTATTCCTTGTCGATCTCAGTAATCAGGTTTCTACCTCAGATTTTCACTCCATCTATGCGGTTTGCCTTTGAATATTCCCTCAAAGTAATGTTCAAGGACTATTGTAACTCTGCTACTTTCTTTGTGCCAGCTAACATTTTCTACCTAGTTTCCTCCAATTCAGCTTGCGCCTGAGCCGGATCTACCACATGAGCTATTGGCGTTGCTAGGCTATCTATTTCTTGCTGGAGCACATTCTCTGGCCTCTCTTGCGGGAGAAACCTAGATCTTGCCTATTTTGGCATGACTTCCGACTCTGGCGTCGGGTCCTTGCTTGCTCCCGCGTCTGGCGCGATCATCAGGACCTCAATGCTGCCAGCGGGCTAAGTTATACACACACCACGAGTTGTGCCGAGAGGTGGTCCGCCTCCCTCGACGGCGTGCGTGGATGAACGCAAGACTCGTCCACACCGACGTAGATACTGTGCGCACCAAGTTTGATGAAGACGTCGTTGCACGGAGGGGGATGCCTGCCGAAGCTCCCTGCATTGTTGCTGACGTAGTCCAGTGCTCCAAAGCGCTGAACCAGGCCAGAGACGACGCGCTCGCCAGTGTTGGAGATGCTTCCTGTCTGGATTTTCACCCCTGCTAGCACCGCTAGCCCCACGGTGGGCGCCAACTGTCGTGGTGGTGGCACGGCAGATGCCATGGATAGGCTAAAGATGGGGCCAGTGAGTTCTAGGGGAATCCAGGGAGGGAAAACGTAGTGATTCCACGCACAGATGTTCTTGTAATTCCTCTATCAATGGTGAATACAAGTGCTCCTCGAGCTATTCATGAGAAGGAGACTATGTCTCTTACTCCCCACAACCTAGCTCCAGAGTTCTAACTTAGACAGAGAAATAATCGATCCCTCTCTATGGAGGCCCCGGTGCTCCTTATATAGGGGAGCCCGGGTTACAAAGTTAGGACACACGTGGCAGCATATTTCCCGAATATGCCCCTTAGTTAAAGCTGGATGCTTCTTTATTCCCTTTAACGGCTCGTCCGGGCTTTGGACGTAACCCACAACGTAATCCTTGCCTTTAAGCGTCACCAGACACGGGCTATGTCAGCCGACATTGCCCGTGTCATCTTGGTCGCCCCTGTCCTGCTGGTCCCTCCCTCTACTTTGCTTTGCTCACGATACAGCTAACAAAGCCACCTTTTGACCAGCGGGAGATTCCTTCCTTCTCTTGGAAGCCATACGATAGTCCGGCTAGCACGTGGCTAATATAGCTACGAGGGTACCTGCATAATAGATAGGCAAACATGGCCATCATATATTTTATGCCGGTCGGGCTAAGGCTAGGGAGATGCTCCATGGGCCGGGTTACTCCGTACGTCGGCCTGCCTTGAGATGACCCGGCCAGCACTTGCTTTGACTGTGCCGTACCTCGGCTAACTCAGCCTTTATACCCCGGCGTTACCCTACCCGGTGGTATCCTCCCAACATCGGAGGTGAGGTTTTGATGATTTCTAGGTGTTCTGTATGTCGTCCCCTGATCCAGTTGCATGAGGTGAAACTATTTGAGGAGGCGGTGGCGGCGCCAACTATATGGCGGGAACTATATGACCAGAAAATTTATTCCTGCCGTATAGTTGGTCGTTAAACTGTCTGTAAGCCTTGTTCGCTTTGAGTTTTCTTCTGATATTATTAATATCTCCCAAATAAGCGATTTACGTTTTTTGACTCCTTTTCTCCTCAGTACAACTGCTGCAAGAATTGTGTCCATTGTATCCATCATCTATCTTGATCCTAGTGAAAACAGACATAAAATGTGCGCGGGAGCGACGTAAAATACCAAGATCCTACATCTACAACGCAAAATAACAATATAAAACATGAAACAAATATGCACTCATCAACCCTATATAAACCTCCCTAGGGTACTCGTTATACTTACATGATGTTAGCTACCCCATCCAAGCGACTCACTGCCTAGCCATCGAGCTCGCCCACCTTGTAATCCACTCGCAATCAATACAATCAAGCAGGAAGTAGGTCTTTACCCTACGGGGGGCCAAACCTGGGTATAACCCTATGTCTATCCTCAATCTCGATCTACGGAAGGCGACTCGCTCTTGCCCCCAATCGGCTCAATCGCTACCCCTGGTAGCAACTGCTGTGGCCATTCCCACGACACTAAGATGTCCTAGACGATGATTCCACAATGTTGATGACGATGTAGTGGTGGAGAGAGAATGCACAGGGGAAGACGGCCACCAGAAGGGGTAGAGGTCGCCAGAACTATTGCACCTGACGATCTTATTTTTGGTGTGGAGGTCCTTTACAGAGAGAGCAAAAGGATCAAACTCGATAGAAACAAGATTATCATTGGTTAATTTGCATATGGAAAGAAGATTTTTGATGAGGTTAGGTATAACTAAGACATTATTAAGCTAAAACATATGATTAGGAGTAGAAAGAGTGGTGCGACCGACACGGGTGATGGGAAGGGCATGGCCATTGCCTACGATGGCATGTGGGTAAGGAGATGGAGAGGGTATGAAGTGCGAGAGATTACCCTGATTACTAGTCATGTGAGTGGAGGTGCCAGAATGCATGAACCACTCATTTGAGGACGGTGGCGTCAGAGACATGGTGTTGAAAGCCTGCATGAGGTGGCCTTGGTCGAAGGACGGAGGCGGAGCAGTGTAGGTAGATTCAGTCGGTGGAGTTATTTGCGATGGTCTTTGTGCTCCTAGTTGACATGGCAAGGAAGGCGTGAGTGCTCCTGTACTACAAGAAATCCGGTGATACACGAAACTCCATATTGGTCATGAAAGGTCATAGTTTTTTATCTATGACATTTCTATGACCATAAACACTTGGTCAAAAGCTGACTATCACTAGTTAAACACAATGACCTTTTCCCTGTATTTGTCATAGACGTCTATGACCAAAATAGAAGGTCATGAAATCTACGACCATCCATTTTGGTCACAGACTATCTAGGTTGTCCACATCGAATCCTACATGGCCGATCCTACATGGAAAATCCGTGAACAAATCGAATGGTCGTTGAACAAATTCTGCCTAGTCTAGTTCAACCGTCTACATGGGCCAAGCCCAATAATTCAACATATTTAGATTATTTTCCATGTCATTTCTGGACAACTACATGGACCAAGCCCAACATCTCAGCCTTTTTGTTTTTGGGCCTTGGCCTTTGTATTGAACATTTCAAATTACATTTCAGCCTTTTTATTTGAGCTGGCCCTACTAGTCAGATGGGTCCTACTGGTGGCCATGGCATGGGTGAGGAAGCACCATATGGCCATGGAGACAGGGCGACATCATGGCATGATGGGCCTGAGGTGAACCAAGGAGTGGTGGGCGTGGTGGCAGACCGGGGCACATCTGGATGGAGCCCTCCTAGGGGTTCTGCATGGGTGGCCAGGGATCTTGAGGACCTTCCTAGTGCGTTGGAGGTGACGCCTCCATGCTACTGGGATGGTGCGGAGTGGAGATAGTGACACTATGCACCAAAGCGGCATGTGCCAAAATGCTGGAAGTTGCGGCAGATATCAGGGCGCCATGGAGGTGCCATGTTTTTAGCAGGACCACGCGGTGGCAGCAGAGTAGGATCTCCGTGAGTGACAAAGAGAAGAGGGGTCGAAGATGATGACTCAAACTACTGCAGCGTTAGCTCCTCGAGCAGCAGAGACGAGCGCATGTCGAGGAACGACAGTAGTACGCGCTGTTTTAGGGTCAGCGTGCGCATGTTTGCAAGACGTGACCCGAGACCACAGAGCGTGTTCTGGACGAGGCGTCTGTCGGTGATGGTCGTGCCCAACACAGTGAGCTTGTCGGAGAGAACCTTCTGCTTGTGGCAGTAATCAGCCACGGTCATGGAGCCCTGTTGGAGATCATGGAACTCTTGCTCGAGATAGGAGGAGCGGATTTCCATGTTGTTGTGGTAGATGTTGGAGAGTCTTGTTCACAAGGCATGGGCGGGTAGCGGCGTGGTAGTGTCAACGACCATGGCAAGAAGCTCAGGCACGACGGTGCTGATTAGCCATGATCAAACAATGAAGTCATTCTGAACCCACTTTGGAGTGGGATTGGAGGGTAGTCGTCCTTGAGTAGATCATCCTCGAGGGTGTACTTTTCCACATCGTCGGTGAACATGCCATGCTATTGGAGGTAGTTGGAGGTGGAGAGCTTGAGGGTGACTGGTACGACGATACAAATGCTTGGGAGCACGGCTGCGAGCGCCCAGAGAGCGGCTTTGGCGGCAGACTCGGTGGCGGTGGCCGCGAGATCTGCGGTGGAAGGGTCTAACGGCACCATGGAGGAGAATGAAAACCCTAATCTGATACCATGAAGGCAAATATAATTATTGCACTTAGATTGATAGGATCCCATGGTGGGATTTATATAGTACATGGAGGCTTGGCTGACAAGGCAATTAGATTACAAGTTAAGAAATATCAAAACTAGTCTATTACGGATCGGATGGACATATCCTTCTCGTATATGTCTAACACATAAGATGAATCCTTTTATAAACGTGGTGAGTCAGTTTTCCATAGTTCTGTCACAATATATAAAATCCATCTAATTTATATTAAGCATGATAAAACATAATTATTATATTGGGATTTCCCATGGCTCCTTAGTTGTACTCAGTTTTCTCTAGTCGCTAAATTTTTTCTCACTTTCCCCTCCCTCTATTATCAAACCCTCTCAGACGCTTGGATGGAGGGATGACGTTAGGTCGAAGCCTTGACCGCTACATGCTGACAGGTGGGGCTGCGTAGGGATAGTTCCTCCCTTGGTCGTTACGTGCTGACGGGTGGGGCCAGGATACACATCGGACCATCCATCCATCTCTCTCTAACGTGTGGGCCGCTTTATTTCCTAATTGTGTGGCAAGTGCAGCCAATGACAAATGGGGCCGCTCAGCAGGGCTGCCGTGGCTAATAACCAATGGGTCGTGATGTGGGGCCGGAGCAGGTACTCACCAAACTATGATAGGTGGGGTCGTGTATGACACGTGCGGTCGACTCTCTCTCATCCGCTCCCAACCCCTAGTCCCGAGCAACTCCTACCCCACCGGCGGACATAGAAGCCATCATTGGTGCCTCATCACATCGTCGGCTCCATCCTCCGGCGGTGTCGAACGGATTGCAGTGCTACACCTCAACCACGGCTCTAGAACTTGTTTCGTCTACACACATTGTACGTCGAGGCACTACCCACCGCAGGCAGGTCTGCGGCCCATGACGTTCGGGATTTTGTTCCATCTCCGTAGGCCGACAAATGGTCATATCAATTGCTAGTATTTCTTGGTAAGACCTCTCTTGTCCCGTCCACCATAATTGATTCGGTTCCTTCAATTTCCTTGAGATTGTAGGTGTGAATTATTCCTCAATGTCTGGTCGTAGCGGATACACCAGCGAGGGTGGGGATCTGATCATGTCGTGGCCATGTTCTCCTTCTCCTACCTCGCCGTAAGTGCATGTATCTCCTGCTCTTTATAGTAACGTTGAATTTGAAGTGTCGCCATTGCATGTTAGAGTGATTTCAATTGTTTTTTTGGATTGTTATAGTGTGCTAGGAAGGCCAATAATCCATGGTACATTGCATACCAAGATGAATCGACCTAGGGGTGTAGCCAGAGGATGGATTTTGAGGAGATGGTGGACAATTTAGGTGATGAATTGGCTCGTAAAAACCAGTTGATATTCAAGCTAAAGCATACTGTCGAGGAAGAAAAGAATAATTTAGAGTTTATTCGCAAGAAGAATTTGACACTTGAGACTGATCTTGTAGTATTTGATAAATTGGTAGAAAATCTAAAACATGAACTTCAAGTGAAGGGAAAGGAGAAAAGTAGATTCATGTGGGAATTTTTAGTTGTTGTCATCCCTGTCCTAGCAGATATAGTATGTGGTTGTGATAAAGGGTGGCACATCTAATGATTAGTTAAATAGGTAGCTAATTTAGAGAGTAGGATTGTTATTCAGTGGGTGGTTGTAAATTCATGCTAATTTAGTCACTTTTCGGTCCCAAAGTTGTCATGTGTAGGCATCACGGGGTTCGAGTTGCTTGCCATTGGATCGAGGTGCCCATAGTTTGCATGCCAAATGCCTAGAGGATCTTTTTCGGCACAAAATCAACATAACGTTTGAACACGAAAAATCACGCAACGTTAAGTTGGACCTCTCCTGTTAGTTTTGACCGTTACGTCGCTATCACGTGGCTTCAATGTAGAGTTGCAGCGTTGGTGCCCGCATCCATTCCTGTTCTTCTTGACGCCTTCTTCTTCTTCTTCGTTCTTCTTCTTCTTCTTCTTCTTCTTCTTCTTCTTCTTCTTCTTCTCAAGAGCGATGATATGTGGTCGCGGCCATGGCGTGGAGCTGGGATGCCAATTCCTTTAGGGGTGAGATCCAGCAGATGGCCGAACCTGCTTGGCCATGCCCTGCTCTACCCGAATTGGAGCTCACCCCAATCTTGTGCTGTAATTTGGACACCCATTATATTTCGGTGTATTTTTTGGCCTACAATTTCTTAGATCCATGGAGAAGCTAAATGTAATTGGAAAATTATTGGTGCTACCAGACAAGCCCACTAGAGAGTGTGAAAGCGAGTACTACTACCTAATGAATCAGCTTTAGAGCATCTCCATAGGCCTCACGACTCAAATACATATCATTTTTGATTCAAATCATACATATTTCAATCAAATTTATGCTAATTTTTTTAGAATTTGGGCTCATATATTACTTAAGTCACAGAGTTTTGGTTCCCTAGAATAAAATTTAAACCTATCCTCCACAAACGGAGCGGTATAACCCAACACCACACACTCACTCAATGCTCTAAACCATCAGCAACTAAATTTGCATTTCTGGAACTATTCTGTAATTGACTTGATATTAGGTTCCTTCACCACCTTAATGAGAAGCATTTGTCCCAATTTTAAATTGAAACATAAAAAATTAGGACCCTAAAAACTAATACTTTTGGCGATGTCCGCGTCGTCGACGGTGAGCTCGCCACCCGCCCGCCATATGTGCACTCCAAGAAGTGGCCTTGCTGCAAGCCGTACGGGCAAACTGCTCTCCAAGCTGGCCGCAAGGTACATCTGGCCTTCACCGTCGAAGTGCACCTCCACTTGCCAACCGCGGCCGCCGCCTGCCTCCCATAGCGTTAGTTCACAGGGCCTTTGGACGGTAAGCAGACCAGATAACTTCATCAGTAGCCTAAGGCTATGCCAAGAGTCTTCGTAAATGGGGACAAAGAACTTGAAGATGGAGAGGTACAAAAAGGTAGTGGCTGGTGATGCTGACCCTCCATGGCCGCGTCCACATGGTGGTCTCGTAGCATAGGTGCGAGCTCAAAGGGCTGCATCTGCATCATTGCGGCGATGTTGTGGATGTTGGCTTTAATCATCGTGGCATTGATGAGCACTATCGGCACCGCCGCCATCTTGGTGGCATTCATTAGCAACAGATCTAAGGAGGTGAATGGAAGTGAGACAAATAGAGACATTTCAGAAAATTCAAACACTTAGATCCTTACCGCCGCATGCCATTCGGACCACCACGCTTAGATCTATGTTGTCGCACGCTATTAGGACCACCATGCTGATATCCACGTGGTCGCATGCCGTTTGGACCACCATGCTCAGATCCGCTCCACCGCACACAATTCGGACCACCATGCTTAGATCTGTTCCATCTCACGTCGATAGGAGGGTAGGAAGATGCGACTGGTATGGTTGGTAGGTACGTGCGACAGAGAAAGGGAGAGAGAAATCCAACCCATGGTCTCTCCTCTCCGTACATGGTAGGTGCGTCCATCGGGGGAGAGAGAGACATCCAACCCGTCGGATCATAAAGTATCCAATGTTGGTTGGCCAATATCCGTGTGACATACATCTCGACCAATCAGAGCGCATCCAAAGTGAGCGCAAGTTGAGCTATTGTGAGGGTTTGAGACAAGAGAGAGAGGGGGAAAGTGAGTAGAAGTTTAGCGGAAGGGGAAAACTGAGTAGAACTAAGTAAAACAAGGGCACCAAAATAAAAAAATGAGTAAGGGGAATTCAAGATTTTGGCATAAAAATAGAAAATGTGTTATTTGAACAAAATAATCCAACTTAGCCGACATGATATTGTTTGCAATTCAAAGATACACAAGTGTGCCAAATTTGGCCTCATTTAGACAAAGTATGTTTTGGGATGGGTTACTTGGGAGGTGGATTGAGTAGAAAGCCAAATATTTTCATAGCTAGTAGCTCATTCTAAGAAGGGGCTAAGAAGTGGTTTGGGGGAAAACTCTATTTCTCTATATTTATTTCTCTCTTCTTATTTTTTCTAGGTTGTATGTAACATAACAAGACTCCATGCGAAGGTTCCACTATGTTTTGATTTTTTGAATGAAACTAACCCTCAAAATATTTTTTTGAATTTAGTCACTTAGAAAATGAAAAATGTGGCTGATTATAAGTAAATTCAAAATTTCCAACATCATATGGCGGATCAATCCAAGATACATGAGTGTGCCAAATTTTGGATCAATTGGTCAATGTTTGTTATAGTTTAAGCCATGAAGTAGCTAAACTCCATCTGTTGACCACCTGTCGAGGGCAAAACTCAGCAATGCTAAGCAACTAGGTGGATGACCATAGAAAACTTGCAATAACATACATTATTGGGATTATTCAACATACAAACTTATGAGCGTCACACTAGTTTGAATTCAGTACAAACATTGATAGTAGTTCAAATTCATCATACAAATTCAAATTAATAGTTCAAATTCAAATCTTTTTTCTTGCTCCTGGTGTTTTTTGCTGGGTTCATCGCTGATACGTTGCAAACATATCCATAATTTTTGATGTTCCATGCTTGGTTTTATCTACTTTCTTGTGTTTTTTCCACACTTTGGAGTACTTTTCATATGATTTCTTGGACTAACCTATTAACAAGAGCCACGGTGCCAGCTGCCTGTTTTCTGCTGTTTTTGGTTCAAGGAAAGTCAGAAAATGAATATTCTCAGAATTGGACGGGATAAAAGCCAAAGTCAGTTTTTCACCGAGGGACACCAGGAGCCAGAATACGAGACAGAGAGGGGGTAGGGCCCGACCACACCACCTGGCCGCGCGGGCCAGGCCTGGCCGCGTGGGCCAGGCCTGGCCGCGCCAGGGGGTGGTCTGGCCGCCCCATGCACCCCCTCGGCCTCCCTCTTTGCCTATAAGTTGCATCCTGACCTAAAAACCTAGGGGGGTTTGACGTTTTTCCAGAAAGAGTTCCGCTCCGCCGCCACCACCAGATTTCGTGATTCGGAACCAGAAACTCCGCTCTGGCCTCCTGCCGGGACGGGGAATTGGAGGAGATCATCGCCATCATCATCACCATCGGTTCTCCATCGTCCATCCATGTTTCCCCCATCAATGAGTGAGTAATCCCCCGTTGTAGGCTATGGGGATGGTAGGGATTGGATGAGATCGTTCATGTAATGGCATCCTATTGTTAGGGCATGGTGCCTAGTATCTACTATTAGTGCTTTTTTTGAATTTGTTGCGACTTATTATTCTTAATGCTTGTCACTAGGGCCCGAGTGCCATGATTTCAGATCTGAACATGTTATTGATTCATTATGATAGTATTGTTTATGGTCTTACCTGCAAGTTGTATACACATGTTATTGTCCGAAACCAATGGCCCCGAAGTGACAGAAATCAGGATAACCGGAGGGAATGTCTTTGATGTGAGGATCACATGTGTTCACGGAGTGTTAATGCTTTGCTCCGATGCTCTATTAAAAGGAGCACCTTAATTGCCAGTAGTTTCCTTGAGGCCCCACTGCAAACGGGCTGGCAGGACAAAAGATGTTGTGCAAGTTCTCACTGCGAGCACGTATGACTATATATGGAACACATGCCTATGATTATTTAGTACTTGGATGCTTTATCTCATTTATCTGCAAATGCCCTATGTTCTGATTGCTATGTGAATTGTCTTGTCCATGCAACACCCGTCCATCCATCCCTATGCCTACCGTGCTTGAATCCTACTGTTTACTGCAATTGTTACTACTGTCTTTACTTTTACTACTGCTATTACTTTACTATTCCTACTACAAAACTGTTGCTACTGATAAACTACTATGAGCAAGATTGTTTCCACGTGCAGCTGAATTGAAAACTCAGTTGTTAAGGCTTATAAGTATTCTTTGGCTCCCCTTGTGTCGAATCAATAAATTGGGTTTCACTTCCCTCGAAAATACTGCGATATAGCCCCTATACTTGTGGGTCATCAATCGCCTTGCTCCAGGTGATCCTAGCTAGAATATTCTCGGAGTCCACCATGAGCTTCTTCCTTTTTTCCCTTTGTTCTTCTTCTCTTTGGGTTGTGGCGTTGGAGGTACCGACATGATAACCAACTGACAATCAGCTGTGGGTTCAACTTCATATGCCTTCTTGAGAAAGATCGACAAACACTTTTTGTACATAACCTCTTCTTTTACTTCAATCTCCTCTACATTTGCTTCAATCTCTACATTTCTTTCAATCTCCTCTCGATCCATTGGTTCAATCTGCAATGAATCCATTGCTTCAATCTCCTATTGTTCAATTACTTCATTACCCTCTGGATCAATGAATCAATTGATTTAGTCTGATGTACATTTGGTTCAATCTCCTCTCGATCCATTGGTTTAATATTAAATGAATCCAGTGCTTAAGTATCCTCTCGTTCAATTACTTCATTATCCTTTGCATCCAATGAAACAATTGCTTTAGTCGGATGTACATTTGGTTCAATCTCCTCTCGATCCATTGGTTCATTCTGCAATGAATCCATTGCTTCAATCTCCTCTCGATCAATTAATTCATTATCCTCTGCATCCAATAAATCCATTGCTTTAGTTGGATGTACATTTGGTTCAATATCCCCTCGATCCATTGGTTCATTCTACAATGAATCCATTGCTTCAATCTCCTCTCGTTCAGTTACTTCATTCTCCTTTGTATTTGCTGCTCCTGCCTGATCATCCATTCCAAAAGCCAGGTCCACTACATTTTTAGAAATCCTAGCAATGTTCCCTAGGACCCCACAACTTTTGCACTTACATCGTCGAGGTGGTGCACCACCCTCTACACTAGCTATGATCCTATTCTTCCTTGGCCTACTTGCTAGTCTAGTAAAAACTAGAGCGTATAGCTTGAAGCCTGGATCGACTTCTATTCATTGGTCTTTTCCCAACAAGGCAGGAACATTCTGAATATAAATTTGGCAACAGAGAAATACTCTAACACGTACTGATCAACTTCACCTTCTTCACCTCCTAGAACATCCATGAAAAACAATGCATGTATACATGGTTTCCCACAGAGCTGCCATTGCCTACAATGGCATATCCTATCAACCAAACTCACTGGATACCTCCATTACCCGTCTTTACTGTTAGTGTATGTTACCTTAGCCTCCATTCCTCTTATAATTCATTTCATCTTCAATTTGTTTGCCCTGGCATGTAAAGCCTTAATCAAAGATGGGAGGATGATATGGCCAACATATCTTGTTGATGCAATTCTTTGACGCAAATCGATCTTTATCATGATCATTTGCCTAATCTTATCAAATATGGAGTATTTTCCACATCATAAGCCCTTTCAATGACTTACCTATGAATTGAAACTCTCTGCAAGGTTACTAGACCTTGCAAATTTCATTGAATTGGCTTCTTGACCACACCCTTCCATGATGTGCATCCAAGTACTCCTTCACCTAGGTTTTTGTTTATACAACACTTCCAAATGATATCGATGCTTCCTCAAACTGCATGTGTATGAAGCTGGCCATAGGTTGTTAGCATAAACTTTATCCTTGAATTTCTTTGTAAAATCATGTACTAAGTGTTGCATACATTCCCTATGCTTCACTCTAGGGAATACTTCTTCTACTTCTTTCTCTAAACATTTGCAAGCATCTGTGTGGATAGTAAGTCCTGGTGGATGACCTATACGGTCACGCAAATTCTACAGAAACCACTCCAACTTTCCTTTGACTCAATGTCCAAAACTCCATAAGCAATAGGGAACATCTAATTGTGTCCATCAACTGCAGTAGAAGAAACTATATTTCCTGCAAATAAGGCCTGCAACCATCCGGAAACCCTTGCCAACAAGCTTTGAAACAAACAAAAACCCTTCTAAAACATTCCTTCTCCATTGTCTTCCCTCTTATTTTGTACTGAATTGTATGCTTGTCTATCTCTATAACACTGCCTGGACTAGCCATCTCCACTTCAGCTTTGAAGCTGTAAAGCAACAAAAAGCTTTCATTCCATGGACCATTGATCCCGTCAAAAGCCATTTCCTTTGCATAGAGCATCCTCATGTAAGGTATTGCAATATTAAATTTCTCAATAATTTTTTTATGAGTGTTGTTGCACCAAGTGATGGTGTTTCTCTCAGCTTTGTTTTTTCCTTTGGCTATCCAGCTTGAAGTGGACAAGTATGGTCATGTGAGTTCTTTTTATTCGAAATATAATAAAAATGTTAGGTACAGTTAACACACTTTATACAATGATCTAAAATGTTAGGTACAGTTAACACACTTTATACAATGAGGATCGTCCATGTCCCACTCAATTGTTGGCAAGTCATCACTATCGTACTCGGCCAAAACGAGGTTGTCATTGTTCTCCTTGTTCTCTTCATCATCAGTGTCATCAAATCTGGAACCGTGGGTCATTTCCTCCATGTATTGATCCTCTAGTGTCTGCTTACTAAATCTATCTACCAATTAAGGAAACATCAACTCATCCTCATCATCTAGAGGAGGCACTACATCGTCAGGATCTACATCGTTCTCCACATTGGCCGCACGAGCAATCTGGCTTACACTCGCACTAGGTACAAATGGTACTGCTATGGAGCTACAAGGAGCGTAGGGGCACACACTATTAGCAAAGACACATGATGCCCGACCACCTAATGATGCCTAACCACTAGATGATGCTTTAACCATCTTTCCCTTGTGCACAACTTTAGGTTGCACATGGATACGAATTTTACCGAAACGACCAACATCATTCAAAGAGAAAAGCATTACCAGATGATCTTCGCAAGTTAGTGGGAGCAATTATTTTGTCGCTAATATTGAAATATTGCAAATCAACTGAATCGCCATGGCTCCAGGGAAATTTATAATAGAAATTTTCTTTCAAATTTCTGAGATTTATGGAGGCTACAACCACCGCTGGGAAGTAAAATCCAGAGAGATATTGTTCATAACCATGAATTACGCTAGTATCCAGTCTAACCACCAGCCAAAATGCTAGTGTTGGATCAATCCTATTCGAAAAGCAAGGCTGCTAGTTGAGCACCAGTAATTCTCACTCAAATACTGCATATCATTAATCCACAAAGAGAAACGATGCTTACCTAGATGGAATCCATGCGTTAGATCCCTTCGATTCCACCCAATCTTCTTCGTGGTTGATGGGTATAGATAGTACACCGGTCGGTGTTGCATACTGTGCCGCGACACTGGTAGATCTAGCGGAGGCGGAGTGGGCTCCGCGGCCTGGGGATGGGGGAGGGGGCGGCTCAGGGGGTGGAGGACGACATAAGGTAGGAGGGCACGATGGCGGGGTAGCGGAGGGGGCGGTGTGGGACCTATTCCAGGCTGGGGGAAGCAAATGCTTTGGGTGAGCGAGAGATGGCCGGTCCGACGTGTCTCCATGCGGTCACACTCTTTACCATGTAACGCTCAATGCATGACCCATCCCGACGCGGCGCCACCCATTAGCATGTAACGGCCGAGGCCACGTAATGCTTAATGCAGGACCCGTTTCAATGCGGCCCCACCCATCAGCATGTAATGGTCAAGGCTTCTGACCAGACGACATCCCTCCATTCGAGCGTCTAAGGAGATTTGAGAATAGAGGGAGGAGAAAAGTGAGAGAAAGTTTAGCGGCTGAAAAAACTAAGTACAACTAAGAAACCAAGGGAATAAAAATAGAAATCCCTATTATATTTCATCCATTAGCAACATAACTACAAAATAATCCATGTACTAAAGCTTGTATAGAGAATAGAACGTCCGGCAACATTTGTCGGTCAAGCGGACATTACTAATTAGGGTACAAGTTTTAGTTAAATTGAATTTAGGAATATAAATACTCCATTTGTTGGTCAAGCGGACATTACTAATTAGGGTACAAGTTTTAGTTAAATTGAATTTAGGAATATAAATACTCCATTTGTTGGTCAAGCGGACATTACTAATTAGGGTACAAGTTTTAGTTAAATTGAATTTAGGAATATAAATACTCCCTCTGATCCAAATTAATATACATTCAAATTAAGACAAATCAGACGATTATCTATATTGTGCATATTTCATAGAAGCAAACATTTCCTTTTAATTTAATTAACTAATTGCATTCATCCAACTTTTTGCCACATATTTATATTCTTGATGTTGATATTTATTTATATATTTGATCAAACTTTACAAAGTTTAACTTTAATTAAAATATTTTTCTAAATTTCATGCTTTTCATTAATAGACTTTTCTTCACATTATTTTCTAAATATGTTTCTTGTATATATATCTTCTATTCACGAGTATAAATAATATTGTTCTTATAGTGATTTATATCATTTTTAAAAAGAAAAATGATAACAGAAGCAAATTTTACACGTCATATGAGTTAAGCGAGCATTTCTAATAATACATAAGAATTTGTTTCTATATACATGAAGATTTCATGGATGTAAATATTAGCATAGAGTACTTCTATGACATTCTTAAATTTTTTTGTGTGTCGAGTGAATATTTATACGTGGTGTAAGAGTATATTATATATGGGGGAGGACATTTCATGAACCATGTGATCAAAATTTAGTACTTCCTCTAACTAAAAAAGATGTCTTAGATTTGTTAAAATTTGGACGTATCTATACTAAAACGTGTCTAGATTTATTTAAATTTAGACAAATTTACGACATCCTTTTTAGGACTAAGGGAGTAACTAGCACATTTTTGTCTTGTGCTATAAATATCAAGAACTTTTCAATACAATTCTATATTTATGTGATTTTAAACTATTCCCTCCGTCTCAAAATAGATGTCGCAAATTTATACACTGTTTAGTACCAAATACATCCAAATTTAGAAAAGTTTATGAACATCTATTTTGAGTATATCATTTCAACTGCGTGATTCATGTCATAGCAATCCAAATCATTTAGCAAAAAAACTACTCGCTCCGTCTCAAAATACATTCGCTCCGTCTCAAAATACATGTTGAAAATTTATCTAAATTTGGATGAATCTAGATACTAAATAGTTTCTAGATACATCCATACTAAAGTTTCTAGATTTATCTAAAATTAGAGAAGTTTGAGACATATATTTTGAGACGGAGGGAGTATATAATTGCAGTCTTATATTGGGTATCAAATTCAGCTTGTTTTTTATACGTACAGAAATTGCTTATCTTAATGGATATAAGAGAATGAGAAAAAAAAAGCCTAAGTATGCTAAATAGGCCCAGCCGGCCCATCCGACTTCTGTGTGTGTAGCACACGCTGGAAGCAAACACAGCCGAGCCGAGCGGCTCAGGTGGCAGCATATATAATAGGGGAGTCGGTTTCTGAAGCCCAACACGCCAACAACCACCCCGCCCGGGCGTCTCTGGCTTCCCGCTCTTTTTCCCTTCCTCCGCCTAGAGCCTTCCCGAACCTTCGATTCCATCCGGAGCCGTGGAGAGGAGCCCCCATCTCCATGGACGCCTCCTCCTCCTCCTCCTCCTCCTCCTCCTCCTGCTGGGGATCCTTCTTCTCCTCCTCCTCCTGCTGGGGATCCTCTTTCGAGCCGCGGCTCTTCCCCGACACTTTGTGCGTGCTCGACGCGGACCCCACCCACACGGGCTGGCAGATCTTCGATGCGGCGTGGCGGGGTGACATCGATAGAATGAAGAGTAAGGTTCCGCGACTCTTCGTGGACAGGTTTCGGTGCTCCTGGATCCGATGCGATTTCTGGTTGCTGATTTGTGCGTGAATAAGGAGGGGAAAAGCGTGGCGGTGGTGGAGGAGCTCAAGGACCCTCAGAATATCAGGAGCCTCGGGATCGGGGCGCTCCATGTGGCGGCCTACGCCGGGAAGAAGGATATGTGCAAGCACCTGATCAAAAAGGTCCACCTCGATGTCGACGCGGCTGCTGAGCATGGTAATTAACCTGTCGCTGATACACGTTATTTGATTTGTGGGGGTTGTCGCTCCTGATCAAGGATCTCTTGATTTGAGGGATTGTTGAAATCTAGGAGTTCCGCTGAAATCTGGTTCCAGAGTGCAGTCATACTCAGGTCTTGCTTAGTTTTGCAATCCTGCAGATGCTAGTGCTGCTTCAATCACGCTATTGTGTTTTCAGAGGCCGAATGACACCAGCCCACCACCACCTGCCGATTGCGCCTAGTTAATCTCGAATTGAAAGTAGTAGATCAGTAGGTGTGCCTTATTGGGGCTAATGGTATGCGATCGTTAGTTTCTTCTGTGCTCATGGGATGTCATTGACAAGTCTTTTGTGTTTTTACTGTTTTTGTTTTATAAGCAGGGAGGTCGTTGTGTTTACGTCAAACAAATTCTGCAGATAGTTGGTCTCTTGAAAATGGATGTTAAATAATGGATCTGTAAAATAGGAACGTTCGAGGTACATGAAAGTAGATACCAATGATGGAGTGAATGTTCTTGTGCTTCACTTTATTTTTATGCATGACTCACTTGTGGTACCTGCTTGTGCCATCTTCTAGTAGTATGTATTTTGCAGGTTCAGTCGCTCTTGGTTACATATCCCTTCTTTGGTTGGAAGAAACAACTGTTGCTCACTCTGACAAAGTGTTTGTCATATCTTGTGCTCTCGCTAGGTTTATCACCTCTAATATTCGCAATATATGGTGAAGGACGAAAAAACATTGTGAAGCTTCTACTGGATCATGGTGCTAATCCAAACATAGCAAGCGAGGAAGGGTTTACTGTGCTCCATGTTCTTGCAACGAAGCAAGGTTCTCTCTGCCTATATATTTGTTTCCAACTTTTTTATCTGCAGCTTTAATTACGACTGCCAAACCTTATATGTCATATTTAGTCAAAACTGGTTGTAGTATCTCTGCCCAGATATACTTTTCAAGAATACTATGAAATGTATTTTCTTAATCTATTTTATCCTTGATGTTAATGTGACACAGTGAGTATTTTTCGTGTATTTTATCCAGATCCCTTTGAAACAGCGGTATTATTGTTATCCAAAGGGGCCACTGTTGACTCTATGAGCACAGAAGGAACGCCACTACATTTTGCTGCTCAGTGTGGAAATGTGGGAATGATGGAAGCACTGTTGAAGTATAATGCAAATGTATTAATTTCCTTCTTTCCATCTTTAATTTTGTATGCTCTTTCTGGTCAATATTCGGTATGTTTCATACAGTCTTGTATCCATGATAAAGAGAAGTCGTGGCCAAAAGGTATTCACTTGGCCCATAAATGTTATTATCTTTCTTTTCCCTCAAGGAATTATCCCAATCCCGCCTACTTGGCGTGATGTATGCTATTTTTACTTCCTTGACCAAACTGAGCTAGGGCTTCTCATTTATTTGCTGGCTCTAGTCTTGTGTCTCTTTACGTTCCTTTCTTGTGTTACCATGCATCAGTTGTTCATGGATCTTTTGTTCCTCCCTTGCTTAAAATGTATTAGATTCTTGATGACTGACAGATCGCGGTCAGACCAAGTTCCAGTTTAATCCACTGTCCCTGTGTGACGGGGCTCACTTCTCCCCACCTAGCCCACATCACTGCTTAATTGATATTCTGATTTCTTACCTTCTGAGTGCCAATGCTGGGTACTTTGCACGCAACTTTACTTGCATGCTAGAAAAGATCAAGCATAGGTGATAACACAACATATGACCTTAAATTACCTTGATTATTTTACGGTGCTGTTAGATCCATTATCGATGCACGTAGTGGTAAAATAGTTGCATAGGGGCCTTTGCTAATGAACGCTGGAATTTCCTTCCAAAAATATATTGGGTGCATACTTTTATGTCCAATGATTCTTTTGGGAAAACAAAGATGATAAAGCATATGATTTCCTTTCACATCTATAGCATTTGTTTGGAAAAATTAATAAAGTACGCCAAACGGTGCTTGTAGTAGTTTCTTTACTTGGCTAATAATTGCATAATAAAGAGATGATAGTTTATTGTTCATTGACTCTTGTGTTCTTTTTTCAAGTAATGTGATGTCTGCCTTTCCTCCAGCCTAACAAACTTGTGCAACGATCCTATGCACCACTTACATTGGCTCTCTTCGCTTCTTCGTTGAAGTGTGTGGAACTACTTATTGAGGTGTGGTGACTTGTCCCTTTAGAGCGTCTACTTAAAGTAGAGATATTTTGCCAAAGGGGCCTGATTTTTTTTGTCATGTCATTCCTATTATGAGAAAAATTGCAAATCATTACAAAACAATGTATCTTCACAATTCTGTGGTCAATATTTAATGTTTCAGGCTGGTGCTGATGTCAATGCTGGTAGGCCTGTAACACCATTAATAATAGCTGCAAGGGCTGGCTTAGCTGACTGCATCAATTGCTTGTTGAAAGCTGGTGCTGATCCCAATAATCCTGATGAAGTGAGTTTTTTGTGCTGACTATCAGTTGAAACTCTAATTGTGAGTTGGCTCTGTGTTGTACTTGCAAAACAACTTTCATGGTGTGTTTGTGATGAATGGCTTGTCGTAACATCCGATTATCTGTAGATTTTTTAGGTTATATTATATATGGTACCATCTAATAACATGAATAAATGTAAGCTATTTGATAAGCGTGTGTAAATGATGCCATATCTTGCTATTTGGGGTTTGTTAGGTTTGAAATATCATTGTTTGATAATAGCCTGTTTTATGCAGAGTTTCCATTCTGTTTATCTGAAATTTTTGGACATGTGTTACTTTAATCCTGCTGCATTGCATTTTGTGGTTAAATATGCCATACGGAAGTCCTGTGTCTGTTCTCTTATTATTCTATCCCTACACATGTCCAGGATATGTTGGGAATCTGGGAACAGATATATGGTAGACTGATTCATATTCTGCTTTAGTACATGCGCTGCACAATCGCCCATAATTTCTCATATTTTGGATCTTATAGATATGCCTGAATGCAATGCCTTTGCCACATTCTCTGTTTGGTATCATTCCCTTAGCTCTGTCGTGCTTATTCTATAACTGATACCTGGTATGATTGTTAACAGATTGGTAGAATGGCAGTGGAAATAGCTGCAATCCATGGATGGAAGGAATGCGTTGAGATTCTTTTACCTGTCACATCCCGTGTAGCTACATTCGCACACTGGACCACTGATGGAACTAGTAGAAAGAGGGCTTTTGGTCCAGCGCCCAAATTCCATTGGTCCCGGTTCGTTTCCATTATCGGGACATTAATTCGAGGCAGAAATTAATTCGAGGCAGAAATTAATTGGTCCCGAGTCGTGCCATTAACTGGGACCAAAGCCCCTCCACCGCGCCCCCCCACCGAGGTCATTGGTCCCGAGTCGTGCCATTAACCGGGACCAATGACCTGGGTGGGGTGCGAGCTGCTGGGCCGCCACGTGTCGCGCGGGAGGGGCTTTGGTCCCGGTTCGTGGCAATAACCGGGACCAAAAACCCTCCCCTGGCTATATATAAGCCCAACCCTTTGTCCACCAAATTTTGCTGGATTGTGTGTGAGGTGTGGGTGGTAGCTTTTTTTTTCTTTGATTGCACACAAGGTGTTCGACGAAATGTCAGAGCCACACTTTAGTTCGCACAACACGGTATCCTCGGCTGAGGTTAGCAACCTTATCTTCTGTAACTGATACAAAAATATTGCATCTGTCCATGTAGGGTGGTGATTTTACTATTCACGATGTTATTGTAATGGTTAATTATTATGACGCAGATCGATGCACGGATGCGATGGATGTATGGCGACCGACGCCATTCTGATTTTATTGCAGGCCTCCATAAATTTATCGATTTGGCTAAGGCAAACAAAGTGGATAATTTTATGCATTGTCCCTGCGTCGACTGTCGGAACGTGGCGGAGCACTCTGCCCCGAGAATCCTTCAAAGCCATCTGCTTCGGAGAGGTTTCATGCCCGGATATTATTGTTGGGCCATGCACGGAGAAAGAGGGGTTAGGCTGGAAGAAAATGAAGAAGAGGAGGATGATGACAGCTATTCTATGTCCCCTGAAGTATACAGTGATACTGCAATGGAAGACAATGAAGAAGAGGGAGGCGGCAATGAAGAATAACAACGGGCATCAGATGAGCCCGCTGATGGTCTTGGTCAGGTCATTTCTGATGCAAAGCAACAATGTGATACAGAAAGGGAGAAGCTTAAGTTGGAGGCCATGCAAAAGGATCACAAAAAGTTGTTGTACCTAAATTGCGAAGATGGCAGCACAAAGCTCGGTACCACACTTGAACTGCTGAAATGGAAGGCAGAGACTGGCTTATCTGACAAGGGATTTGAGAAGTTACTGAAAATAATGAAGCCGAAGCTTCCAAAGGATAACGAGCTGCCTGAGACAACGTACGAAGCAAAGAAGACTATCTGCCCTCTAGGATTAGATGTGGAGAAGATACATGCATGCATTAATGACTGCATCCTGTGCCACGGTGAGAAGTACGAGAATATGGATAAATGTCCGGTATGCAATGCATATCGATACAAAATTAAACAAGATGACCCTGGTGATGTTGAGGACGATGACGAGCCCTCCAGGAAGAGAGTTCCTGCTAAGGTTATATGGTATGCTCCTATAATACCACGGTTGAAACGTCTGTTCAGAAATAAAGAGTATCCCAGGTTGTTGCGATGGCACAAAAAAGAGCGTAAGAAAGACGGGAAACTGAGACACCCCGCCAATGGGTCACAGTGGAGAAACATCGAGAGAAAGTACTCGAACTTTGCAGGTGACGCGACGAACTTATGGTTTGGTCTAAGTACAGACAGCATGAATCCTTTTGGGGAGCAGAGCTATAGTCACAACACCTGGCCAGTGACTCTATGTATCTACAACCTTCCTCCTTGGTTGTGCATGAAGCGGAAGTTCATTATGATGTCAGTGCTCATCCAAGGACCGAAGCAATCCGGCAACGACATTGATGTGTACCTAAGGTCATTAGTCGATGAACTTTTGTAGTTGTGGGAAGAACCAGGTGTAAAGGTGTGGGATGAGCACAAACAGGAGCCATTTGACCTACGAGCGTTGTTGTTCGTAACCATCAATGATTGGCCTGCTCTTAGTAACATTTCAGGACAGTCAAACAAGGGATACAATGCATGCACGCACTGTTTAGATAATACTAAAGGTACATATTTGGATAAATGTAAGAAGGTTGTGTACCTGGGGTGTCGTAAATTTCTTCTGACCAATCATCAAGTAAGAAAGAAAGGCAAGAATTTCAACGGTGAGGCAGATTACCGGAAGAAGCCTAAGCTCCCTAAAGGTGCTGATGTATTTGGTATGGTGAAGGACCTAGAAGTAATCTTTAGAAAGGGTCCTGGCGGTCAATCTGTTCTCAAAGACCCCATTATCGGACACACGGCCATGTGGAAAAAGAAATCTATATTTTGGGAGCTTGGGTATTGGAAAGACCTAGAGGTCCGTTCTTCAATCGACGTGATGCACGTGACGAAGAATCTTTGCGTGAACCTGCTAGGCTTCCTGGGCGTGTATGGGAAGACAAAAGATACACCAGAAGCACGGGAGGACCAGCAACGTATCAAAGACCCACACAATAAGCATACTGATAAAGGACGTAAATACTTAAGTAGCTACGCTCTTACCAAAGCAGAGAAGGAAATCTTTTTTGAAGTCCTTTACAGTATTAAGGTCCCGGCTGGCTTCTCGTCAAATATAAAGGGAATAATAAATATGGCAGAGAAAAATTTTTAGAACCTCAAGTCTCATGATTGCCACGTGATTATGACACAGTTGCTTCCGGTTGCATTGAGAGGGCTTCTACCGGAAAATGTTCGATTAGCCATTGTGAAGCTATGTGCATTCCTCAATGCAATATCTCAGAAGGTAATCGATCGAGAAATTCTGGAAAGGCTATAGAAGGATGTGGTCCAATGTCTTGTCAGTTTTGAGTTGGTGTTCCCCCCGTCCTTCTTCAATATTATGACGCATCTCTTAGTTCACCTAGTCGAAGAGATTTACATTCTCGGTCCTGTATTTCTGCACAATATGTTCCCCTTCGAGAGGTTCATGGGAGTCTTAAAGAAATATGTTCGTAATCGTGCTAGGCTAGAAGGAAGCATCTCCAAGGGCTATGGAACAGAGGAGGTCATTGGGTTTTGTGTAGACTTTCTTCCTGACCTTAAGCCGATTGGTGTTCCTGAATCATGGTATGAGGGGAGACTGAGTGGAAAAGGCACGCTAGGAAAGAAAGCAATGATATTTAGGGACGGACATTCTTTGAATCAAGCACACTACATAGTTCTCCAAAGTTCTACCTTCGTGGCTCCGTATATCGAGGAACACATGAATGCTGTACGCTCCAAGTTCTCGAGGAAGGATGACTACTGGATTAAAAAAATCACATGGAGACTTTCGGCACTTGGTTGCAATTACATCTCATGAATGACACCACTATTGGAGATCAGCTCTACTTGTTGGCCGTGACACCATCTGCGACTGTATTGACTTTCCAAGGGTAAGAGATAAATGGAAATATATTTTACATGATTGCCCAAGATAAAAAGAGCACCAACCAAAACAGTGGTGTCCGCTTTGATGCAACATGCGAGAATGGGAAAAGGGACACATACTATGGTAACATAGAGGAGATAGGGGAACTTGACTATGGACCTACTTTTAAGGTCCCATTGTTTCGGTGTAGTTGGGTCAACATGAATGGAGAAGGGGTAAAGGTAGACCGGCTGTACGGAATGACAACAGTGGATCTCAAGAATCTTGGTTACAGAGACGAACCATTCGTCCTAGCCAATGATGTGGCTCAGGTTTTTTATGTGAAGGACATGTCCTCTAGACCGAAAAAAGAAAAAATAAGGAAACGAATACATCAGACGATGAGCCCAGGCGTCACATAGTTCTTCTAGGGAAAAGAAACATCATGGGAGTCGAGGACAAGACAGACATGTCAGCAGATTATGATAAGTTTGATGAAATTCTGCCCTTCACCGTGAAAACTGACCCAAGCATCCCGTTAAGCAAAGAAGATGCTCCATGGTTACGGCCTAAGAAGCGATCATAGGCAAGGGATCGACATACGCGACGAAGGATTCATATCCTAAACCCTAAACCCTATGTAAATCTATGTAATGTATGGAAACTTTATGTGATGTATGGAAACTTTATGTGATGTATCGAAACTTTATGTAATGGAGTCTTTCACAGGCTTGCAGGGAAATTTTTCCGAGGCGGAGCTTCCGAAGATGCCATAGGGCATGTGCACCAACGACATCTTCGAGAAGCTCCGCCACGGTCCCCAACACTGTTAGAGGAGATGGAGTCTTTCACGGGCTTGCAGGGAAATTTTTCCGAGGCGGAGCTTCCGAAGATGCCGTAGGGCGTGCGCACCAACGACATCTTCAAGAAGCTCCGCCACGGAAGATTTCTCAACCCTTTCCCCAACACTGTTAGAGGAGATGGAGTCTTTCACGGGCTTGCAGGGAAATTTTTCTGAGGCGGAGCTTCCGAAGATGCCGTAGGGCGTGTGCACGAACGACATCTTCGAGAAGCTCCGCCACGGGAGATTTCCCAACCCTCCATCCATGGGGATGAAACTCTCTCTACCTATGTTGGCTTGTTGAGCTACTTGCCATGGCATATCGATGGTCCTTTTATAGGCACGGCGCCGCTTCTACTTTGTCTTGTTCCTCTGACAGGGCGTCGTGCGCTACATGCTTTATCTCATCGAGCAGTGCGTCCACCCACACATCCTTATTCCGCCGATAGCTTTAGTCTCGGTTGCACCCACCAGCCGGGACTAAAGGTTACCCACGCGTCCTTATCCCACCGATAGCTTTAGTCTCGGTTACACCCACCAGCCAGGACTAAAGGTTACCCACGCGTCCTTATCCCACCGGCATCTTTAGTCTCGGTTGCACCCACCAGCCGGGACTAAAGGTTACCCACGTCCTTATCCCACCTGCAACATCGTAATCCATCCCAAGATGCACATGTGTGCACAATATGGGCACATTATCACAAACTATGCCCTGATTCTAGCCATAACATTGGTGGTTTGACCTAAATGCCATGAAACCTCGAACATGATAGGTCATTTTGTGAAGGATTTTTTACGATGTTTGCAATTTTTCAAGTTCAATATTTTTCCTTGCAACTGTGACACATAATATGACACCATGCGAAGGTTTCACATTGTTTGGATCATTTTTGAATTTCTTATGCCCGTTTCAAACTATATTCAAAACGACGGGCATGAAGCTTCTTAGCCCGGGCTGAGCCTCGCTGAACTTGAAGTGGATCTCTGATGAAATAGCATGTTGTGAACCTATAAATGATTTTTTTAAAAATTCACAAGCATTATATCATGTACTTGTAGTTCAAATCTTGGTAACCTCCTACCGATTCGGCAGGAATTTGTCTTTTTCATGAGGGATGGACAGAAAGGTTCCAGATACACCGGTTGGGAAATTGTCCATATAAGGTGGTATAGTATTTTTGAAAAATGGTTTGGTACCAATGCCAAATTTTAATTTGGTGGTTGCTTCACAGAACACCCCGATTTTGGCACCTCAAAAATGGAAATTGGCTTTTTCGTGCGTCGAAAGGGAAAACTTCCTCCTGCAACATCGTAAGCCATCCCAAGATGCACATGTGTGCACAATATGGGCACATTATCACAAACTATGCCCTGATTCTAGCCATAACATTGGTGGTTTGACCTAAATGCCATGAAACCTCGAACATGATAGGTCATTTTGTGAAGGATTTTTTATGATCTTTGCAATTTTTCAAGTTTAATATTTTTCCTTGCAACTGTGACACATAATATGACACCACACGAAGGTTTCACATTGTTTGGATCATTTTTGAATTTCTTATGCCCGTTTCAAACTATATTCAAAACGGCGGGCATGAGGCTTCTTAGCCCGGGGCTGAGCCTCGCTGAACTTGAAGTGGATCTCTGATTAAATAGCATGTTGTGAACCTATAAATGATTTTTTAAAAAAATTCACAAGCATTATATCATGTACTTGTAGTTCAAATCTTGGCAACCTCCTCCCGATTCGACAGGAATTTGTCTTTTTCATGAGGGATGGACAGAAAGGTTCCAGATACACCGGTTGGGAAATTGTCCAAATAAGGTGGTATAGTATTTTTGAAAAATGGTTTGGTACCAATGCCAAACTTTAATTTGGTGGTTGCT
Organism: Avena eriantha; assembly: GCA_910589775.1. Taxonomy (NCBI): domain Eukaryota; kingdom Viridiplantae; phylum Streptophyta; class Magnoliopsida; order Poales; family Poaceae; genus Avena; species Avena eriantha. The sequence goes on along the minus strand of OU342741.1, from coordinate 488,472,734 downwards.
TCACAGAACACCCCCGATTTTAGCACCTCAAAAATGGAAATTGGCTTTTTTGTGTGTCGAAAGGGAAAACTTCCTCCTGTAACATCGTAAGCCATCCCAAGATGCACATGTGTGCACAATATAGGCACATTATCACAAACTATGCCCTGATTCTAGCCATAACATTAGTGGTTTGACCTAAATGCCATGAAACCTCAAACATGATAGGTCATTTTGTGAAGGATTTTTTATGATGTTTGCAATTTTTCAAATTCAATATTTTTCCTTGCAACTGTGTCACATAATATGACACCACGCGAAGGTTTCACATTGTTTGGATCATTTTTGAGTTTCTTATACCCGTTTCAAACTATATTCAAAATGGCGGGCATGAAGCTTCTTAGCCCGGGGCGGAGCCTCGCTGAACTTGAAGTGGATCTCTGATGAAATAGCATGTTGTGAACCTATAAATGATTTTTTTAAAAATTCACAAGTATTATATCATGTACTTGTAGTTCAAATCTTGAAAAGTTTTTTAAAATTCCGAATTATGCAATAAATATATTGTTAATGCAATTTTAATTGTAAATAGTACAATTGTATAGTTCAAAAAATATATTTGAAAACAGAAAATGGTTTTGATTAGTTATTTAAATTGAGGCATTTTTCCTGTTAAAAGTTTTTTAAAATTCCAAATTATGCAATAAATATTTTGTCAATGCAATTTTAATTGAAAATAGTAAAATTGTATAGTCCAAATAAACATATTTGAAAACAGAAAATGGTTTTTGATTAGTTATTTAAATTGAAGCACTTTTCCTGTTAAAAGTTTTTTGAAATTCCAAATTATGCAATAAATATTTTGTTAATGCAATTTTAATTAAAAATAGTAAAATTGTATAGTCCAAATAAAAATATTTGAAAACAGAAAATGTTTTTGATTAGTTATTTAAATTGAAGCACTTTTCCTGTTAAAACTTTTTTTAAATTCCAAATAAATAATCATCTTAAATTAAAACATCTTATTAATTAAAGAAGAAAACAAATTTGAAAATGGCGGGAAGACCAAAAGGTTTGCCAAAATCTGAAAAACGGGTCAACGATCCCGGTTAGTCCCACCAACCGGGACCAATGATCCTAGGTGCGCGCGCTGCCATCAACATGCCTTTGGTCCCGGTTGTTGGGATGAACCAGGATCGTTGATCCTTTGGTCCTGGTTATTGGGATGAACCGGGACCAATGGTCTAGGCACGTGGCAGCGTAGCAATGCTCCTACCCAGACCATTGGTCCCGGTTCGTCCCAACAACCGAGACCAAAGGATCAACGGTCCCGGTTGTTGGTACCAACCGGGACCAAAGGCATGTACTAGATAACGGTTCCCCTCCTTCTTCTTCCCCATTCACTTCACTCGCAAAACGTCTAAGAAAAATCACGCGCGGAGCAAAACGACGCCGTCAGGCTGCCGGATTTTCGAGCCGCCGTCGACCGCGCCGCCCGAGCCCACGTCACTCTGCCTCCGACCGTGCTGCCGCCCGAGCCCCTGCCCGCGCCGCCCCCCGCCGAAGCCCTGCACCTGCCGCCGGCCGAGCCCCTGCCCGCGCCGAAGCCCGCGCCGCCCGAGCCCGCGTCGTCGCTCTCCGCCCCCGCACGCTGCCGGCCATCGCTGGCCGGTAAGCCTCCCCCGGCTACCTAATTAATTTTATATTAATTAGGTTTTATTATTAGTTCGGTTTTTTGTTAGGTTTTTAATTAGGTTTTTAGTTAGGTTTTTAATTAGGTTTTTAGTTAGGTTTTTAGTTAGGTTTTAGTTAGGTTTTTAGTTAGGTTTTAATTAGGTTTTTAGTTAGGTTTTAGTAATTGTAAAAATGTTTATTTATTTAAAACTAATTTAGAAAATGATTAAAATTGGGAAAAATCATAACTAATTCATTTTAAATCTGAAAAATGTGTATAATATATCAAAATGTTCAAAAAAATGAGCTCTACCATTTAAAAATGTAAGCATTCATATTCATACAACTTTTGAACCTTAATTTACATTGAGGAACATCGACACCCCCTAAGTACCATAGGTTCGATTGTTTGTCCACCTAGGGCATTCCAAACCGATTTAGAAAATAAGTGCATAGTGTTATATCATTATCGATGCCATATGTGTTGATTGTTTAACTTGTAGATACTATGGATCCAACACATCAGGAAAACATCCTCCAAGGGATGATTTGCGAAAATGAAGATATCGATATCGATGTCACGAGTGAGTTTCTAAACGATTCCGTTCAGGGAGATGAGTCTCTCAACCGAGGAGACGGCTTCGGTGAGGTAGAAGCCGAAACCTGGGACAGGGGAGAAGCCGATAAGGAAGAAGGCGACGACTCCGGCGGAACCTTAAATCTCGCAAACACCGGCGAGATGTATATATGTATTTTTGTAATGAAAATGCTGCCGTCTCTATATATACATGCATATATTAACACTCTTTCTTCTTTTAGCCCTCCGGATCGAGAACTTCTTCTGTAAGAACGAAACGAGGCCCAACAAGAAAGTTGGATGACACTGTGAGGTATAGGATCGACGTGGTCGGTGTAGATGGTGAACCGCAAGCTCCCGTCGATGTCACAAGAAAATTTGTCAAGCAATGTGGAGTTCTTGTGAGGGACTACATCCCGATCACCATTCAAGAATGGAATCGGCCAAGCGGCGGTGGAGTCCCGTATGTCGGCGACAACGCCAAAGATAAGCTTTTTGACAAGCTCATGACTAATTTCCTCCTGTTGGTACCAGATGTGACTCCAGATGAGGAGGAGAGAGCAAGAAGGGAGCTTGTACAAAGAGTCAAGAAGTTTGCTCTCAGCAAGATGGCCGATGCATTCAAGAACTGGAAGATGAAACTGTACAATAACTTTGTCAAGGTAGAGAAGACTCCGAATTACAATGAAGCCGGCTATGCTAAGTTAAAACACCAGTGGGAGGATTTTGTGAAGTACAAGACATCGGAGAAAGCTAAGGAAAGGTCTAGAATAAATACGGAGAACGCTGCTAAGAAACTGTACCATCATAACATGGGGCCTGCTGGCTACGCCGGTTGCATTCTTAAGTGGGATGCACTTGAGGTCAATTACATAGCTGTCGGGATCAGACCAGAGCCCGCAACATGGACACCACGGGCGAGAAACTAGTTTTTCGGCCATGGGGGCACGTTGGACAAAGAAGGGAGGGCAATATATAATCAGAAACACAAAGATGATCCCCTACAGCCCATCGATGATATTAGAAATGCAATAGATGATGTTGCAGCGAGACGGTTCGTTCCCGATAGAGAGAACGACGAGCTCACACGGTCCCTTAAAAATCCTGAACACGACGGACGAGCACGAGGCACACCAGGCTCCAAGCCGTGGAAGGTTGCCTTCCCCCCCCGGAAATGAAGAGATATCCCGATAAAAGCCATCAGAGGAGAAAGGAAAGGGAGGCAGCTGAGAAAGCGGCCGCTGCAGACCGGCTGCGTAATGTAGAAGAAGCATTAAAGCGGCACCAGGATCAACTCGACAGACTTAGCCAGCAAGGTACTAGCGGCCAATCTCAGCGGCACATGGTAGAAGCTGCATTCGAGGGTACCGGCGCCCCATCGAATAAGAAAAGCAGCGTCGCTTCCACGCAGCTCCATGATGTTGATGATGATGCACCGACGACATCTCCTCCTAAACGCTACCCAGTGGATGATATCACAGAGACAATAGCTTGTGAGCTAAAGGTGCAGGTTATGAACTTAAGGGTGATGGCGGTGGTCGGCATGGCGGTACCAATTGCGCCTAACCCAACTTGGCATTGCAGACCGGTTCCAAAAGGGTACACTGTCGTCACGGTGGATGAGGTGAAGGAAGATTTTGAGGAGCTGAAGCTAGACCACCCTGCGGGGCAAGATATGGAGCTGACTCAACTAGGAGAAGCCAAAGGGGGGGACTATTCTATGGCTAAAGGAGCGCATCATGCTTCCAAATTATGTGCCGCCAAGGCCACCCACTCCTCAGAGCAGCAATCCACCTTCGCCGCCACCTCACCATTCTCCAGCGCAACCGTCGCCTTCACCGCCTCACCACTCAGCGCAACCGTCTCCATCGCCGCCTCAGCCGTCTCCGCCACCGCGTCAGCCGTCTCCGTCCCCTGAGCCTCAGAGACAAAAGCGGAAGTATACTAAGGGGGCAACACCACCAGCAGCAGCAAGAGCATGTTTCGATCACCGAAACGTAAGCTATCGCCCCTCCCAAGAGTACCTCATTAGAATATGAAGAAGCTACCTTGCGAGAAGACAAATGAGGAAACTGATGCGGCCGTAGCTGCCCATTATGAAAAGTGGAAGATTGACATGGCTAACAAGAAAAAGCCGATAGAGGCATTTTTCCCGATCACCGTAGAAGATAAAGCTAAAGCAGCCGCGCTTAAGATTCAGCTTCACCAACCCATAGCGCTCACATCAGACTATAATCACTCTATTATCAAGTTGGCTGAGGCAAAAGAGCGGAGAGTCGAGAAAGAAGTTGCCCAGCTCGGACAACAGAAAAATCAATCGATCGAACCGCTCAAAGTATACGATACCAATAAGTGGATGATCCAGGAGCGGCATGATCCGAACATTGATCCGGAGTTTGTTCGACTATATGGAGAAAAAGCCCAATTATATGGACTGTCTATTACTGAGTACATGAGCCGTATGCATGAGTTCGAGGGGTACCAAGAAACAGCATACGTGTACCAGTACGGGGCTCCTCTCGTCAAACCCGAGTTAGTCAAAGATCTAGCAACAAAAATGCGAAGATTGCATAACTGGTACATCCAAGCCTGTGCTGATTCCAAAAACTGGATCTATGCTGCATATAAACACCACCATTACGGTCATGGAGATGGCTTCCTATTGATCGAATTTCTAGAATTATTTCAGTTTTACCAACAAGACGCCCTCGACAAAACTATCATCAGTGCCTATTGTTTGTAAGTATTATTAATTTCTGTAATTAAGTCTTTCTAGCTCAGCTCATTCGTTGCTTGTATAATCTTACTAATCACTATACTAATTATATATGCAGAATGAAGATTCAAGAATGCAACAAAGGACAAATCTATGACCTTGGGTTTGTTGACTGTAATTTCGTTCATGAAGTTACTCTAAAAACAAATCCCAAAGAGACAGAGGATAACTTGCTCCAAGCGTTGAAGTATTTCAGCAACAGAAGGAAAATACTATTTCCTTACAACGCTGCGTGAGTGTTACTGTCTTGTACACATTCTATTTTCGATTACTCGATGTTAAGCGTATAATTGACTCGTGTTATATTTTGTTAGTGTGTCAAGCTTCCACTATATTCTCTTAATCATTTCTCTTGACACCGGAGTAGTAAAAGTCTTGGACTCGACACGCACACCATTATAAAAGTGGATGGACATGCAGGAATGCCTCCAAAAGTCTTGGAAACTGTTCACCGCCAAAACTAGGGGTATTTGGAAGCCAGAGCTTACATTTCAACCATTGACTGTAAGTACTACTTGCTAGATCCACGCATCTCTTTGATTCTAGTTTCAATACCACCATTATCATGCTTGATTATTATTTTGATTGAACTCCCTTCTCGTAAAGTGCTTGAGGCAGGAAGCCGGAAATAACTTATGTGGATACTATGTCTGTGAGTTCATTCGCCAGACGACCAAAGAGAAGGGGGCAGACCGGAACATCAAAAAAATTGAAGTACGATAAACAATAATCACAACTTTATTTTATTACCACCAATTGTGTTTAGTTTCATTCATATATATTGATCCCCTTCTTTATATTAGATCGAATGGATGCGGGACGGTCTTCTATCACAAGAACGCGTGCAAGCAATTCAAGAGGAAATTGCCGGATTCTTGTTAGAACAAGTCATAGATCCGAAAGGAGAATACTATTACCCACTTCATTTGGAAGAGTGAAGTGTATAAAAGAAGATGTAAATTAGATCAAATTCGTGTGAGAGTATCATTTGTAATTTCGACCAAGAAGACGGATGAGACGGTGTATATATTTTTGATCATGCATGATGTGTAATATATATATATCATGGTTTTATTATTGCTGTATATATGTAGTACCATTAAATTTATAAAAAAAATCCTGCCGCGGCAGAAAAATAGCCCGAAATCCTGCCGCGGCACAAAACCCTGCCGCGCAGAAAAATAGCCCGAAAATCCTGCCGCGGTACAAAAACCTGCTGCGGCACAGAGACCAACGATCCCGGTTCGTGCCAAGAACCGGGACCAATGATCCACCCCCGCCCGTCTCTGGCGCTGCCACATGGGGACCCGTTGGTCCCGGTTTTTCCCACGAACCGGGACCAATGATCCACCCCCCTCTTCGCTCGCCCGCCCACGTGGAGACCCATTGGTCCCGGTTCGTGCGCGAACCGAGACTATCATTAGTCCCGAGTGATCGGTTCCGGTTCTGGAACCGGGACCAATGGCCCTTATGAACCGAGACTAGAGGCCATTTTTCACCAGTGTGCAACATGTGAAATCTGGGAGTTCAGAAGTATGAATAAAATTTTTCTTATTAAACTTATTGTTCCAGTCATGGTGATGTCGATCAGTTTTACACAGATCAAACAAAAAGCAAAATTATCTTTGATTGAAAGATTTGTCACTTCCATGCATTCTATGTTCTATTTGATTTTTAGTTACTCATTTGATTGAGGGTCATCTTCATAAAAGTTAGGATCCTGTTTTGAAAGCATTGAAAGCGCAAGGGGACACTGCATTTCAGAGAAAGGATTATGCTCAGGCATCAACTCTATACACCATGGTAAATTCTTCCATCAGATTAATGGCATAGTACTCCCTCCGTCCCAAGGCATATGGCTCCTTAGTTTTGCACGATCTAACTTTTTCCATAAATTTGACCAATAACAAAATGTGTCATTTGTGGAAAAAAATATACCATTAGAAACTTCATCCAAATATAACTCAATGGTATAACTTTCATGACATACAATCCATGTTTTGTTTGTCAAATAAGTGGTCAAACTTGGATCTCGAAAAACGTATGCGTCACCTAAATTGGGACGGACGGAGTACATCCTGATGGCTCCAATAAATACTTGGTTACCTTATCATATACTGAAATTCCCAATGAAGCAAATAATGATTTTGTTAACAGTATTGCAGATCTGGGTGCTCTACATCGAAACAGTTTTATTACCTACTTTTGGGTCCCATTTTTTGTATTTAGAACTATTTGTAATGTTCATATCCGCTGTTGAGAATCTTTTGTCTATCATATTTGATAAATATTTACACAAGTATTTTTAGGAAAAGAAGGTGTGTTAGTGTAGTCATTTGCAGCCGTCTTGATCTTTTTGTGGGATACCATTTGATGGCTCCAGGCAATGGAGACTGGTGCTAAGGATTCAAACTTGTACGCAAAGAGGTGCCTCTACTGGCTTCAGATGGGTCTGAAAGACAATGCTTTAGCTGATGCCAATACCTGCAAAGCTATGGGTCTTTATGTATCAATTCGCCGCCATGACCAAGGAGCAGCTCTAATACCGACGGACGTACGGATTTGGAAAGTTGCTATGACATTTTACTTTCCTTAATATGTTTTGTTTTCTGACCATGCATTAATGTTTGTGTGCTTAGGACTATCACCAAGCATGCGGAGCTCTTGTATCTAGGTTGAAGTATGATTCTGGAAGCGGCCCGGCTGGTGAAGTATCTAGGTAATCTCTGCTCTTGGCTTGGCAATGATAGGCTGGATAGCTCAAGGTTGTTATTTTGATAGATCATTATTGTCAATCACTTAACAACAAATATAATCACGTGTAAGGAACATCATCATATGTTCATTGGTGTTTCTCCCATGCCCATTGTCGGTTCTATAATGTTAAACCTCCAGCTTCGTTTTTTTCTTTATCATCTGTTTTGGTTTTCAGATCACATGTCACCAAGCATAGAACAACATTATGCAGATGAATCTCTTAGCTTATTCTTGCTTTCTGCTGAAGTTTTCATTAATGACCAGTTTTTTAAATTCTATATATATGCTACTATTAACTTCGGATTAAAACTTGCAGGGAGGAGGATAATAAGTGAATAAAGGTTAGTTACTGCCCGGACATGTGAAGCGTCCACTGAAAGTTGTGGGGGGTTGTGATTCTTGTGAAGAAAACAACATAAGCTAGAGATGTGTGTACCTATACATAGCACATACGAGTAGCTGGAGATATACCTAGGATAGATGATGCATATACATGTCACATATGGTACTGAGCTACGAAACTGATCCATGTACCTACCATTGTTGCTTACTTGTCACATAGGGTACATAACTACGAACTGGGCAAATAGCTGTACCACTGTTTACATACTGGAATTGAGATTGTTGGGAGCTTAAACATTTGCAAGTTTCATATTATTTTGTTATAATAGTTGTGATTGAGATTGTTGGAAATTTAAATCTATATTTTCCTGAATGATGATGATTTTTTAAAAGATTCAGTACATTTTTCTGAAAGTTGTGACTGAATCTTTTTGCTGAACATGCTGAGATTTCACGAAGTTTATTTTATTTGTTGAAAGGTGTGTCTGAGAATTCTGAAAGTTCCATGTTTTGAAGTTCTGCACCTTCAGTTTCTGAAAGTCCATCGGTCCTATTTTGGAAGTTCCCCACACAATTTTCGGGAATCTCTTTCTCGAGGTTCAGAAAAGTCATGAAAATTAGTATAAAGTGGAGTTTCACACCATGCTTTTGCACGTGTTTTGAGAGTTACAAGTTAAGGGGCATTGAGTATGGATGCTTGCTTCAGGGGATCATGGATACGAGGATCTCGCGGGTACCCGCAATACCTACACTCCTAAAAAAAGCACTTGTGCCGACTTTGCTTCTTGCTCTTGTTACATAGTTGTCGCAGGGTAGAAGTTCTTGCTGGTTTGGTTACCTAGTTTATGATCTCAGCCAGCCAGTAAGATTTGGCATAATTGTAAGGCTGTTTTTCTAATGCTGACCTGCATGGAAGAAAATCTTATACAACCCAAGCCGCACGCTTCCTTTCGCTGGAGCAGCTCGGGAGGCTGACACCTGGCAAACCAGATCTCAAAGATAACTGATATTGGTTCTCACAACCTGAAAGTTCAGTTATCACATAACACTCGCCGCTTAACACTCTCAGGATGTCGCCAAGTTGAACCTGGGACAACCTTGTTCATGTTCAGTTGCTGAAACAAAATTTCACAAACAGGGAAGTATGTACTGTAAACGTTATGCATTTGTCTTGTTTTGGCAAACCTGGGACAATCTGTTCATATTCAGTTGCTGAAAGTTGGCATGTCCCGGTTCTGGCAAAGCTTGATCGTGCTTTCTTCAACTCTGCCTGGAACGATGCCTTCCCGAATTCAGCCCTTGCCTCCCTTCCCCGCCCCACCTCTGATCACCACCCCATTGTCGTCTCGGCTGCAACTTCCATCCCCAACCCCTCGCACTTCCGCTTCGAAAATTCCTGGCTCCTTGATCCCACCTTCCTTCCCTCCACCCTGACTTCTTGGACTTTTCCGGGGACTGCTCGTAATGCTGCTCTTGATCTGGCCGCAAGCATCAAGCGTTCTCGGTCGGCCGCGAAGGTTTGGAAAAAAGGGCATCGCTTTATCCCCCACCTTGATAATAACTGCCATTTTGTCATCCAACTGCTGGACTCATGTGAAGAATTTCGTGATCTTTCAGGACCTGAGCATGCCATTCGGTGCGAGGCTTGGGCTCAGCTTGAGCGCTCGATCCTCTGGGCAGCGGCGCGTTGGAAGCAGAGAGGAAAGAGCAGGGCGATCAAAGAGGGAGATGAGAACACCAGATACTTCCATGCCAGGGCTTCTCAGCGCTACCGCCGGAACCTGATTCGGGAGCTGGAGGTGGACGGGGAGTCCATCGTCGCGCACGACGCCAAGGCTGCTGCTCTGCATGGCTTCTACCACGACCTGCTGGGCCGCGCTCGGCCGGTGTCCTGGGCTTTTGACCTAGCCAGTCTCTACCAGGGGGCCAGAACGGTCGATGGGCCGGCGCTCACGGCCCCATTTGAGCTGAAGGAAATCAAGGCGGCGGTCGATGGTATGGACCGCTCGAGTGCTCCTGGGCCGGATGGGCTTGGGCCATCTTTCTACTGTGCGGCTTGGCCTACGGTCCCGAACGCCATGTTGCGGCTGTTCTCTGTGCACGCGCGCAACGCACAGCTGGGGGCGATAAACAGAGCGCATATTGTGCTCCTGCCCAAGGCGGACGGGGTACTCCCTCCCAGCTGTTTTCGCCCGGTCTCCCTCCAGAACTGCTCTATGAAGACTGTGTGCAAAGCCCTCACTACCTGTTTGCAGAGTCAGATAGGATCGCTCATGGATGAAAACCAGTCTGGCTTCCTCTCGGGCATAGCATCTCGGAGAACTTTGTCTTTTCAACGGAATTGGTTTAGTGCTGCTTTAAGAGAAAAACTCCAACTATGGTCCTGAAACTCGACTTCTCAAAAGCATTTGACTCTATCAACTGGGAGAGCCTGCGTGCCTTCATGCTTGTCCGAGGCTTTCCGCCTCTTTGGTGTGATTGGATGGATCATATTCTCAACTCCTCCAAGTCTGCTGCTCTGCTGAACGGGATCCCTGGGCCTTGGATTGACTGCAAAGGCGGGCTTCGCCAGGGTGACCCACTGTCGTCGTACCTCTTCCTTTTGGTCGCTGACGTCCTGCAGCAACTGATAAGAAGGGATCCTCTTTTGTGCCACCCACTGCTGGAAGGTGAGACTTGTCCTATGCTTCAATACGCCGACGATACCTTGATTATTTTGTGTGCTGGGGAAGCCGCGGCGTCTCGCCTCAAGCAGCTGCTGGATCAGTTTGCAGCTGCGACGGGCTTGGCAATCAACTTCCACAAGAGCACTCTGGTCCCTATGTCTGTTGATGACGCTCAGTTGGACCGCATCAAGGCTACACTCGGCTGCCGTGTCGAGGGGTTCCCACAAACGTACCTCGGTCTCCCTCTCTCGGCAGAGAAGCTCATGCTGGCGCATTTCGCCCCCTTGATCGCCAAAGTGGACAAGTACCTGTCTAGGTGGGCGGCAATCCTGCTCTCCTCGAGAGGGCGCATCACCTTGCTAAATGCTGTCCTGGGCGCCCTCCCCACCTTCGCCATGGGTGCCCTGGCGTTACCCCCTGCTCTGTTGTGCGCCATTGAAGGGCTGAGGCGTGCCTTCCTCTGGGACGTCAAAGACCGGGCGAGTGGAGCCAAGTGTCTTGTGGCCTGGGACGCTGTCTGCAGACCTAAGCGTGAGGGTGGCCTGGGGATTAAACGCTTAGCTGCCAAGAACGAGAGCCTGCAGATGAAGCTTGTCCATAAGCTGCACTCAGAACGTGACGCTCCCTGGCCTCGTTGGGCCTAGAGGTTGGGCGATGGGCGCTCTCCGGTTGTCCACCACTGGAAGCATCTAGAAAACCTACTCCATCTTTACCGCATCATCTCTTACTCGGCAGTTGGGAATGGTCTCAGCACTGCTTTCTGGTTGGACACCTGGATCGGCGATCGTCCGCTGAGCGACAAGCTACCGGCTCTTTTTTCCCATGCCAGGGATCCCGCCGTCTCCATCCATGACGCCCTCAGCGGGGGGATTGATCGGACCCTGTCCCCTAGACTGAATACTGTGGGTGCTCATCAGCTGCAGCTTCTGTCTCCCCACCTGGTGGGCATATCCCTCTCCAATACCGACGACGTGAGATCCCTCACCAGGTGTAGGAAGAAGGATGGCACCTTGGATGCCTCTGCCTTCTCCCGGCTGCAAAACTGGGGCGGTGTAGATGCACCTTTCCATGCCTTCGTCTGGAAGAACCACGCCCCGTCGAAAGTTCAGTTCTTCGGAGGGCTATTGTCGCGGGGCCGCATCCAGTCGAGGGCGGCGCTGCTGCACAAGAAGATACTAACGGAGCTGGAAGCGGTCTGCCCCATCTGCGGCCATACGTCCGAGACTGCTGACCACCTTGTCTTCGGCTGCAGCTTCGCAACGGGTTTTTGGACGAGCCTGGGATACGCCTTCTCGGCTGCTGCTGACTCACGCCAGCTTCACTCTTATGAGGATGCCACACCTGCCACTGTCTCAAAGGAGACGGCGAACACCTTCACCCTGCTATGCTGCTGGAACCTGTGGAAGCACCGCAACGCTGTTGCCTTCCGTGAACAACGCCCCAGCCCCCCTCCTGGTCAGTATGTGCCGCGAGGACGCTCGCTTGTGGAGGACCAGGCTCCCTACGACGCATGCGTCAGATGCCGATGCATGGCTAACCTGCCTGGGTGCCTGCTAATCCTCTCCTCTGTATCTCTCCCGTTCTTCTCTGCTACATGTATCCCCCCCCGGTAAAATGATACGACCCATGGGTCTTCTATAAATGAAAAAGATTCAGGTGGAGGGTCTTTTCCCTCCCCCGGTGACCATTCAAAGAAAAAAAAAGTTGGCATGTCACAAGTAGGAGAATAGTATTGTAAACCCAACACATTTGACTTATACCAAACGTGGAAAATATGTTCATGTTTATTTGCTGAAATCAAATGTCACAAGTAGGAGAATAGTACTGCAAATACCATGTTGTTATTCACACACTGTACATCAGTTTCATTTATACAATAGGAAGCCCCGAGTTCTTTTGGGGAGTACAAATGTACAATTCATAAGGAAAATGAACAAAGCATCACTATCCTCAGCTACTGGAGTTCAGATCCTGAGTATGTCATCTTGCTCCATGAAACACCATCTGACGAACGGAGTGGCAAACAATGAACAGAGCATTCACACACAAAGCAATCCAATCTAGAGTACATGTGCTGACATGCAGCGAGCAAGCAACACCACCATCGGTGACGGAATTCCAGCGACGAGTAGCTTGGCGACAGCCAGCGGGGGCAAGCGGATGGCGCGGTTCGCCGGCGGCGCCACAAGCTACATGGTCGACGTGGGTTGCCCTGGCTGGACTGGAGCGTCGGTCGTGCAGCGAGTGACGGCGTCGAGGAGGACGGCCTTGGATGGCGACACGGAGATCAGGGGCGCCTCCTGGGCGTGGCGGAACGTGTCCGTGGACGCCGGAGGAGAGCAGCCATCGGCGAAATCACGACACAGTGAGCCGGAAAATTGCGGTGGCGGCGAGGAGAGGCAGCAGGCAGGACCGAGCGGGTACGGGAGACCGGGAATCAAGCCTGGCCAGGTACATGGGCACACGAGAAAGGCCCGGCACCAGCCCGGCCCGTGGCGTGCCGAGCCCGTGCCAACCCGGCCCTTTAGCATGTGTCCATCGGAAATTTCAATATATAGAGGGAAAAAGATCCTCAGGAGGAGTCGAACTCGCGATGTCAGTGCGTTCCGCACTGCACCAGACCACTAGACCATCAACTGTTAGCTGATTTATAGTAGATTGGACCGGTATTGAAGGGCAATCAGCGACGGGCCACCGGAAAACAACAACGGGACGCGTGCTCCACATGCCGCGGGCCGGCTCGGCTAGCTCTGGTGCCGTGCTCGGGCCTCGGAGGAAGGCCCCCGTGCCGGCCTAGCACGACGCGTGAGCTAGGCGGGCCACGGCGGGCCGTGCCGGGCCAGGCACGTCTAGGCTGTGTCGGTCTTGTGCAGTGCCGGGCCGGTGATACATTGCAAATGTATCTATAATTTTTGATGTTCCATGCTTGGTTTTATCCACTTTCTTGTGTTTTGTCCACACTTTGGAGTACTTTTCATATGATTTCTTGGACTAACCTATTAACAAGAGCCATAGTGCCAGCTGCCTGTTTTCTGCTATTTTTGGTTCCAGGAAAGTTAGAAAATGAATATTCTCGGAATTGGACGAGACAAAAGCCAAAGTGCCTATTTTTCCGGAAGTCATCAAATGCCAGAATACGAGACGAAGATGGGCTGGGGGCCAGCCACACCACCTGGCCACGCGGTCAGGCCTAGCCCGCGCTAGGGGGTGGTCTGGCCGACCCTAGCACTCCCTCAGCCTCTCCTTCCACCCATAAGATGCCCTCGGGACGAAAACCCTAAGTACCCGATCAAAAATCCACGAAAGAGTCTGTAGCAGCCGTCATCTCCATCCCTAGATCGGGAGGGATCTGAAGCTCTTCCCGGCACCCTGCCGGAGAGGGGAATTCACCCTAGAGGCCTTCTTCATCATCATGCAAGCCTCCGGTGTGATGCGTGAGTAGTTCATCCTTGGACTACAGATCCATGTAGTAGCTAGATGGCCGGTTCTCTTCCTTTGTGCTTTCATGTCTAGATCTTGTGAGCTCCGTTCATGATCAAGATCATTTATTTGTAATTCTGCATGTTGTGTTTGCGGGGATCTGATGGATATTAAGATGTTATTCAGATTGATTATTGATTCTATCATGTCTTTGTTATTTGTGATCTTGCATGCTTTCCGTTGTTAGTAGCTATCTTGGCCAAGTAGATGCTAGCAACTCTAAGAGTTAGTATTTATGCTCGATAGTGGGTTCATGCCTCTGGTAATCTGGGGAAGTGACAGAAATCTCTAAGGTACTAGATGTGTTGTTGCTACTAGGGAGAAAACAACAATCCTTTGTTCATAGAACAATCGTATTGTTTACATTACATGCAATTTGTAAAGCAATAATCTGTTGCTTGCAACTTAATACTGGAGGGGGTTCGGATGATAACCTGAAGGTGGATTATTAGTCATAGATGCAGTTGGATGGCGGTCTATGTATAATGTTCTAATTCCCAATCAAGTTCCAAAGGAGTCAAGATGATTAGTATATGCATGTATTGCTTTCTCGATGTTTGTCAATTGCACTGCTGTAATTTGTTCACCCAACATGTTATCTATCTTAAGGAGAGCCACCTCTAGTGAACTATGGATCCCGGTCCTTTCTTTTACATACAATCTACAAACTGTTTACTGTTTGTGTTTATTTTCTGCAAACTATTACTTCTTTCCATTCGATACGTTTAATCCTTTGTTTTCAGCAAAACCGGTGAGATTGACAACCTCATCGCAAGATGGGGACAAAGTTCTGTGGTTCTGTTGTGCAGGTCTCCATGTTGCTACTAGCACCGGTAGTGTGCCCTGCCAAGGCTCAGCTAGCAACACCTTTGGGGTGTTTCCTTGCTCCTACTGGCTCGATTAAACCTTGGTTTCATAACTGAGGGAAACTTGTTGATGTGCTCATCATACGTTCCTCTTGGGGTTCCCAACGAGCTCTACATCAATACTGAGCCATCAAGCATTTTTCTGGCGCCGTTGCCGGGGAGTCAAGGACATCTTCACAAGGGGAGTCCCTCATAACCAATCTCTTTACTTTGTTATTTTTGTTTTTCTTATTTTACTTTTTGATTTTTTGCTTGTTTCTTTTTTCAAAAACACTAAACATTAGTTTTACAAGTTTGCTTTCTTATTTGAAAACCCAAAAAAAATGACTACTCTTGAAAACACTAAGTTGTGTGACTTCACTAGCACCAACAACAATGATTTTATGAGCACACCTATTGCTCCACCTGTGCCTGAAGATACTTTCTTTGAGATAAAACCTGCTTTACTCAATCTTGTTACGAGAGAACAATTTTCTGGTATTGGCAATGAAGATGCTGCTGCCCATCTAAATAACTTTGTTGAACTTTGTGAGATGCAAAAGCATAGGGATGTAGATGGTGATATTATTAAGCTGAATTTGTTTCCTTTCTCTTTGAGAGGAAAAGCTAAAGAATGGTTGAATTCCTTAACTACGAATAGTATTAATTCTTAGACTAAGTGCAAAGATGCTTTCATTGGAAAATACTATCCTTCTGCTAAGATTATATCTATGAGAAGTGAAATAATGAAGTTTAAACAATCTGATAATGAGCATGTTGCTCAAGCTTGGGAAAGAATGAAATCTTTGGTAAAGAATTGCCCCACTCATGGACTGACTGCTTGGATGATCATCCAAACTTTTTATGGAGGATTGAACTATTCTTCAAGCAACCTATTGGACTCTGCTGCTGGAGGTACCTTTATGACCATTACTTTGGGTGCTGCAATGAAACTTCTGGACAATATGGTGGTTAATTATTCTGAATGGCATACTGAGAGAGCTCTACAAGGTAGGAAGGTAAATTCTGTTGAGGAAACTTCTTCCTTGAGTGATAAGATTGATATTATTATGTCTATGCTTGCTAATGGGAAAGCCCATATTGATCCAATGTTCCTTTAGCCTCTTTGGTTGCTCAAGAAGAGCAAGTTGATGTGAACTTCATAAGAAATAATAATTTTGGCAACAATACTTATGGTAATAACAATTATAGGCCCTACCCTCCTAATAATACTTATGGTTATAATGGTAAACCTGGATTACCTAGTGAATGAAGAATTTTAGAAGTTGAAAGAGCCACAAAAAACTTCATGCAAATGCAATATGAGCAAAATAAACTATTTACTAAAACTATGGAGGAACAATCTACCATCTTGAAGAACATTAGCCATCAACTTGAGAGTCTAAATAGGGAAATTCCTAGTTTACAATTGAAACTCTCTAAGGCTGAAAGAAATATATCATGTCTATCTGAAGCTCAATCTTCATTGATTAATAAAATGGCTGCTAAACCTAAAACTAATGATAATCCCTTTGCAGCTACTAATGCCATACAAGTAAGAATTGATGAAAATGTTAGTCTATTAGCTGAATTACATGCTAAGTGGGAAAGAGAAGATGAAATTGCTAGAAACATTAGTGTTTCTACTATTACCACCACTAGTGTTGAGGCTAGTAATAATTCTACTACTTTAGCTGATAAATTTGATTTTGATCTTGATGGTTGTAACATCTCTGGAGTTATTAAGTTCCTACAAAAGCTTCCAAAAAGTCTTAATGCTAGTGCTATGAACATGACCTTTACAAAACACATTACTGATGCTCTTATAAAGATTAAAGAAGAAAAGATGAAACATAAGGCTTCTATTCCTATAAAACAAGAAGATGGTTGGGAACCCATCATTAATATGAAAGTGAATGACTTTGATTTCAAAGCTTTATGTGATCTTGATAGTAGTGTTTCTATTATGCCTAGAAGGATTTATGATATGCTTGATTTGCCTCCACTTGAAGATTGTTATTTGAATGTCCCACTTGATGATAATGCTAAAAAGAAACTCATGGGGAGTCTTAATGATGTTCTTATTATGGTTAACAATGCTTATGTCCCTGTTGATTTCTATTTTTTGGATGTTGAATGCAATGCTTCTTGTCCTATTACTTTGGGAAGACCTTTTCTTAGAACTGTAGGTGCCATTATTGATATGAAAGAAGGCACCATTAAATATCAACTCCCACTCAAGAAAGGTATAGAACACTTCCCTAAGAAGAGAGAGAAGATTTCTTTTGCTTCTCCTATGAAAAAAAAATTGGTCTTAATGCTTCTTCATTTGAGAACACTTGATTCTTTTCTTGCTTCTTATGCCTAACTTAAAGGCGTTAAAGAAAAGTACTTATTGGGAGATAACCCAAAAGTTTTAGATGAGTCTTGGAAGTTATTACTTCAGTAATAACTGCTCCTTATCCTTTTTATTTGCTTTTTGTGCCAAGAGTAACCTCTAATGAGAGAGAAGTAATGATTGGGAAAGTTGCTGTCACGAAACAGATTTGTGCTTCACCGTAAAAATTCGTGTAAAATCTCTGAACGTATTTTTGAGGCGTGAAGTTTTTTTCTTCTGCCCCAGGTTGTTATCTAACTTTCGTTAGTTCAACACTTTTTGATTTGAGCAACAGAAGATCTTCAAAAAAAATTGTCTTTACCTACTGGTCTGTTTTGACAGATTTCTGCCATTTTCTGCATTTGCTTCTTGTTGGTTCCTTTTTGAGTTCTTTTGGGGAATTGAGCTTTTTGAGGGAAGTGATTCAGTAGCTAGTGTTATAATGGAAGTTTATTGGTGTTAGAACTGAAACTTAAGACTTATTTATCTTAAGTGCACTAATGTTGCTAATAAAGATTGTGTGAAGTTTTGTATGAAGGAAATTTTTTAGGTGTATAGAAGGATGAGTAATGAGATGAAGGATGGACTAAAGCTCAAGATTGGGGATGCCACGCGTGTCACCCCAAGAAATATGCTAGAAGTACAAGCGTCAAAGCTTGGGGATGCCCAAGGCATCCCCTTCTTCATCAATAAAAATCCGAGGTTTCTTCCAAACGTTTCATTTTTATTGTTTCATGCACAATTGTGTTGTTCTTGGAGCGTCTTCTTTTTTGTTTTTGTTTTGGTTTTTCGTTTGATTTTGTTTGTTTAGTTTTATGAATAAATTGGTTGGCCCCCCTCTTTCATAGAATGGTTTGCAAATAGTTTGGTTTGGTTTGGAAAAGAGTAGGAAAGTTCATGCTTATGTGGTAAAAAGAGCTCGTTTTGACTGTGGCCTATGCTCTGTCATGCCATGCTTGATATTGTTTTGGCTTTATGATTAGTATTCTTTGATGTAGCATGACTTGTTATAAACAATTGAGATTGATTAATGTGCCTTGGATGAATCATGCGTTGTTTTAGCATATTAAAGCATAGTATAGTGGTATTCTCCTTTGATGCTTTATTTGGGTTGACTTGGCGCATGCTCACACCATGTTATGACTATATCAAGTCAACATAGCCTTTATGATCCTTTAGTTTTCAACTTGTAGTATCACTTTATGCTTTGATCAATGATGTTTTGTCGCTCTGCATGATTATGGCCATTATTGCTCTCTTAGTTTGTCGCTCGTAGTCTTTTGCTAGCCTCCACAACCAAGTATGAGTTCCACTCATGCATCCAACTCCCTAAACCAAGTTATTCCAAAGAGTCCACCATACCTACCTACTATCTTATGCTATTCCAAGTATATTCATGCTTTTGTTTACCTTCCAAATTAAACTTGTTATGAGAAAACTAGTGATTAAAGCTATCACGAACTTGATGGCACACTTTACTTTTCTTGCCCTTAATAAACTTGAACCATTGTGTCTTTTATGTTGTATATGCTTGCACTTATTTGTTGGGAATTAGCAGAACCATGCTTTCATGGGGAACGCTTTCAACATTGCACTTGGTACTTGTAACTATTTGATATCATTCTCTTTTGTATATGGATGCCATCGGTGTGAAATGAAAGGGGAGCTTGTAAGTCCATGGAGTTATGTATATGTGTTAGAGAAACGCCTGGGCCGCTAGTCTAATCCATGCTGACATGGTGGAAACCTGCAGTGTAACCATAATGAGCTGTCTATGAAGCATTCTTCTTATAAAAAAAGAGTCCTATATTGAGAAAAAAGAGAAACAGAAAAAAGAGATATTATGAAAAGAGGAAAGAGAGAAAAAAGCACCATATTCCCATGGTAAATAAGAAGATTGCTGAGATGCTCATTGTCTGCTTTCCTTGTCATTTTGATATGGGGATTCTTCCGTATCATCGGGCAAGGGATACCCCGTTGGCGGTTCTCTATGATACACATGTACTTACAATGACAAGAACTTACCGATGACTAAACTTGAGTAGCATGAGGAGCAGCCCTCGTATACAAGGGACATGAGATTTCTAACTTGTACTTCGTCAAGCATGTACACCATAGTTTGTTCACTTTAACCTTAATCACTTCAAGATGCTTATGATAGGGGCAATGAGAGCTGAAAGCTATAATTACCATAATTTTTGGAAGCTCTTTATGAGACTTGAATCCCTACTTCCTTCTATGAAGGCCTTTCTTCCACCATTATATTGAGTCTCCACCTTCTACCTTTATGCACCTACTTTCAGAGCATAGTGGCCATTCTTAGTTCTATGTGCATTGTCTCAAGACTAGTTGATTGATGCATAACTTGATATTGCTTGTTTTAAACTATTTGCATCTAGTAACTCTTATGAACTTTGAAGGTGTCCTATGCATTTATATTTGCTACTCTATGAGGGACAAGATGAATACTATTATGCTATGTTTTCTTTATGTGAAACAAACACACGTCTTGCAAAGCATTGTTATTCATGAATCTTTTGTTTGTGCCTTTTCATGTTGCATCATAGTTTGTTTGTCTTATTGCTAGAACTTTGTCTTCATGTTATGATTGAAGTACTATGATCCCAGCTTTGAATGTTTTGCAAATACTTTGATCAAGTCTTTGATGGTGCATGTCACCTCAAAAATTATTCTTTCTTTTTATCACTTACCTACTCGAGCACGAGCAAGAGTTAAGCTTGGGGATGTTGATACATTGCAAATGTATATATACTTTTTGATGTTCCAAGCTTGGTTTTATCCACTTTCTTGTGTTTTGTCCACACTTTGGAGTACTTTTCATATGATTTTTTGGACTAACCTATTAACAAGAGCCACAGTTCCAGCTGCCTGTTTTCTGCTGTTTTTGGTTCCAGGAAAGTTGGAAAATGAATATTCTCGGAATTGGACGGGACAAAAGCTGAAGTGCCTATTTTTTCGGAAGTCATCAAATGCCAGAATACGAGACGGAGAAGGGCTGGGGGCCAGCCACACCACCTGGCCACGCGGCCAGGCCTAGCCCGCGCCAGGGGGGTGGTCTGGTCGACCCCAACACCCCCTCGGCCTCTCCTTCCGCCTATAAGATGCCCTCGGGACGAAAACCCTAAGTACCCGATCAAAAATCCACGAAAGAGTCTGTAGCCGCCGTCATCTCCATCCCTAGATCGGGAGGGATCTGAAGCTCTTCCCGGCACCCTGCCGGAGAGGGGAATTCACCCTGGAGGCCTTGTTCATCATCATGCAAGCCTCCGATGTGATGCGTGAGTAGTTCATCCTTGGACTACGGATCCATGTAGTAGCTAGATGGCTGGTTCTCCTCCTTTGTGCTTTCTTGTCTAGATCTTGTGAGCTCCGTTCATGATCAAGATCATCTATTTGTAATTCTACATGTTGTGTTAGCGGGGATCCGATGGATATTGAGATGCTTTTTCAGATTGATTATTGATTCTATCATGTCTTTGTTATTTGTGATCTTGCATGCTTTTCGTTGTTAGTAGCTATCTTGGCCAAGTAGATGCTAGCAACTCCAAGAGTTAGTATTTATGCTCGGTAGTGGGTTCATGCCTCTGGTAATCTAGGGAAGTGACAAAAATCTCTAAGGTACAAGATGTGCTGTTGCTACTAGGGAGAAAACAATAATCCTTTATTCATAGAACAATCGTATTGTTTACATTACACGCGATTCGTAAAGCAATAATCTGTTACTTGCAACTTAATACTGGAGGGGGTTCGGATGATAACCTGAAGGTGGATTATTAGTCATAGATGCAGTTGGATGGTGGTCTATGTATAATGTTGTAATGCCCAATCAAGTTCCAAAGGAGTCAAGATGATTAGTATATGCATGTATTGGTTTCTCGATGTTTGTCAATTGCCCCGCTGTAATTTGTTCACCCAGCATGTCATCTATCTTAAGGAGAGCCACCTCTAGTGAACTATGGATCCCGGTCCTTTCTTTTACATACAATCTACAAACTGTTTACTGCTTTGTCTTTACTTTCTGCAAACTATTACTTCCTTCCATTTGATACATTTAATCCATTGTTTTCAGGAAAACCGGTGAGATTGACAACCTCATTGCAAGTTGGGGATAAAGTTTTGTGGTTGTGTTGTGCAGGTCTCCACGTTTCTACTAGCACCAGTAGTGCCCCCTGCCAAGGCTCAGTCAGCAACACCTTTGGGGTGTTTCCTTGCTCCTACTGGTTCGATTAAACCTTGGTTTCATAACTGAGGGAAACTTGCTGATGTGCTCATCATACCTTCCTCTTGGGGTTCCCAACAAGCTCTAGATCAATACTGAGCCATCAGCCGACCTGTTGGCCAGGTTTGCCGGGAGTTAGTCCACTCATCGCCGGTGCGGCGTCCGGCCCGACACATTTTTGGCAGTAT
Organism: Avena eriantha; assembly: GCA_910589775.1. Lineage (NCBI taxonomy): Eukaryota > Viridiplantae > Streptophyta > Magnoliopsida > Poales > Poaceae > Avena > Avena eriantha. The sequence goes on along the minus strand of OU342741.1, from coordinate 488,450,833 downwards.
TTTGGGGGAGGGGGGCTTTGAAAATTCATGAAAATACAAAAACACATTGATATCATTGTAGTTCAAACATGTTTGTATACAAATTTAAAAAGAAAAAACCTAAACCCTAGTGGCGGCCCCGGTCACGTCCGCCCAATTCAAGGTTATCGGTGCTGCGTAGTTGTCACCGTCATCGTCGCTAGGCTCCTGCTTTGGCGGCGATGGTGTTGCTGCCCTGGCCTGGATCGCCGCCCCAGATCGAGCAGCTCAGCCCGTCGTCGTTGCCCTCAAGGTCGGTAAACAGGCCGAGGCGGCGCGCTCACTCTGCCTGCTCGCGTTGGTACTCCTCCACGGACCACGCTTCCGCAAAGTCGTCCATCGCTGGCAGCACGGCCTTGTAGGAGGTGGGCTCGGCGACGCGCTGGCCCGGGAACTCCTCCGGGTCCTCGTCGATCTTTAGCTGGAGGGCGGACGCCTTGTACTTCGACGGCAGCGTCCACTCCTTCTTCACCTGGCGCTAGGGCGCGGCGAGGCGCGGGTGGTTACAGGACGGTGATCGCTCGCGCCGACCCCTAACTGCGGTGCCGCCGGGGCATCGGCGTGACGAAGGAGCCTCCTCGTACTCATCCTTCATCGGCGCGAGGATAGCCAAGAAGCGCGGCGACATCGTGGAGTATGGGGTGTAGCAGGTCGAAGGTGACGAAGACCTCGACGAGGAAGACGTGGAGGAAGAGTGGGCGGCATGGCACGGCGCCCACCGCTGGTCCAGGTAGCGTAGCCACTGTTGGAAATATGCCCTAGAGACAAATAGTAGTAAGGACTATTATCATATTTCATATAGTTTATGATTAAGTTTTATATCATGCCATAACTGTATTGAGTGGAAACATCAATACACGTGTGATATACAAACAACCAGGGGTTCCCAGTGAAACTCTAGTCACTGGTTCATTGGTCAACAGATGATCATGTTTCCTAATCATGTGGCATTTATGCCAGTTGGAAATGAGGTCATCTCATTCGGAGAATGAGATGATGAACCAATACCCAACCTAAACATCGTGACCCGATCATGTCATGAAGTTCAAGTTACGATGATTAGAAATGGATCCTCGTAGACTATTCCTTAGACCGTGAGGCTATATCAATCACTGTCTCCCAAGAGTGCTTAGATAGCATCAAACGCCATCTGGTAAAGCAGTGTTTATAAAGATGTGTTCAGGTATTCGGAGGAAACCGTAGAGGCAATATATGTCAAGAGCAGGATTTATCCTTCCATATCATGGAAAGATACTCAAGGGCCCACTCGGAGAGGTTATATCCAATAGCTGCGCAGCGTGTGATTAGATCACGGGGATATCACTTGTTGGAACGAGTTAAGTAACATTGTTCAGTAACGAGATTGAACACGACATGGTGATGTCATTGATCAGATCTCGGCCAATGTAAGTATCGAATGACAAAGGGAATAAGACACGATTGTCCCGGTTCAAACGACGAAAGATCTTCGTGGAACGCACATGGGTCACATGGCCATCCAGGTCCCTCTGTTGATCATTGGTGCGGGAGTGTCCCGACCATGTCTGGAGTGTTCCCGAACCATAGGGTATCACGCTTAAGAGCTTTGTGATGCTTAGAGAGTGTTTATAGGATCGGTAGAATCGCCGAGGAAGAGAAAGGAGAAAACCGGAAGGGTTTCGGTAAGTCCGGAGGATGTCCGGAGTGGAGGTGGAAGGTGTTCCATGGCCACGGAGATTAGATAATGTGTGAATGAATGTTAAATATTGATTTAATCATTTATTCGTAATTATTTAATAAAGAGAAAATCAATTAAAAGGTCAAAAGGCTTAATGGGCCAATTCCGGAGGGAGAGGGCCCATTAGGGAAAAGGAGAAAGGGGAGAAGGGGCAAGGGAGAGGCCGGCTGGGCCTAGCCCCCCCTCCCGCGGGGCCCACTAGGTGGCCGACGGCCACCTCCTCCCCATCCTCTCCTTTAGTCCTACCCCGGGACTTGAGGGGAGGTAGTACCTCCCCTCCCCCTATATAAAGTGGGGTATTTGGCCTAGAAAATAGAACCAATAATCAATAAAGGTCTGCCCACTTTTGGGAGGACCTCTAATTGATATTTTCTCTCTCCCCCTCTCTCCCTCTCTCTCTCTCTCATGACCGTGGTCCCAAGTCTAGACTGCCCGAGCGAGAGACATCTTCACCGCGGAGCGCCGTCGCGCTGCGGGATTCGGATCCGGGAGCTCTACTTCCGCAACTGCTGCTGGATCGGGGAAGCGGGAGTCATCGTCAGGCACCGGACGTGTGTAACTCCCACGAGGTGTCACACTTGAGGCACTCAAGTCGTTGGAGCCAGAAGGAGCACAAGGACTTCATCACGACCTCGAGGTCGGCTTCGGCTCGTCTACATCAACCACGCTCTCCTGAGCGTTGACAATGCTTTTCGGTCTTCAAGGGTAAGTTCGCGAAAAGCTCCTCCCGTTACTGTATTGCTAATAGATAGGCCCTGGCAGCTTCAGGGGTTCAGGGGCATAGGGTAAAATTTTATTGTTTTCATGCGCGGAACCCCTACAGTGGTATCAGAGCTAGATCTATGCGTAGTAATGCTAGTACGGGTAGAACACACGAGATGTAGCGTGTGGGCGTTGATCTTTTAGTTGTTACCCTCCCACGTGTACTTGTGTATACCGTAGTAATGCTTGATGAAGCGGCCCCCAACCGACTTTACGTGTCCATTCGCGAGACTGGTCCACGCTTGACATACGGCTTGTACCGTATAAAGTGGCTTAGGGGGGTGTCTGTCTCTCTCACACTAGTTGGTATACCATTTGCAACGGAGGGCCCCGAAAGGGGTGTAGTAGAGACAACTACTTGATCAACGTTGTGCTGAAAGTTCGTAGGTAAGAATGGTTCTTGTGCGAAAGCCCATTCAACCACGTAAAACATGCAAAGATAAAGTAGAGGCGTCTAACTTTGTTTTGCAGGAGGGCGTTGCTTTGTGATATGGTTGTGGCAAAGGTAAAGTGATTACCTTTTGTTGCATAGTAGTAGATAGTCACGGTAATGACAAACTACCATGCCGGAATGACACCGGTACCCTGGTGTCTATGGCACCGGAACCCTAGCGCCGGAACCCGGTGACGACGGATGGAGATCACGACGTGAAGGACCATATCACATAGCATTTACATTCAATGTTATTGTTTGTATGTCTTATTATGTGCTAGTATTAGATACTCGACGGTAGCCTAATAAGATGATCCCTGTTAAAATAACCAACGATTGTGTTCCCCTTAGTGTGCACCACCAAGAAAGTTCTTCGGTATGAGGCAGGCCATGATGATCAGGTGTCAGACATATCTACGTTCGCATATAGTGGGTGCAAGCCATGTTGCACAGCGAAAACACTAAGGTTGAGTTGGCGAGCCTAGCACGCCAGAGAAGCGTGGCCTCGGAACGCGGATGGTCGAAAGATCGAGCACGAGTCGCATGAATGATGTGACCGACGTTTAGCGTCCACCCTTGAACCCACATTGATGGCCATGATGATCGGGGGAGATGTGGCTGATAGGGGTCGTGTTATCACTAGGAACCCTCATTGGGGATAGGTGTTTCTGAGTGGATTTATTATTAACTCATTTAATTATAAACTTAGTCTAAATTCCTTTTGCAAATTATAAATGTAGATGGCTCACCGTGAAGCTTACTTTGAGATTGAGGATTGGGTAAAGCGTGAAAAACTTAGACTTGATGGGTCCAACTTCCCTAGTTGGCTTGTGCGCCTAGATGATCTACTTACTAGGAATCATGTGGTAGACTACATACGCCACATGATGGATTTGACTGAGCCAGACTACTATGAGACCCCACAGGAGCTGGCAGATCGCTACTATCGTCAAGAGATGTCCACCTACATTCAGATAATAATGCGTTACGGGATGGTGGATGAACTACATCCTCTCATGGGTGATCTTGATCCATATTTGATGGTGGATCAGTTGAGAGCAGAGTTCATAGGCCATGTGCGCATGTGGAAGCACGAGCTGCTTGGAGAGTTCCTTTCCATACAGATGGAGGAGCATACATGTCTGAAGAGTCACTTGGAGCGCATGCTTGATGCACACACGAGACTAGTTCACTTCGTGGATTACTGGATGGCTGATCCATTTGCGATAGACGTACTGCTTGGGTCACTGCCTCCCAGCTACAAAGGACATGTCCAGAGTAGCATCATGAGTGGTGATACAGAAGCATTGGATTTCCATGAGTTCATATTACGTTTTCAGAACGTAAAGGTTGAACCAATCGCCGGAGAGGTCATCGATGACCAAGGTATATATTTGATATACAGTTTTATAAATGTTATAATCTTGCAAACACATTACAGTGTTAAGTATATCTGATACTTGTTCTGTGTTGGTGAAAAAAGGTCCTTCTGCATGAGAGGTGCTTGCTGGAGAGGAGGTGACGTTGTGTGTTGATGGCGAGCATGATGATGATGGCCGACAACACTCTCCCTCGACATTTATCACTTAGTTTGTGTTTTAGGATGATTAATGTATTCGAGAGATTTGAACTTCTTTAGTTTGTCTCACACTTCGTGAGGCGGTTATTCATATCAGTTTGTACCAAACAGTTGTTCTACTTTAATGAATGATTTCTATTCGTGTTCATATCTTGTTTGATTATGTGTGAATTATCCTTATTGTTTGAAACTAATTGATAATGTATGAACATTTGTAAAACATTAAAATGCCTTGTTTAAAATACCCAACTTAATGATATTTCATTAATGAATGAAACCATTGTTTAAATTCAAAGTTATGTGATAATATGTGAAAGTCATTCGATTTATTCTCACATATGAATCATGCCTAAGTTCGGCAAAATAACTTGAACACCGTGTATTACTTGAATACAAAGTGTTTAAAGAATTGTTAAAAGTAAATACATATTCGATGTATTGTGTTTTAACGAAAATGGTAATTATCATTAAATGATTGTTTAAATGTGTAAAGTAGTTTACCAAAGGAAACATGAATATGAAACTATTTGATTTGATCAAAATGTTTCATCAACAAAGGGTATAAGTATAAAAGAGAATCAAATTGCTATGATTTGATCAATAGTAATGAAATTCAAATTTATAAGAGTGGCATAAAAGAAATTGTGGAATGCAAAGTGTTTTGAAACGTCAAAATACAAAGCATCATAATGTGATATAAGATATCAAAGGGGGTTGAATAGAAGGCACCAAACAAATCGTTGTAGAGTATATGTAGAGACCATTAGTTAAGAAATAGTTAGCACTCAATTAGAATTGGTGAACCATTTGAATTCGTGAAAGTTTTGGGGGTTGTTCGATATAACCAAAACAATAGCGAATAAGTCCTTGTAGAGTATTCATTGGAAACTTTGAATACGAAACCCATAGCTCAAACCAAAAGGAAAGCAAGATTCGTATTGCTTGGATTTTGGTGCATTCTTGAGAAAGCTCACCTCTAGTGATGTTTCTCAATTATGAGAAAATGGAAGTTAGTGTAAAACACGATGAGGATTCAAAACCCTACATCAGAGTGCTGAGAAGCGCAACGGCCATCGTTCCTGAACGATTCTCTTCACGGAAGGAAAGAATCAATGATTTTGATCATTGTGTTTTTCCCTCCACTATTGTTTTTCACTACATGAAGTAGGATTCAAAATGTAAATCCATATCTTGTATGGAGACATTTGCGAATCACTTGTCATGATTTTTGGAATATGACATACCTATGAACTACAAAGGAAATAATGGTAAACTGAACTATGAGAAATCCTAGAAGCAAAATTCCCTTGAAATTAGAAAGCAATTCGTTGCTGAATCTCACAAGTAAAGGGGTTACTTGGAATTTTCCCAAATGACTGCGAAGCCTTAGTAGGAAAAAGGGGTGAATGAAAAAAGCACAATTTGTCAAGTATTGGATGAATTCAAATGAATTTGATTCATATGTGCTAAATGTCTAGTGGATTTAAAACTAGTAAAGTACTAGTATCTCATAGTAAATCTCCAAGTTTGATATTTGATCAAAAGTTTTTTGAAGTTGTTCAAAATAGTAAGGAGATATGCAATTTGCATAAAATTGAGTGGGAGCTATGAAAGTCTTCCTAAAACAATATTTGATTGACATATTTTTAAGTGGGAGCAATATGAGTCTCAAATTCAAATATATAGGAATATATTTTGAGTGGGAGCTCATAGGAGTAATTCTTAAGTGTGTTAAGAATGAAAGGCACAAATACTTATAAATAATGATTTATAAGATGTAGAAGTTGATAATAGGTGTATTATAATGTAGTATTCCTTAAGGTATTCTGAAAAGTGTTTCGGAATAGAAGTTAATTAAGGAGCTGGTCCTTAATAACTCAAATTAGGAATATAATTAAGTTGAACATCAGTGGTTGAAAGAAAGAAAAGGATGATCGTCATCTACTATGTTAAGACATAGGTTCTATCTTAGTAAACCATGATGATAACTTAACATAATATGTGATCAAATAAGAAACGTTTGAAAGTCATTAAATTTGAATCACAAAACGTTTGAGCTAAGTTTGTCCGCAGTGTCTAGTAGAGAACTGTGGATATATTTTCCAAATCCATAAAAGATGACATATCTTAAAGCATAAAGGGTTATGTTATAAGGAAATATGTTGGAAACTCCTGTAGATACCAATTAAAGTCAAATAGGAAGCGAGGAGAACAAAACATCGAAAGTTGCACGGAGTGCACTAGTGTTTCGATGAATACATTTATAATAATAGATAAGGGTACCATCTAAAGTGTTGTATAATGTTATGGTGGGGCTAGTTCGCTTTTAACGTAGAATGATGTGTCCCAGGGCACAGTGCCCATGAGAAAGCCCTCGAGGTTGATCTAACGTCACTGTAGGCTCCTGGAATCAGGCCTCGTTCTGCTGCCATGGGGACGATGCATACACACAGGTGCTATCATGTGATGATAACGTATTAATGTCAATCAAGGTGACATTAGTAAGTTGCAAAGGATTTGGGACTGTAAAGTACAGACCCAAGACTCAACCTCTTCCATGAGCAAGCATGTTCAGGGTACCGGGTATATGGTGCCAATGATTGCGAACAAATGCAGCTAGTGTATTTGTACTCTAGTGCAAGTGGGAGACTGTTGGAAATATGCCCTAGAGACAAATAGTAGTAAGGACTATTATCATATTTCATATAGTTTATGATTAAGTTTTATATCATGCTATAACTGTATTGAGTGGAAACATCAATACAAGTGTGATATACAAACAACCAGGGGTTCCCAGTGAAACTCTAGTCACTGGTTCATTGGTTAACAGATGATCATGTTTCCTAATCATGTGGCATTTATGCCAGTTGGAAATGAGGTCATCTCATTTGGAGAATGAGATGATGAACCAATACCCAACCTAAACATCGTGACCCGATCATGTCAGGAAGTTCAAGTTACAATGATTAGAAATGGATCCTCGTAGACTATTCCTTAGACCGTGAGGCTATATCAATCACTGTCTCCCGAGAGTGCTTAGATAACATCAAACGCCATCTAGTAAAACGGTGGTTATAAAGGTGCGTTCAGGTATTCGGAGGAAACCGTAGAGGCAATATATGTCAAGAGCAGGATTTGTCCGTCCATATGACGGAAAGATACTCAAGGGCCCACTCAGAGAGGTTATATCCAATAGCTGCGCAACGTGTGATTAGATCACGGGTATATCACTTGTCAGAACGAGTTAAGTAACATTGTTTAGTAACGAGATTGAACAGGACATGGTGATGTCATTGATCAGATCTCGGGCAATGTAAGTATTGAATGACAAAGGGAATAAGACACGACTGTCCCAGTTCAAACGACAAAAGATCTTCATGGAACGCACATGGGTCACATGGCCATCCAGGTCCTCTGTTGATCATTGGTGCGGGAGTGTCCCGACCATGTCTGGAGTGTTCCCGAACCGTAGGGTATCACGCTTAAGATCTTGATGATTCTTAGAGAGTGTTTATAGGATGGGTAGAATCGCCGAAGAAGAGAAAGGAGAAAACCGGAAGGGTTTCGGTAAGTCCGGAGGATGTCCGGAGTGGAGGTGGAAGGTGTTCCATGGCCACGGACATTAGATAATGTGTGAATGAATGTTAAATATTGATTTAATCATTTATTCATAATTATTTAATAAAGAGAAAATCAATTAAAAGGTCAAAAGGCTTAATGGGCCAATTCCGGAGGGAGAGGGGCCATTAGGGAAAAGGTGAAAGGGGAGAAGGGGCAAGGGGGAGGCCGGCTGGGCCTAGCCCTCCCCCCGCGCGAGGCCTACTAGGTGGCCGTCGGTCACCTCCTCCCCCCTCCTCTCCTTTAGTCCCACCCCGGGACTTGAGGGGAGGTAGTACCTTCCCTCCCCCTATATAAAGTGGGGTTTTTGGCCTAGAAAATACAACCAATAATCAATAAAGGTCTCCCCACTTTTGGGAGGACCTCTAATTGATATTTTCTCTCTCCCCCTCTCTGTCTCTCTCGTGACCGTTGTCCCAAGTCTGGACTGCGCGAGCGAGAGACATCTTCACCACGGAGCGCCATTGCGCTGCGGGATTTGGATCCGGGAGCTCTACTTCCGCAACTGCTGCTGGATCGGGGAAGTGGGAGTCATCGTCAGGCACCGGACGTGTGTAACTCCCACGAGGTGTCACACTTGAGGCACTCAAGTTGTTGGAGCCAGAAGGAGCACAAGGACTTCATCACGACCTCGAGGTCGGCTTCGGCTCGTCTACATCAACCTCGCTCTCCTGAGCTTTGACAACGCTTTTCGGTCTTCGAGGGTAAGTTCGCGAAAAGCTCCTCCCGTTACTGTATTGCTAATAGATAGGTCCTGTCAGCTTTAGGGGTTCAGGGGCGTAGGGTAAAATTTTATTGTTTTCATGCGCGGAACCCCTACAGCCACCGCCGGGGAGACATCATCAGTGGAGGGTTGTTGCCGGCGGCTATGTACTCGAGGACCTAGGCCAGTGTCCGGCTTGGGTGCTCCACCACCGGGTCTGCCCTTCGATGTTGTTGTTCGTCAGTGGGGGGGCCGTTACCGTCGTAGGCATCGAGGTAGGCCTGGTGCTGGGCCTCGAAGAATGCTATCCATGCTTGTGCGTTGTCGTGATCCCAGGCGGGATCGTTCCGCTCCTCCGGCGAGAGGACCTCCAGTAGTGGCGGCAGATCTCCGCCTTCCGTTCCTGCCCACGGGGGACCGGCAGGACGGACCGGCCACACGCACTAAGGAACCATTTGTGTGGGCACCACATGTCCGGAGGCGCTGGATACCCCGCCTCCCACAGTGCGCGTGCCTCGTGGACGCGCAGAGAACAACGTCCAAACCCGTTCGCGGTGGCTCCTTCTCCAGGTATCTCTCCATGGCCGGTAGTTGGGTGGTTGGGAAAGACGGGAGAGTGGATGCGAGGATGGAACTGGGTTGTGAGGAGCTGCGAGGAAGGAGGGGGTTTTAATGCGCGGGCAGTGGCACGACCATTGAATGCGGGCAATGGGGTGGCATGCGAGGTGGGAGGCATGGCGGACGGGACACGGCTGCTCGCCTACAAAAGGCTGATCGGCGGGCAGCAGCGCCATTACTGGGGGCACGGAAGGCGAGAGGGAAGACGGACCAAACGTGTCGGACGTTGACACTAACAGGGGTGGCCCGCGATGACCAGCCCTTTTGCGCGCGAGCTTCTCCGCGCCTTCCCCCCAGAAACGCGGCATCCGGCGCCCCGCAAGCCCCCCTCCCCCCCGTGGGTTGGGTTTGGCTGGGGGCACCGGATAACAAAACGGGCCATGTCGGCGCCAAAACAAATTTGGGGGGGGGGGGCAGGGTGGGCTAGGCGTGAATTCGGCTACCGGTGCCCCCGATAGCCCTTTAGGGGGGCTGTAGGGCCCCCAAGTGGAGATTCTCTTAGGGGTTCAGTTTGGCCTGGTTGCTTTGAGATCCGGTTTGCCACCCCTAGGTAGGGTTAGGGTTGTAGATCTAGCTATATATATATATCAATTTTGTAAGAATTATAGCTGGATGAATGGTAATCTTGCACTTTGAATCAATACTTGTTTATTTTCGGAAGTAGTGTTTCAAATTTCCAATTTGATTATCCCACATTTGTTCAGCGCACGCCATTTCCCGAGAATTTGGACGAAAATAACCTAAAATAAAAAGAAATTCACAAAATGGACTCTGGCTGAAAGAATTTCACCGGGTTAACCCTTTTCTGTAGTGCCCTACACCAAGGTGATATGCTATGAAGTGTAGCGCCTTTCACCTAGCCACTACACTTCTGCCAGCGTGGCGGCTGAGGGGCCAGCCCAGGACCCGCCCGAGCTGTGTAGCGCCTTTCAGGCAGGCGCTATGCCCCCCCTAAGTGTAGCACCTCGATGTTAGGCGCTACACTCCAGGACATAGCAGCCGACGTGTGGCCTCCCTCCCAGCCCGATCCAGTCTTCCTCCCAGTCGCCCAAGAACAAAAGAACACATCCTCTCGCCCCTCTCTCCTCCCTCCCCCAAATACATCAGGTTTGAAGCTCCTTTTGGTGGATTTCGACCCCTCCCAAGCTGTTAGAGGTACTCTCCCTCATTCCCTTTGTTTTGAACGATTGGAATCTTTCATTTTGGTGGGATGTGGGTTGAAACCCTAGAAATTCAATTTGATTCGAAATGTTTGGATTTTTGTTGGGTGTATTGGGCAATGCTGGTTAGAATGATGTCTATGAAGCATTTAGTTAGGTTTAGGGTTGTTGGAATGTTAGGGTTATTGGAATGTTAGGGTTAGGGTTGGGGTTTTTGTTATGCAAGGGTGTGTTCTTGTTAGCTATGGTTTTGGTAATATGACTAGCATATTTGTGTTTATCTTGGCATTGATATTTGATGAATATATTCTCCTATGTGTTAGGGATGGCAAGAATTGTTCATGTTCATCATGTGGACAATGATTCTTTTTTGAAAGGCAATATAGATCCGGACCCGGATGAGCTAGACATGGTGTTTGAGTGTAGTCCCACTTACGCCGAGGTCTTGGAGCAAGTGAGGATTTAATTGAAATGGATGGACCCAAGTGATGTTGTTGAGTTGGAGGGTAGACATAATGTGGGTTTGGGAATGCATATCCGTTGGAAGACCATGTGTATATCATCCGATCCCTGTTGGGTTGCATACAAGGAGGTGGTGGTTGAATCACTAGACAAGGATCTTGAGCTATTTCCCACCAAGAAGGTTGATAGTTCTTTACACTTGGACTAGAACCGGCTTGCCTCCCCATTGGATTCTAGGAGTCCTCCACCCTTAAACCAAGAGCTATTTAGTGAACCTCCTTGGACCCAAATATTGAGCCTGATTTCAAAGGACCAAGACAAAGTATTGGAAGATGACAATGATGATTGTGGGCATGATGAGAATGGGGTTGAGCTCCACGACAACAATGTTGGAGATTTGGAAAAATATATTACACAAGAGAACATGGACCATGACATCCCGTATACTCGAGGCTATGCATCAGACTCAGATGATGATGGTCCCGAAGAAGAAGTTGACAAGGAGGGTTTCATGGCTATAGAGGCCGAAAACCACTATACGGTATTGGGACAGGATCATCGGGTATCTTTGTTTCATGATGTTAGTATCGCAGATGAAGCCACGGTTGATGGCGGCAAGGGTATAGTTATTGGACCAAGGACAAGCTCTTACCGGGATGGTAATCAAGAGGATAATGGTATTTCTCGAGGGTCTAGGTTCAAGACCTGTTGGAATGTAAGAAATGGATAAAAATTCTCGGTTAAGCATCATCGTCCTTACACGGTGGTGCACTCGGATGTGAAGAAGTGTTACACGATTAAATGCGAGGAGGATGGATTTCCTTGGATTGTGCGTGTAAGACCATTCAAGGGAGGTCCCAATTGGCACATATCTAATTGTGTATCAACTCACATGTGTCGAGGCCCGATGGTGGATGACAAGGATGTGAAGCACGAGCACCGACAACTCACCTCCGAGTTCCTTGCTTATAGGATTTCCAATGATATCAAGTAATTTCCAATAATGAGGATCAAGATGGTCCAGGAGCTTGTGAAAGCCCTCTTTCACTACGAGGTGAAGTACATGAAAGCATGGAAGGCGAAGCAAGCTGCATTCAAGATTTTGTACGGTGATTGGGAGGAATCTTATAACCGAATCCCTAGGTTGTTGTTAGCTATGGAAAATGCTAACCCGGCATGGTTCATGTGATTGAACCTTATGGGAACAAGACAAGGATAATAAACGGAAGAACAATTCGAGTATTTCACCATGCATTTTGGGGTTTCGAGAAATGTGTTCAGGCTTTTGAACATTGTAGGCCTGTTATCTCTGTTGATGGCACCTTCTTGACCGAACAATTCAAGGACACTCTCTTGATTGCAATAGCTAGAGATGCCAACAACCGACTCATTCCTTTGGATTTTGCTTTGGTAGAGGCAGAAAACAATGAAAATTGGGAGTGGTTCTTCCATATTTTGAGAACCAAGGTATTACCCGTTCGAAGGGAAATATGTGTTATCTCGGATCGTCATCAAGGAATTCTCAATGCGGTGATGAATGACATTCCAGGACATGCTCCATTGCACCAACGATGGTGCATGAGACATTTTGTTTCAAACTTCTATAGGGCATGCAAGAGCAAAGACTTGTCCAATGATCTACAAGATTGTTATGTCAGTTTCACGGAGCACCGTTTCTCAAACTTGTACAACAAATTGTTCTTTAACAAAAACTCAATGCAGGAGGCAAAGAGTTTCTCATTAGAAACATTTGAGATATGGGAAAGTGGGCAGGAGCTTTCGATGATGGTGGCCGAAGGTACGGTCAAATGATAAGAAACATAACAAAGTGCTTCAACAAGTTGCTGAAAGGTGTCCATGCATTGCCCGTCATGGCAATAGTCCAATATACATTCAACAAGTTGAATGAGTATTTCCTAAAATACTCAGCTGAAACGGATAGGAAGATTGTAGGAGACTACAATAACAAGCATAAATACAAGTACCCATCTAAGGTTGACAATTGGAAGCAATTTCAGTCAAGGAAAGCGGATTCTCAAGTTGTTACAGAATTTGATAATGACGAGCTAATTTACCAAGTTATGAAGCCAGGAGGAACCTAGACTGATGGTGCACAACACGGAGGCCGAGCGTTCAAGCTATCTCTCAAGACTTATGAGTGCACATGCGGCAGTCCATTGTTGCTTCATCTAGCTTGCCCGCACTTGCTAACGACAGCTCGAAGGCAACATTTGGATTGGAATCATCCACTCATGGTGAGAGAGTCTGAATTCTCTGTTGAGACTACTAAGAAGACATGGTCTCCTAGATTTCACCCATACCTTGACCAATCACAGTGGCTAGAGTACCATGGAATTCAAGTATGGCTCAATCCGGAATGGAAGGTAATTACACGCGGAAGACGCAAGGCAAAGCGTTTTAGGAGTGACATGGACGGATGGGATCGTGGTGGTGCTCGAGAAACGGGCAACGACTAATTTCAAGAGCCTCATGCGAGAGCACACTTTGGAACATGCAATGGTGAAGGGCACAATGCAAGGAAGTGTTCCCACAAGAAGAGAGCAAAAGGAAATGAAGCAAGAACAATCCAACCGAGCCAACAAGTCCCTAGCCAACCAAGTGGTAGCCAACAAGTCCCAAGCCAAGGTAGAACTATCCAACAAGTCCCAAACCAACTGAGTTGTAGCCAACAAGCTCCTAGGAAACAAACTCCTAGGCAACAAGCTCCTAGGCAACAAGGTCCTAGGCAACAAGGTCCTAGGCAACAAAGAGGTCGACAACTTGGGCTTAGAAGAGGTCGTGGTGGTTTTAGTCCGACTACTATGCTTGGATACTTGGCATGACAAATTCCGTATGTTTCTCCATTATATGCTCTATTAGCGTTATTACTATTGTGCTTTTTATTACTATTTCTTACTTGTTATTACTAACTTTTTTGTGTTGCAAATTTTCTTGTAGGTATGGCTATGCAACCCAACAAGGGGAAGGGGGCGTGGGGAGAGAAAAATGATGATGCGACGCATGGAGTGTGAGAGGAGGCCATGAGGAGGGTGAAGGAAAAGGAAGAAGTTGAACGTGAGAGGAAGGAGAAACAGGTGGAAGAGGCGAAGAGGGAGGAAAACTTGCACATGAAGCGTATGTTGGCCGATATGCAATTGCGTGAGAGGAGGAAGTGTAAAGAGGCGGAAGAGAAACGTCTAAGGATATTCAAGGGGAAAATGAGGAAGAACCTTTAATTGTCTAGGATAAGGCAAGAGAGGGAAATGAGGCTCGTCTCATAAGGGAAGAGAGATCCCAAGAAGAAGGCAAGAAGAGGACCTTGGAGTGTAGAGTTTTCTTTGACTCGATGGTTCAATTGGCCTGTGACCTAAGGGAAAAGGAGGAAGCAAAATAAGAAGAGAGGAATAGGAAGGCAAAGGGGAAAGGACCTTGCTCGACACAATAGAGCAAGGTCTAACATGCTTGTGAACTATTGCTTGGACTCCACTATGTGGAATTTATTTTGAACCTTGTTGTCTTGTGGATTTCTATGTATGACTTTGATTATGTTGTTGAATTCAGTACACTATATGTGTTGTTAAAATTAGTACTTCTCTAATTGCTGAATATGTCTGAAAGTATTTGCATATGCATGTGTCGTCGGATTGAGGACAAGTACGCCATGAGGGGGTCCTCGAGGCGTGCGGAAGAGAGGGGTGTGAGACGTACGGTATTCCGGGACGGTGAGCCCACAAGTTTGCCCAGGTTCGAATCCGCCGGCTTTGGATAGATCCTACTCCTGCTAGCAATCCAGTAATACGGCAGAGCCGGAATATGGGTTACAAGGGTTTCGCCTGTGCGAGTTGAGCTTGTAGACTATTGTGTTGCCCTAAAGGCTCTCCCTAGGATGTCTTATATAGATATCCGGCTTAGGGTTTACAGGAGAGATCAATCCGGCTACGACTAAGAGTTGGTTACAGAGTACATCTTGAACTACAAGTAACATTATGGGCCTAAGTTGGTAAGTCTTCTAGGCCTTCCCGTAGCCGGATTGGACTCCGTCTTTCTCCCTAACTGGGCCGCCCGTGAAGCAAATCTCTAACCCGAAGTGGGCCACCCTGGTCAGTGAGGAACTGTGAGGATACCCAGAAAGTATATCCCCAATAGCAGCCCCCGGAGGCCTCCAAGATCCAAAGTCGGATTTTATCATCGTCTAGCTTGATCTTCGGCTTGCAGAATCTTGAAGGGTTCCTGAAACTTCACAACAAAAAATACGATCCGGGTCTTAAAAATAAGTTGGACCTATCAACAGGTTACTCAGATTTTCTAGCTTGATTTCAAACTAAGCCGGAACTTGGTTTCTAACGGCACCTGACACTAGTCATGGTCAAGTCACGTCATCTGACAAGCGTGCCGTCAGCATGACCGTTGGTGGGTCCGCGGTTCGCGGAACCGAGGTGCCATTTCAATGCGTGCGTGGAGATCGAGGAGATGCAATCATCGCGTGGGTCCTTCCCAGTTCTTGCCACGACGTGTGGCGGTTACACTGTAGCGTTTGCATGAATCTTGGCGCAGTTAGGTGGATATAAGGGGTTTGGATTTCTCCTTCTCCCTTCCACCAGTCCTTTGTCGTTTCCTTTCCTCCCAATCCTCCTGCGCGCACAGAGCCTCCTCGTCCTTCCCCCACAGGACTCCTTGTGCCGCCCCTTTTAGGTCAATCTCTCACCGGAGAAATGGCTTCATCTTCTTCCTTTAGCTTGGCGGCAGCGGTGGCGGCGACGGCGGAAGCAGCAGCGGAGAAAGAGAGCTTCCGGGGAATCTGGATCCCCTGCGCTCTCAATGAGGAAGGCCTCAAGAACAAGGAGAAGGAGAGGATTCTCGCCGCCGGCAACTGGCGGAGCGGTTTCGAGGAAACCGTCCCCAATCCACGCGACGGCGAACGGGTCCACTTCGGCACCCACCTCGATAGAGGTTTGTCTTTTCATCCCTCGGAGTTCTTCTCTGAGGTGATAGATCATTTCAAAGTTCAACTCCATAATCTTCCTCCCAACTCTCTCTTAGAGATGAGTGCGTATTCTTCGCTTTGTGAGGGCTTTCTCGGCATTAGGCCGAGTTTGACTCTCTTCCGGTATTATTTCCATGTCTAGAGAAATTCCATCACTGCCGGTGTTCCTTATATCACCGGCACTATTAGTTTTTCACTTAGACGTGACCGGGCTTATCCCAAAATTTCAACCAGTGACTCGGTCAAACAATGGCCAGCCACATTTTTCTATCATAGGGATATTCCAGCTCTCGGCAAAGCTACTGCTTTGCCGGCTTTTGTCGACGGAGCCGCCACGGCCCAACCTTCTTGGGACGAGGCTGCTCCGGCTATCACCGACGATCTGATCCTCATGAAGAGGCAGATCGAATATTTAATCAAACACAAGGGTCTGAAGGGATCCGACTTGGTCCAGTGCTGGGTCTCTCGTCAGATCCAGCCTCTTCAGTACCACGGGGATCGACTGATGCACTCCATCACGTCATCCAAAAAAGACTCCCTCTGCATCAGCCCCAAAGCCTACACCCCTCAAGGCTACATAAGCCAGATCAAGTGGCTGATCAAGGAGCGGATCGAGAGGAGAATTCCGGAGATTTCTCTGGACATGCACACGGCGGAAAACCCCGTAGTGCCAGTAAGTTTCCATCAGTACACCTTTTTATGTGTTTCAATCTTTAAGTTATATCGCAATACTGACATGGTTTCTTGTTTTCAGCTTGCTGACCTCCCCGAGTCGGAACTTGCTCCGCTCGAAGGATATCCTCCTGAGTTTTCTCAGGAGACCGAAGTGGTTCCATTGCCGGACCTTGCGCTCAAGAAGTGCAAAGCTCCGACAGTGGCTGTTGGCACAAAGGAGGTGCCTGTTGTGAAGAGGTAACTTTCAGTCACAATTTCCGCCTTTGTACTTTTCTCGAATTTCTTTCCGAGATGTAATGTTTCCGACTTTACTTCATTCTTAGAGCAAAGCCGGTCATCAAGGGCAAGGGGAAAGGGATTCCTTCGAAGCCCCTGCGACAGACGAAGATCACCATAGCTTCCCCTGCCGTTGCTCCTCCGACTCCTGCCCCTCAAGCTTCTGCAACTCCGGCGATCACTCCTTCTCCGGTGGTTGCAGAAGATCCGGCTCCTCCAACGGAGCATGCGATCCTTGGGTCGCAAACTGACGTCACCATGGGTGCGTCAGATCAAGATAAGGGTGAACCCTCTTCGGGTAATGATCCCTCGGCTGAAACCTTCGCCGAAAACCTCGTCAGTAATCCGGGACTTGCCAAGTTTGGCCTGTCCCGGAAATCTGCAGAAGAGATCCAGCGGCTAGCCAGGCAAGTCCTGGAGAAAAGCCACTTATCACCCGAAGAAGAAGCGCAAGAAGCAGAGGACGTTAAGTTTTCTGACCTTCTCACTCAAGTCCGCCTTCGCAACGAGAGGATTAGGACTGGTGAGCTTCCAACAGCCCCAGTGATCCCTCTTACTCTTGCCAAGAAGGTGGCCGCTGAAGTGAATGCGGGTTTAGATAAACTCACCCGCGAGCAATATGTAAGTCGGAATTCCAACTCTTGTTTTTCCATTATGTTATATCATATCCTCTAGCCCCCAAGAATGAAGTAGGATATATAATCCGAGTATATGCTTAATTAGGATGCCAAAGAACGAACTAGTGTAGCCCCCAAGGCTCGTGCTGATATTTAGCAAAAAATATTAGCCCGAGTCTTAAGTACCTTTCTGACTTTGGGTATTCTGACTTATAGAAAGTATGTTCCTATAACCAGGAATTGCTGACCAATGTCTGCGATAAGCGGAGAGAGATCAAAGCTCTCCGGCTTAAAAATGCTGAACTTAAGGTAGCCAAGGATGAAGCCGAAGGTAAACATTCCGAGATTCAAACCTTGTCTTTTGCTTTTTCAATGTCGAATTTTTTTCTGAACTGTTGTTCTTTTTGACTTACAGCGCTGGTGAAACAATCCATCGCTATGATTGAAGAGGCCGAGAACCTCAAGACCCTGGTGGTGGAGAACAAGGGACTTCACCAAGAGCTGGATAAGGTCAAGGCGGATCATGAAAGGAGCATAGGTCAAGTCCTGGAATCCTCCTCCATGGCCACTGAAGAGCGTGATCGCAAGATCGCTGCTCAAGACCAAATTATCCCGGATCTCAAGAATGAGCTTGGCAGAGAGAAGGACATCTCCCAGGCGCTCCGGGCTGAACTCTAGATTCTCCGGGAGGAGAAGACCAAGATTGGCGACGTCATTCTCGGTACTTTCCATCTGTCTGACTTATCTTTTTCTTCGACTTATATCAATGTCGGATTTTTCTTAACTTGTTTTGTGTATAGGTCCTCTGAACTTGACGAACTCTTCCTCCTCCGAGCCCCGCACCCACCGGCTTACCCAAGTCGGTGACCTTCTTCATGACTTCCGCCATTCCATTGAGGACATTGGCGAAGCTCTAAAGATTCCGGACATGCCAAGCATGTCGGATTTTCAGGTGCGGGACAAGGCCAAGGAGATGCCGCAGCTTGTTCGGGACTGGAATATGTCCTACGTGCGGACTGCTGCGCAGAACGCTCTCACCATGGTCATGAGCCACCATGGAAACATGGAGATATGGCAAGTGACCAGAGGGTACTGCAAGGTAGACGAAGATAGCCAGGAGCAGGACCTTCAAGCTATCATGCACTCCTGCACCGGATACAGGTGTCACGTGGCTGATTTGACCAGCTACGAGATCCTCTTCTTCACCCGCGTAGCTACTGCGCCTCCTCCTCCAGAAGAAACCGAAGAAGTTTCCGACGATGAACGCACCACCTCAGATGTAGACATCTCGGAACGATATCAAGGCGAAGTCACCAGCGAGCTGGCAGCTCCTTCATCTCCTCCTGCATCATAGACCAGAAACTTATGTATTATTCCGGAAAAAACATGATGCGTTTGTAAATATTAAGTACTATTTATTTTGCTAGTGCTAAGCTTGTGATCTATTTAGCACTTTCGACTTTGATATTTTTTTTGTGTGCCTGAAATAGTTTCATAAGAACTTGAATTTTTTCGTCTCTACTTATCATTTATCTGGCTTTCCGCCTCGTCCCTTTCGTGAGCCGGCTAAACCTTCAGCCGGAAACTTTGCCGAGCAACGGAGCTCACTTGCTAAACCAGTTTAAACTCGGAAACAAAGCCGGCTTCCAGTACCAACAATTCAGTACTCGGAAAATACCCGCATCCAGCAATCAAACAAATAACCAAAGTAAAGACTAGAAATTTTAGAGTTATACCCGAAGGTAGCAATTTTAGAATCGGAAATCTAAACCAGAATGAACATGAGCATAAAGTAATTTCAAGCATTCTGGGATTTTCGACTATGACATGATCATTTGGAAATAAGATGGTAAAAACTTCTCAGAAAAACTTGAGGCAACCAAAACTTTTATTTCTCAAAGAACATGTACATATATATGATTACAAAGAAGGATAAACTAAGAATAAAAGGGACGTAGCTGAGCAATATTCCAAGGTCTGTCTAACTCATCTGGATTTGTACTGCCTCCAGCTCTCTTTCTCTTCTTAGTAGCAGGTCTTTCTTTGACTGGCCTCATGTCAGTTAAGTAGTACGAACCATTGTGTAATACTCGACTAACCAAAAAGGGCCCTTCCCATGCTGGGGAAAGTTTGTGCTTTCTTTGTTGCACAAGCCGGAGAACCAAATCACCTTTATTGAAAGATCTATTTCGGACTCTCTGGCTATGATACTTGCGTAACTTCTGTTGATAGGCTGTAGATCTCATTTCAGCAACGACGCGAACTTCTTCGACTAAGTCGAGATCATTTTGTCGATAAATCTCGGCATCCTCTTCAATATACGTGGCCACTCTAGGAGAAGTATGAATCAAATCACTAGAAGAACCGCTTCTGTGCCATAGCCCAAGAAGAAAGGTGTGTATCCTGTTGACCTGTTCGGAGTTGTTCGTAAACTCCAAATTACAGAGGGTAGTTCTTCTGCCCAAGCCCCCGCAACACGTCGTAGTGGTGCTTCGAGTCTCGGTTTTAGGCCTTGTAGGATTAAACCATTTGCTCTTTCGACTTGTCCATTAGCTTGTGGATGCGCGACTGACGAATTGTCAAGCAGGATATTTTGCTCGTTGCAGAATTCAGCCAGTTCTCCCATAGAAAAGTTACTCCTGTTGTCCGTGATAATGCTATGCGGATAACCATACCGGATTATAACATCCTCGACAAATCTTTTGGCTGTTGCTCCATCACAACTAGTGACAGGTTTAGCCTCAATCCATTTGGTGAATTTATCCACCATCACTAAGAGGTGAGTAAATCCACTTGGGCTCATTTAAATGGTCCTACCATATCAAGCCCCTAGACCGCAAAGGGCCATGTTATAGGTATTGTTCGTAGCTGATCAGCCGGAACATGAGCTTGCTTGGCGTACTTTTGGCAGCCTTTGCACGTCTTGACTAATCGTTCGGCATCTGCCTGAGCTATAAGCCAGAAAAATTTGTGTCTAAAAGCTTTTGCCACTAAAGATTTGGCTGCAGCGTGGTGACCACACTCGCCTTTGTGGGTTTCTCTTAAGATTTCCACTCCTTCTTCCGGAGATACACAGCACTGAAAGACCCCAAAAACACTCCGTTTATGGAGCTCACCTTTAACAATAGTATAAGATTTTTCTCGTCGGATAATCTGCCGGCTCAGCACCTCGTCTGCGGGTAATTTGCCATCTACCAAATAATCGAGGTAGGGTTGAGTCCAACTGGGATTACAGCCAGAACTGCTAGCAAATGTGAGTCAGATTTGGTCGGATATTCCTCATCTACTCCCTTTATTGCGGGAACTTTGAGGTGCTCTAAAAAAGCGCCATCCAGGACCTCTTTCCGCGCATAGCCTATCCGAGATAGTGCGTCTACTTCCTCATTTTCTACTCGAGGGATGTGTTGAACTTCAAACCCTTCGAACGATTTAGATAGATCATCCACGACCGCTTTATATGCTGCCATATGTTTATTTGCATTACAAATATCCGACACTTGTTGAGCAACAAGATCCGAATCTCCGTAACACATCAAAGGTCGGATGCCAATATCCTTAGCAATCTGGATTCCATGAAGCAGTGCTTCATACTCGGCAATGTTTTTTGTCGCTGTGAAGTGGATCTGCAACACGTATAAAAGTTTATCTCCTTGGGGTGATTTGAGCACCACGCCAGCCCCCGAGCCCCCTCGAGCCTTAGACCCATCGAAAAAGAGGGTCCAATATTCCGACTCAGGGAAGATCATGTTCTCCTTCGTCTCTGTCCAGTCAGCGACAAAGTCAGCAAGGATCTGGGATTTGATTGCTGTCCGAAGTTTATACTCAATATCGAAAGCTGAAAGCTCTATTCCCCATTTGGCGACGCGTCCTGTGACGTCATTATTGTTGATTATGTCTCTCATGGGAGCTTTGCTCACCACGGTAATTGGATGCTCCTGAAAATAATGTCGCAGCTTACGAGATGCTAGAAAAACCCCGTAAGCCAACTTTTGATAATGCGAATACCGTTGTTTGGACTCTGTCAGGACCTCGCTGACAAAGTAAGTCGGACATTGCACCA
This sequence comes from Avena eriantha, assembly GCA_910589775.1. NCBI lineage: Eukaryota > Viridiplantae > Streptophyta > Magnoliopsida > Poales > Poaceae > Avena > Avena eriantha. The sequence continues at coordinate 488,429,151 of OU342741.1, read as the reverse complement.
GGTGTTCCTGATTTTCCTCTGGTCTCTCCACCACCATGACGATACTGACAACCTTATTTGTCGCAACAATGTAAAGCAACATCGGTTCCTGAGGTTCCGATGCTGCAAGGATAGGAGTAGATGAGAGTACTCTTTTCAGATCTTTTAGTGCAGCTTTAGCTTCGTCCGTCCAGACAAAATCCTTGGTCTTTTTCAGGAGTTTATATAATGGTGCGGCTCTCACCAAGTCGGCTTACAAATCGACTGACCGCAGCAATGCAGCCAGTTAATCTTTGTACGTCCTTCAGGCGAGTTGGCCTGGAAATATTGAGTATAGCCTTTATTTTGTCTCGGTTCACCTCTATGCCTCTTTGAGACACGATGAAACCTAAAAATTTTCCGGCTGGTATTCCAAAGAAGCATTTCTTCGGGTTAAGCATGATGTTGTATTTTCGTAGATTAGCGAACGTCTCCTCCAAGTCGGAAATCAACGTTTCCTTCTTTTTGGACATCACCGCGATATCATCCACGTATGCATGTACATTGTGTCCGAGTTGGTCATGGAGGCAACGCTGCATCGTGCGCTGGTACGTAGCTCTTGCGTTCTTCAGCCCAAATGGCATCGTAACAAAACAGAAGGTTCTGAAAGGGGTTATGAATGAAGTTTTGACTTTGTCAGATTCCTTCATCCGGATTTGGTGATAACCGGAATATGCGTCGAGAAAACAGAGGAGTTCCGAGCCTGCCGTAGAATCGATGACTTGATCAATTCTAGGCAGAGCGAACGGATCTTTTGGACAAGCCTTGTTTAAGGCAGTATAATCAACACATATCCTTAAATCAGTGGTGTCCTTTTTAGGGACCATTACAGGATTGGCCGACCACTCAGTGTGGATGACCTCTTCTATGAATCCGGCTAACTCGAGCCGTGCTAGTTCCTTAGCTATTGCCTTACGCTTTTCATCGCCAAACCGTCGTAAGGACTGTTTGATGGGTTTAGCGTTCGGGTTTACATTTAGAGAGTGCTCGGCAAGTTCCCTAGGTACTCCGTTCATGTTAGATGGCTGCCATGCGAAGATATCTTGATTTGCTTGGAGGAACTTGACGAGCGCGCTTTCCTATGCGCTACTAACGCCTACGCCTATCTGAGTCACCTTGGAGGGGTCATCATCCTTCAACGACGTTGTCTTCGTCTCTTCTGATGCCTTGAACTCCGGATTTGGCTTTGTCACCTCCTTCTTTGTTGCGGGCATCTCGGACGGATCTATGCTCTTCTTGATCTCCTGGTACCCCTGGGCGTGCAGCATGGCTTCGGCAATGGTGTAACTACCTCGGACCCTACGCTCTAAGTTCAAGCCTGGATGAAACGGAAGTGGTTAAAATAGTACAGCGGGGGCCCAGGGGACCGCCCACGTGTAGACCTGTCGGCCGTCCTAACCACTTCCAAGACATCGGGACAAGAACGAGCGACGTAGGCAACAGGTGAAGAGATCAAATACATACACAAGTGAGTATGTATGCAAGCTACCATACAACAGTTTTTAGAGCCATTCCATCTAAAAGAAATAGAAATATTGCAACACCATACGGCAAGATTCAAATATCCTAGATAAAGATAATAGTTTAGGATAGCTCCTCATACATCAAACATCATAGTATCAGGCGGAAGCGGAAAACAAGATCCGAGTACAGATAAGAAGCAAATCGGCATAAGATGCCACATAAATAAACACATCCCGCCCACAGATCTCATGGATCCCCATCCCCAGAATCTCTACCCGAGTGATCGTTGCCAACATCATCTGTCTCCTCCACCCAGTATCCATCTTGCAAGTACACCTATTCATCTGAATCAAACAATTTATCGTGTGAGACCCTAGGGGTACTCAGCAAGTCTTAATGCCTCTAAAGGGGACAAAACCTGGGGTGACACAATTGCAGCAAAAGATAATAACTAACAAGTCTATAGAAACTCGCTAACCATCCGCCTAACCAAAGATACATGGATGTCCGTTAATTAGTAACAACAGTTATAATAGTACAATTAACAGATCCATCCTCCTTCTCGCTTACCAACGAGAAAGCGGACGAACAACCCATCAGTTGGCAGTTTTATTAACCATTCCATGAGTATTGCACTATTTACTAGTCAGGTACTTAGTCAAATTAAAAGCGGTACTTTAGTTATACTTGTCTATGATCGAGAAATTGTGCTCCAAGTCGTCCATAACCGCGGACACGGCTTTCAGAAAGATTTACCCTGCAGGGGTGCACAAATAGCAAGGGGGTTTAGGGTTTGGTGGTGATCCACCAAGATCAAGCAAAGGTGAAAGAAGATGGTGAGGATAAGAAGAGAGAGGCTAGGGTTTTGGGTGTAAGATTGATATGGCCACACATGGTCATGCAAGGATGGGGTGGTGGGTAAGGGAAAAAACAAGGTGGTGAGGCTTGTGGTGCACACATGGTGGTGGTAGAAGAGAGAGATAAAGGTGGAGCTCAACGAAATAAAGGATCCACTCAACAACCAAAGAAAACCAAAGGAGAAAGATGTTGGTGCCTTGCATGGCCCATGCATAAGCATTAAATGCCATGTCTAATCTTGTGAAAACAAAATAATAATCATGGCATTTATACACATGCATCCCAAAATATGGAGTAAGGCCAAGCTAAAAGAACTAGAAAGATGTTCCAAGTGGAGTAGATGGAGATGCTCAAATTTGAATATAGTTTGGACATGCTAGTGTGTATATTCCACTAGGTGCATAGTATCCTCAAGATATTCCAACATGAGCAAAATTCCAAAGCAATCCATATGGAAGCTAGAAAAAGGGGTTCCACTCACAAAGCATGCAAAGGTGGCCATGTGGCTCCACATATTAATAATGTGAAAACATCATGATGCAAATATGGGAGCATGTGTAATTAGAAGTGGATCCATCCCAACTCACATGAGCTAGAGGTAAAACCAATTGAAAATGCAAAGCTCACATGTAGTAGGGTGGTGGAATTATGAGGTGGTACAAGAAAGGTGGTGGAGTTAATAAAAGATATGCCCCCAACTCAACTTGGCATCAAGCATTTATCAAGAACCAAATATAATATATCAAGAGGCAATTACAATTAATAATGCATATGAGATAAGAACCAAATGATAAGGGTTTTATATGATGCTCAAATGCAATGTGGCATGATGACATGAGCATGATATAATTATGATGCAACAATTATATGTAGGCAGTAGCAATTATATTACTAGACCATGTAGCATTACATATGTTAGACAGATGGGATGCTACAATTCTCCCCCACTAAACATGAATCTCGCCCCGAGATTCTAGGAAGAAGAAGAAGACACGAAGAGGGTAGGATACTTGGCACGGAGCTCGTCCTCGCGTTCCCAAGTGGCTTCATCAACGGAATGGTGCGACCACTGCACCTTGCAGAACTTGATGGACTTGTTGTGAGTCCTTCTTTCTGCGACTTCTAGAATTTTTATGGGGTGTTCTTGATAAGACAGATCTTCTTGGAGATTGATGAGTTCATGGTCCACGGTCCTGCCGAGATCCTTGAAGCACTTCTTGAGTTGAGAGATATGGAAAACATCATGGACCTTGAGTTTTTTAGGGAGGTCAAGAGCATAAGCGACTTCTCCTCTTCTTCCACGAACTTTGAAAGGACCGATGTATCTAGGAGCCAGCTTTCCTTTGATACCAAACCGGTGCATGCCTCTCATGGGAGTGACACGAAGGTAAACGAGATCACCAGGGACATACTCCATGTTCGTGTGCTTTCTGTCAAAGTTGCTCTTCTGGCGACTTTGAGCAACCTTCAGATTTTCAAGAATGATGTGAACCTTCTCCTCCGCTTGAGTTACAATGTCGGGGCCAAACAATGTTCTTTCACCTGCACCCGACCAACCAATCGGAGTTCTGCATTTGCATCCATAGAGAACCTCAAATGGTGCCATCTTTAGACTTTTCTAGAAGCTGTTGTTGTAAGAGAATTCAGCATAAGGAATACATTCTTCCCACTTCATGCCGAAAGAGATAACGCAAGCACGGAGCATATCTTCCAGAATCTGATTGATCCTTTCAACTTGTCCTTGCGACTGAGGGTGGTAAGCTGTCCTGAAGTTCAATTTTGTTCCCAAAGCATTTTGGAAACTTCCCCAGAACTTGGAAGTGAAGATGCTTCCACGGTCTGAGCTGATCTCTAGAGGAACCCCATACAGAGAGATAGTTCTATTGATATAGAGCTCAGCCAACTGAATTGCAGAAATGGTTTCCTTAACGGGAAAGAAGTGAGCCACTTTAGAAAGCCTGTCGATGAAAACAAAGATTGCATTGTTGCCTTTCTGCGACCTTGGAAAACCAGTTATGAAGTCCATCTCTACTTTCTCCCATTTCCATTCCGGAGGCTTCAATGGCTATAGAAGACCGGAAGGTTTCTGATGGACAGCTTTAACTCTGCGGCAGACATCACACTCCGAGACATACTTGGCACAATATCGTTTCAACCTAGGCCACCAATATTGTGTTTTCAGGTCCATGTACATCTTAGTGCTGCCAGGGTGGATAGAAAGAATAGAATCATGCGCCTCCTTGAGAACTTGCTCTCTTAACCCCGGGTAGTTCGGAACAAACATCCGGTGTTCAAAGAAAAGAGCGCCTTGGTCGTCGATGTGGAAGGACTCATACTTCGGAAGCTAAATGTTGGAGATGATATTTTTAGTGTAAGGATCACCAAGTTGAATGGAGCGAACTTTTTCTTCCAAGAGAGGGGTTGCCAGAAGATTCAGAAGAAACCCTTGATCCACAGTTTCAAGGTTGAGTTGGCGGAATTCCTCGCACAAGAGAGGTTGTTGTTCTTCCACCATGAGGTTGTTGACATAAGCTTTTCGGCTGAGAGCATCGGCCATCACATTGGCTTTGCCCGGAGTGTAGTTGATGGTCAAATCGAAATCATTAATTGGTTCAATCCACCTCCTCTGACGAAGTATGAGATCAGGTTGTGTGAAGATATATTTCAGACTCTTGTGATTAGAAAAGATCTCACAACGGTTGCCAAGCAAGTAATGCCTCCATACTTTCAAAGAAAAGACAACTGCTGCGAGTTCGAGGTCATGTGTAGGATAGTTGATCTCATGCGTCTTCAACTGTCGAGAGGCATAAGCAACAACTTGTTTTTCTTGCATAAGGACCGCACCCAATCCTTGCAAGGAGGCGTCACAGAATATCTGGAAAGGCTTTGAAGTATCTGGAGGAATCAAGACTGGTGTGGAAGTGAGCTTCTCTTTGAGTGTTTCAAAGCTTGCTTGACATGCAGGAGACCAAAGGTATTTCTTGCCTTTCTTGAAGAGATCGGTAAGAGGCTTCGCAATCTTCGAGAAGTTCTGAACGAAGCGACGGCAGTAACTAGCCAAACCAAGAAAACTCTGGACTTCTTTGACATTTTTGGGTGGAAGCCAGTCAACAATTGTCTTAACAGTTTCTAGGTTGACGGCAATGCCCTTGGCAGAGATGACGTGACTAAGGTAGGTGACTTCAGGAAGCCAGAACTCACACTTGGAGAACTTTGCATACAGGCGGTTCTCACGAAGCTTGTTTAAGACACACCGAAGGTGTTCTTCATGTTCTTCCTTTGACTTAGAATAGACTAGAATGTTATCCAGATAGACCACGACAAACTTATCAAGATACTCCATGAAAACCGAGTTCATAAGCCTAGAGAAGGTGGCAGGTGCGTTGGTGAGACCGAAAGACATGACCGTGTACTCATACAGGCCATAGCGGGTGGTGAAAGCTATTTTGGGAACATCTTCCTTGCGAATCTTGATTTGATGATATCCACTTCTCAAATCAAGCTTAGAGAATACCACAGCTCCAGCTAGCTGATCGAAGAGATCATTAATCCGCGGAAGGGGATATTTATTCTTGATGGTTTTAGCATTGAGAGCCCGATAGTCAACACAAAGTCTATCAGTCTTGTCTCGCTTCTTCACAAAGATGGTTGGGCTACCCCAAGAAGAAGTACTTTGCTGAATGAAACCCAACTTCTCTTGTTCATCAAGCTGACGTTTGAGTTTAGCCAACTCAGCAGGACCCATTTTATAAGGCCGCTTGGAGATAGGAGCGGTTCCAGGTTCAAGCTCAATCACAAACTCGACCTCACGATCGGGAGGCATACCCGACAACTCTTCGGGAAAAACATCTGGGAACTCACAGACCACCGAAACACTCTGAATAGCTTCCATAGCATCATCATTCAGAGCTGCCAAAGAGAAAAGCTGAATTGCAGGAGTCAGACTTGGAGAATAGACTATATGGCCTTTAGGAATTTTTAGAGAAACCGAGCGTTCAACACAATCAATCACAGCTGCATTTGCTATTAACCAATCCATGCCCAAGATAACATCAATGTCAGAGTTGCCCAGAATAATTAAGGAAGCCGGGAGCGAAGAGCCACCAATCTCAATTTGATTGCCATGGCTGATATGAGCAGCCCTCATGTTTGACCCAGGAGATTGTACCACAAGACGATGCAATAAGGGAACCATAGCCAGATCATGCTCATGCGCAAACTTGTGAGAAACAAAAGAATGTGAAGCACCAGAATCAAACAAAACTTGTGCAGGGACTGAGTTAACAGGAAGCATACCCATCACAACTCCAGGTGCATGCTCAGCTTGAGCGACATTGACACAGTTGGCACGAGCAACCGTAGACCCGGGCTTGGTGTTGATGTTGAGAGCCCAAGGTGGAGGTGCACGAACCATTGAAGAACTTGCCGCAGGTCTTGGAGGTGGTGGAGGAAGAGCTTTGTTGTTCATGGGACAACTCCAGTGTTGATGCCCAGTGTTTCCACAAGTGTAGCAAGCACCAGGTGGATGTGGAGCAGCGTAGCCAGGGACTCCGCCAGGCGCTCCAGGGTAGTTGTGGTTGTAGCCCCTAGGAGCCGCGGTGAAGGAGTTTGGTGGCCTTTCCGCGTAGCTTGACGGTCTTGGTGGAGCCGGGAGCGACGGTGGGGTGTTAGGAACCCACACGCGGCACTTAGAAGGAGCTGCCATAGCTGAAGAGCTTGCTGCGTCGCGGTTGTGTTTCTTGGACTCCTCAAACACTTGCCTACTTGCTTCTTCCTGTAGAGCTGTATGTTGGAGTTCTAGAAAAGACCCTGGCCTTGCATGAGTGATTGCATATTTGATGGATGCATTGAGTCCTTGCCTGAACCTCTTTTGCTTCTTCTTGTTATCAGAGATCTCATCGCCACCATACCGAGAAAGGTTCATGAAGTTTCTGATATAGGTATTGACATTGTCATTACCCTGCTTGAGGTTGAGAAACACTTCCTTCATCCTTTCCATGACAATTTCTAACAGATATTGCTCTTTGAAAGCTCCAGTGAATTGCTCCCAAGTAGGCTGAAAACTAGAGTGGTCTGCCTTGAGGTAAATCTCCCACCACAGAGCTGCATCTCCCTTCAGAAGGTGTGTGGCACATTTTACCCATTCTTACTCTGGAACATCCGCAGTCATCAGCAACCTTGACATTTCATGCAGCCAATCATCATCATCAAGTGGCTGATCAGACACCTCAAATTGGCGTGGGTTGAACTTCAGAAAACTCTTGATGTCTCCTCGCTTGGAGGTGGAGGTAGCAGGACAAACTCATTCCTCCTGACACTTTCTTCGAATCGCTGCTGGTTCTGCTGCATTGCTCCCAAGGCATTAGCAATACTTGCCAACGCAGCCCCCAGTTCAGGTGGTATGTCCTCCTCAGAACGGCGTGGTGGTGCCATCCTGTGATTGATATAAAACACAAGTCAGTACTATAATGGAGAATAATAATAATCCAAAATAGTACCAAAATGGAATTAACCCAGATTTAAAGGATACAAAGTACTAAGATGATATTAAAATATCAACAAAGTTCAAAGCACCTCGAATATATCAAGCCTATCGCACACGACTGAACAAGGAGTGTGGTACACAAGCTAACAAAGAAAAATTTTCCGCAAATTTCGGCATTAAAATACCACTATATGCGCAAAACCACTTAACGAATCAAGATTAGTAACTCTACCAATTCAATATACAAGAGCGAATGATAAAAGTAGTGGTATGGTCGCGACTCCATCCCGTACTCAAATCATTACTCCGCATATGAATAAGTAAAACACATATCCCAACACCTTCTTAAGATGAACCTAAAGATTAGTAACTACGGAAATGAACACCCCAAACAAGATAACGTCGGATAACAAAGAGTAAGACAGATCGCACCGGTATACAACGAATCAGATAGATCGCGTCAGTTTACAAAGGCCTGTCGGTATGGAATGTACCAACAGTTGATAACTAAAAGGCAGATAGTGATAACAAGTTGGATGCAACAGATAGACAAGGAATTCACACACACACACACGCACACAACCTATGGTACTACGGAACCCAGAACACGTGAATCCTAGTTTGAATTTTAGAAGAGGATTGAAAACGTTACACTTCCTTACCAGAAAAAGGGTGGGTGGGTGGGCAAGAAGAAAAATGGAAGCAGTCCTACTCGCACGTTTTGTTTTTCCCTAGTATACATAGCTACCAAAAATATTTGCTAGACTGACAACGACCATTTGGCTGAGACCCTGAAGGGCGGGATGGCTCTGATACCAACTGTAACTACCTCGGACCCTACGCTCTAAGTTCAAGCCTGGATGAAACGGAAGTGGTTAAAATAGTACAACGGGGGCCCAGGGGACCGCCCACGTGTAGACCCGTCGGCCATCCTAACCACTTCCAAGACATCAGGACAAGAACGAGCGACGTAGGCAACAGGCGAAGAGATCAAATACATACACAAGTGAGTATGTATGCAAGCTACCATACAACAGTTTTCAGAGCCATTCCATCTAAAAGAAATAGAAATATTGCAACGCCATACGGCAAGATTCAAATATCCTAGATAGAGATAATAGTTTAGGATAGCTCCTCATACATCAAACATCAGAGTATCAGGCGGAAGCGGAAAACAAGATCCGAGTACGGATAAGAAGCAAATCGGCATAAGATGCCACATAAATAAACACATCCCTCCCACAGATCTCACGGATCCCCATCCCCGGAATCTCTACACCGAGTGATCGTTGCCAACATCATCTATCTCCTCCACCCAGTATCCATCTTGCGAGTACACCTGTTCATCTGAATCAAACAATTTATCGTGTGAGACCCTAGGGGTACTCAGCAAGTCTTAATGCCTCTAAAGGGGACAAAACCTGGGGTGACGCAATTGCAGCAAAAGATAATAACTAACAAGTCTATAGAAACTCGCTAACCATCCGCCTAACCAAAGATAGACGGATGTCCGTTAATTAGTAACAATAGTTATAACAGTATAATTAACAGATCCATCCTCCTTCTCGCTTACCAACGAGAAAGCGGACGAACAATCAGTTGGCAGTTTTATTAACCATTCCATGAGTATTGCACTATTTACTAGTCAGGTACTTGGTCAAATTAAAAGCGGTACTTTAGTTATACTTGTCTATGATCGAGAAACTGTGCTCCAAGTGATCCATAACCGCGGACACGGCTTTCAGAAAGATTTACCCTGCAGGGGTGCACAAATAGCAACACACACTCGATCAACCTCGGAAAAACCAAATCAAAACCCAACGAGGCATTCACGACAAAGAGATCACAGGATTCAGAAATATTTCAGGGGGCCACCCCACTAAGCTACCCGCAATGAAGTTGGCCGGCTCCGGAACGGACCCAGGGTTTGTGTGGACGGCGGTAAATGACTGGGAACCCGAAAGTGTGACTGGGCTTGTCGATACAGCGAAAACGTGTCACGATCCAAAACAGTATAGGTGCTCCATGCACAATGTTAAATAAAACAGTAAGGCATGGCATAAGTACAGGATAGTAATAAAACCCCAAACTAGTTTGTGGCCCCAAGAAATAGAAATGAATCAAGCTCTGGCTCAGGGGGGTCCATAAGGCCTCCCGGATGTGGATAGTGTGAATAGTCAAGGAACATGAATCAAGTACTTGGGGTCCTATGGGACACAAGTGAGCATGAAAAACCAAATAGCATATATTGCTCACCAGTGCCACTTTCGTTAGTTATCCCATTACTACTCAGGTTAAGTTGTTTAGGTACCTCATTATCCATCAGACACTCACATACCCTACACATGCTATTCTACGACTCACATGGCTCAAACAACTCCTGTAGTAATGGCTCATGGGATGGAGGAACAAGCTTCGGTGGGGTTTAAAAGTAAAGGCTATGCAGTACTTGGGATTCAATTTAATGCAATCGCGACTCAATGATGCAAGAATAAGATAGAGGCAATAGGTACTATATGTATGCAAGCATGTGGTAGTGCTTTCCTGGCAGCTCAGTTGAAGCGAGAGACGGATCTGGGTAGTACTCCTGGGATTCCTGATATTTCTCCTGCTCGGCGTCTATTCGAAGAAGAACCAAACAAACAAGGGCCAACATAAATAAAGTGCACAATCGTATGAATTAAAATGCGACAAGCAAACAAGCATGCCATGATGAATGATGCACAATTTTCATGGCAATAATGTAGCATGGAAAGGGTGAGGTGTGGGGACGAGAATAAATCATTTTTATTAATTATTTGGTCAAGTTTTATTGCCATAAACAGTTCTGATTTTTAATAATGACATGATGCATGCTTCAATTCATAACATGGAATGCATAGTTAGAACGGGATCGTCGCGTTGATCGATTTAGACATATTATTTGTCAAATTTGGAGTTGTAGATTTAAAGTTATTAATGAATTAAGAAAAGGCATTTTTATTACTTTTAAACAATTTCGAAAATTAAAAGTGCTCGAATGATATTTTGAATGGAAAATTTGAATTCCTCACTTTTTTCTGATTCAAAAACATATATTATATGTATTATTTGGAATTATAATTCAAAAGTTATTAAAAACAGATTTAAATTTGAATTTAAACATTTCCTGAAATTGTTTTATAAAAACAGATATACACAGAAACTTTTTATACACAGGACGAGTTAGCCCCAGCCACCGACAGGTGGGGCCTACGCTGACTGTGCGAAACGGCGCGCAGCGGGTTTTTCTCACCGCGACTTAGCCAGCCAGGGAGACTGATAGGTGGGCCCGCGACGAAAAGGGGCCCACGCGCCAGCGAGAGGGAGTGGGCTGGCCACGCGGCGCGGAGGGGGACCACGGGTTGAGGACCTGGAAACCCAGGAGCCTTTCTGTAAAACGGACTCAGCCGCCAACAGGTGGGCCCTGGCGGGAGCGCGGGTTGATGAATCCAAAAACTGCAGTACCTTTTTGTTAAAAGGCCACAGAGGATGACATGTGGGGTCGGAGGGAGCGCGGGTTTAGCAAGCAAAAAGATTGGGGGTTATTTGCAAAGTGCCAACAAACCCACTGTTTCTCTTCTCTGAACTAACTGATGGACGGATAGGTCGGCGACAGAGAACGGCGCGCGGCGCGGGGGTTCAAACCCGCGACCTGGGGCGTGCACGCAGAGAGGCGGAGCCACTGCGGTGGGGTGGGGTTGCTGACAGGAGGGATCTAGGCGGCTAGGTAAGCTGTTGCGCGGCGCGACGACGTGCAGAAGATCGCGCACGCCGGCGCACAGAGACCGCTCGGCAAAAAGGCCGGCGAGACCAGGAAGAGCAGGCGAGAGAGGGGGTGTCTCGGAGGCACAGGGGCTCACCGCGAGGTTGTCGAAGGGCTCGGATCGGGACGGGGAGAAGCAGGTCGACGGCGACGCAGACGTCCCGCCGGAGCTAGGGTTTCGGCGTCGTCGGCGTGCAATGGTTGCAGGGGCTGTCTTCTCCTCGTCTACAGGCACGGGAGTGACGCAGAGGCTCGCCTCGTTCTTCCCCGACACCCAAACGCCACACCCGCCTACTGATCTCGAGGATGGTGGAGGATACCGACGGTGGCCGGCGATGAAAAGGAGTGGAGGCAGGGGAGAAGGGAGGGAAGGCAGGGCCCTGGGTGGATCTGGGCGATGCCAGGTAGAGAGGAGGGAGTAGATAGGGACGGGAGAGGAGAGGGGGTGCCATGGGGAATCGATGGAGAAAAAGGTGGCTCGGCCACCTTTCTCCTCCTTCTCCTCACGTGCTCGACGTGGGAAGGCCAGGGCAGGGGCATGGGCGGCTACAACTGGGCCAGGGTGCAGGGTGGCTCGGGTATGGTGCCGGGCTGGCAGAGAGAAAGGGAGAGGGGAGGGTACCGAGAGGAAAAGGGGTCGGATAGGGTTTAGGTTAAAAGGGGCATGTGGCTCGGCATGGGGTGGTTAGCTAGGTTAGGTATCGAGCCAGGGGTAGATTAGGGCTGGGGTGGTGGCTCGGGTTAGAGAGAAAGAGATATGAGGGCTTAGGGTTAGGGTTTGATCATGGCCAAAACAAGACCAAGCAAGGGGGTTTAGGGTTTGGTGGTGATCCACCAAGATCAAGCCAAGGTGAAAGAAGATGGTGAGGATAAGAAGAGAGAGGCTAGGGTTTTGGGTGTAAGATTGATATGGCCACACATGGTCATGCAAGGATGGGGTGGTGGGTAAGGGAAAAAACAAGGTGGTGAGGCTTGTGGTGCACACATGGTGGTGGTAGAAGAGAGAGATAAAGGTGGAGCTCAACAGAAGAAAGGATCGACTCAACAACCAAAGAAAACCAAAGGAGAAAAGATGTTGGTGCCTTGCATGGCCCATGCATAAGCATTAAATGCCATGTCTAATCTTGTGAAAACAAAATAATAATCATGGCATTTATACACATGCATCCCAAAATATGGAGTAAGGCCAAGCTAAAAGAACTAGAAAGATGTTCCAAGTGGAGTAGATGGAGATGCTCAAATTTGAATATAGTTTGTACATGCTAGTGTGTATATTCCACTAGGTGCATAGTATCCTCAAGATATTCCAACATGAGCAAAATTCCAAAGCAATCCATATGGAAGCTAGAAAAAGGGGTTCCACTCACAAAGCATGCAAAGGTGGCCATGTGGCTCCACATATTAATAATGTGAAAACATCATGATGCAAATATGGGAGCATGTGTAATTAGAAGTGGATCCATCCCAACTCACATGAGCTAGAGGTAAAACCAATTGAAAATGCAAAGCTCACATGTAGTAGGGTGGTGGAATTATGAGGTGGTACAAGAAAGGTGGTGGAGTTAATAAAAGATATGCCCCCAACTCAACTTGGCATCAAGCATTTATCAAGAACCAAATATAATATATCAAGAGGCAATTACAATCAATAATGCATATGAGATAAGAACCAAATGAAAAGGGTTTTATATGATGCTCAAATGCAATGTGGCATGATGACATGAGCATGATATAATTATGATGCAACAATTATATGTAGGCAGTAGCAATTATATTACTAGACCATGTAGCATTACATATGTTAGACAGATGGGATGCTACAAAAGGCAGCATTTCCATCCTCGCACTCTCGCGCTTTCTTCGGGTCTCCCCTGATGGTGATCACGCCGTTGGGACCTGGAATTTTCATCATATTGTAAATGTAACACGGACAAGCCATAAAAGCCTAGTAAGCCGGACGTCCTAATATAGCGTGGTATGCGCTCTTGAACGGGACCACTTCGAAGGAAAGTGCCTCCGTCCGATAGTTCTTTGGAGTTCCAAAGGTAACATCCAAAGTGATCCCTCCCAGGGAATTAGCTTGTCTTCCTGGGACAACTCCGTGAAAAATCACAGATCTTCATCCGGCGTAGTGTTTCGAGATAGAGAATATTGATGCTGCTACCACCATCCATGAGGGTCTTGGAGAAACCATAACCGTCAATAAGTGGGTTGACGATTAAGGCGTATTTTCCTCGCCTGTGTAGCTTAGGCGGATGATCAGCTCGGTCAAATGTGATTGCCACTTCCGACCAGTCCAGATATTGGGGGACAGCCGGAACTGTTGCATTGAGCTCGTGGAGCACTGCTTTCTTGACCTTTGCTGGTTCAGATCCGAGAAAGGTGACATAAGTGTCTTTCTTGGTGGGAAAAGTTTTCTTCCCTTCCGGCTTGGGATTTGAAGCATCAGCTTCCTCCATGTCGGAATCTTCCTTGGTCTCTTTGTCTTTTTCGGGATTCTTCTTTCCCTTCTTCCGCTTAGCTTTGTAGCCCGCGGCATCATCTCTCTTGATGTCGTCGTTAAAACGACACTCAGCGTTGGTGTGGGACGAGCCCCCATTGGCGTCTAGGAGATGCACACATGGGTTATTGGCAATGTTGGCCCAAGTGTAGGTTTTGCCTGGTTGTTGCTCTCCTCTACCTTGGACCCTTGATGTCCCACGGCCACGCCCGCGGCCTCCGCCACGTCCTCCTCGTCCTCCAGACCCGGAAACAGTAGTAACCACCGCTGTTTTCGCGTTGGGTTTTTCTTCCGAGGTATTTTTGCGCTTCTGAGCTTGTTGCTTTGTCTTTGCTGACTGAGGTACAGCCAGGACGTTAAGTAATCCTTCTGCATCATCGTCAGCATCTGCATACTTTCTCGTTGTTTCTATCATCTCTCCCAAATCAGTGACCTTATCACACTTCAGGCGGTGACGTAGTAGACCAATTGGGAGTCCTGCGATGAAAGCTTCAATCGCGGTTTGATCGTTTACTCCTTCACAGGAGTTCTTGGTGTCGATCCATCGTCCGAGGTAATCCCGGCAAGTTTCTCCGGCTTTCTGGGTGCAACGCTGTAGGTCTCCAACCGTACAGGGCCTCCGATATGTGCCTTCGAAATTCCAAAAGAACGCACTTTGTATGTCATACCAGTTGTGGATGGTGTTCTCCGAAAGTTCATTGAGCCATGATCGCGCCGTCTTCCGCAACATAAGTGGGAGATATCGGGTTGCGACCAGGCTGTTTCCGCCTTTGGCGATGCAGCAAGCTTGGAAAAAATCCTGTAGCCAGGTATCTGGCCGAGCAATGCCGTCGTAGGCTTGGATATGCCTTGAGATAGCAAATCCTTCTAGGAATCTTGTAGCTCTGACGCGTGGTCCAAAACACTTTGGGCCCACGTAGAAATCGTCGTTTTCGTAGCGCCGCGCCTCTATATTGGAGTTGATCTTGTGCCTTGCATCGTTCGGGGATAGAGATCGTCCCGAATGTCGGCTGTGGCTGCGGTGCCTTGGAGCTGGACTTCGGCTTCTGCCACCACCTCCTCTGCCATGTCCTCCTTTCCCTCCTTGGGGGCCATTGTGATAACTGCCTGGTGGAGGGGGTGGGGCAGCTGAATTTTTTCCGGCTGATCGCCGGCCTCCGTCCGGAGCGTCATTATTCCGGTTCCGGGGAGGTTCTTGACTACGACGAGCCCCCTGCCGGCTTGTCCCAGCATGGTTTCCGTCGTTCCTTCGTCCGTCGTTCCCACCATGATGAGGCTCAGCCGGACGGCTTTCATGTCTAGGAGGTGGCATTCTCTGACGATCCTCCTCCCGACGTTTCTCTTTATCTTCTCCCCTTCGATCGTTAGACTCTCATCGGGGAGGGTTCGTCGGATTCAGTGCATCGATGGCGTCTTTCTCTGCCGCTGGAGCGACATTGCTCCAGTTATGCGTAGCTCTGCGATGCTGTCCTGACGATCCGGTTCTTGAATAATTGTCTTCCCTGCGTTTGGGGTGATGATACTGCGCTCGAACGTAATGGGATCTTACGTCAGCCCACACCGGATCTGTGTGACATTGGTCGGAATCCGAGATGAGTTTTTGACTTCCGGACAGGGCGACCTTTTGCTGCTCCAGTCCCTTGTTGAGTAGCTTAATACCCAAACGGATTTCCTCTGGTCCTGGATTAGCCGATAAAATTTCTTGGGCTGCCACGGTATTCTGTACTGGGGTTGGGTATACCCAATCTCCGTTGCTGTCTTTCCGTGGCTTCCCCATCTCATCCCCAAAAAGGACGGCACAGACACGTGGGAATTGGTCATCATTGGTGTGACGCTTCCGTGTCTTCTGATGCAACCGAGACATGTAGTCCTTAGTTGACATGTGTTTCTTCTCCACCTCGATGTTTTTGGCTTCATCGAGGAGTTGTTGACGCCGCGCTTCTAGGGCTTGCGCCCTTTCGTCCAGCTCATCCGCAGTAAGTTCTACAGCTGTAGGGATAGGTGTGGTTAATGCGGCATCGATGAGTTTACGCGCACCTTTTGTGATCACGTGTCCATCCACCGATGCTTCTTTTTTTGGCTCTTCTGGGATAAGTGATCCATCCGAGTCTTCCTCGTATTCCTCAGCGATCACCTCCTTTGTGAGAGGGTCTTTTGCCGGGGTCTTGTTCTTCTTGTTCTTCTTCTTTGCCTTCTTAGCAGCGCCAGTAGCAAAGACGGCTTTGGGTCCGTTTCCCGGAGTCAAGCTCTGATCGGTACGTTCGGACATCTAGACCTCGGGATTATCTCTGACGTCCATGTCATCCTGCGCTTTGGGAGAGTGTTCCCCGGATCCTTCATCCATGGCTTCTCCTTCTTCTGCAGCTTTGGAGTTGTACTCCTCTTCATATTCCGTGGAGAACTTTCGGAAATACGCTGACGTCATCGATTCATCCGAGGATGCGGGTACGTCGGCGTTTGTTCCAATTGCCTCCAGCACAGAGTCGGTGTTTTCTCCAGCATCGACAGAGCCGAATCCGGATCCCATGTATCCGACAAAGTGCGACGCGTGCTTCCTGAGGTACCTGCGGCCCTCGCGATCAGCCATGTCGAAACTTTTGATGGTCTCGATGATTGCCTCGGCGCTTTCGCCTTGCAGTATCATACGCCTTAATGTGTACCTCAGGAAAGGCCTGTCTGTCCCGGCATCGTCAGAGCCGGAATCAGTGTCGTTGATATGCTCCTCCTGGATTTCGACTTCCACGGGTGGGTCGATCTGGGATCCGGCTTCTCCAGGGAGATCCACTCTAGATTCGACTTGGTCCGCTAGGTCTTCTTCAGGCTCGGATTTCTTCACTATCTTCGCAACTGGTGCGGGCTGGGTGGGATTAGGGTTTTCTGAGATCCGGAACTCTGCCGCCTCCGCGGACAAAGGGGACCCAGAAAATTCTTCTTCCTCTATCATCACCGCTGGGGTGGGTTGGGCAGGTTCAGCGAAACCGATGTAAACATTGATCTCACCAAAATACATGATTGTGTAGGCAGTCACGGGCTCCTTAGCCAGAATCCAAGTCTCATCGAGAACGATGAGAGGGACGTCGCTGGCGTAGAGGATGCGACCGATGGCGATGGTCTCATCGATTCCGATTTTCACAGATTCCGCTCGGAACGCAGATCCGTAGCTCACTTGCCCCACGGTGGGCACCAACTGTTGTCGGATTGAGGACAAGTACGCCATGAGGGGGTCCTCGAGGCGTGTGGAAGAGAGGGGTGTGAGACGTACGGTATTCCGGGACGATGAGCACACAAGTTTACCCAGGTTCAAATCCACCGGCTTTGGACGGATCCTACTCCTGCTAGCAATCCAGTAATACGGCAGAGCCGGAATATGGGTTACAAGGGTTTTGCCTATGCGAGTTGAGATTGTAGACTATTGTGTTGCCCTAAAGGCTCTTCCTAGGACGGCTTATATAGATATCCGGCCTAGGGTTTACAGGAGAGATCAATCCGGCTACGACTAAGAGTTGGTTGTAGAGTACATCTTGAACTACAAGTAACATTATGGGCCTAAGTTGGTAAGTCTTCTGGGCCTTCCCAGAGCTGGATTGGACTCTGTCTTTCTCCCTGACTGGGCCACCCGTGAAGCAAAGCTCTAACCCGAAGTGGGCCACCCTGGTCAGTGAGGAACTGTGAGGATACCCGGAAAGTATATCCCCAACAGCATGTGTATAGTTTTGCTGAACATATCTAAAAATCCTTCAGAAGATGTCTGAATATGCATGTGTAGCGTCTATCTGCTAGGCGCTATGCATGTGTAGCGCCTATCTCCTAGGCTCTATGCACATGTAGCTCCCATCCCATAGGTGCTATGCATCAGTATATGATATGTCACACAGGTGTAGCGCCTTGAAACTAGGCTCTACACCTTGACTTAGTGATATTTTTGGCTGGCTCTCCTGATTTTCTCTCTGTCTATTCGGACGCAATATGACATATTGATGCATAGCGCCTATGGGATGGGCGTTACACATGAATAGCGCCTAGCAGATATGCGCTATACATGCATATTCAGACAACACATGGTCCAGAATTCAACACATGGGATAGCTCTCCCGAATTCAACAACATAGTCCACAATTCAACAACATGGTCCAGAATTCAACAACATAGGACTCGACACATACATACTACTGAATTCAACACATAGTACTCGACACATACATAGTACTCCTGATTTCAATAACATAGTACTCCTGATTTCAACAACACATGGAACTCCTACTTCCGTCCACGTGTCCTAGGGCCTCGACCCCTCCTCGTAGGCAAATGAACTAAGAGTGGACAAGTGATTACCTGCCGGCACAAGTAGGCAAGAGCCGTCGAACCTTAGATAATATTGCTATCAAACTATGTTAGTGCCTTCAGCCACATCCAATGAGCAGTCCTACCACCGCTATCAGCAAACAGAGTCCTAGAGAGGACATACCACACGTACACACGAGCATGTATCTCGATCACCTCAACCTCGGCTGGCTCGGGGCAATGCACGAAGTTCTGCATAATCCACGCGTATGTCGCACCTGCTGGAACTCTATCTTTACTCTTGTCTTCAAGTTCTACAGGAGCCATACCAATAAGTTGCTGCATCTCATGGCGTCACCCGTCAGAATCTGTGTTCATGCACAAAGGGTTCCCCGCAATAGGAAGTGCAAATATCATGAAAACATCCTGAAGAGTAGGGTGCCCTCGGCGGTCCAGAGGTAGAAAGTGTGCACCTCTGGGCTCCACTGGTCGACAAGTGCGGTGACAGAAGCCGCGTTGAGGTTTGGCGTCGACCGGTTCACAAGCGTGATGAAAGGGAGGAGGCCTAGCTGCTTGATGTACGGAGTGTACCACTCGCCGTACATCATTTAACTCGATGACGCACCATGAGACCAAATCTTGAGGGGTCAAAGCTTTTGCGTACATACAAGTCAAAACATTACACGTCCGACACAATTGAATGAATAGAAAATTTAAAACAAAAATTCTAACTACGATTTCATTACCATATGCTTCTCCGCCATCAAGAAGCCCCGGTGTTCAACATCATAATAATCGTCAATTAGCCAAACCATCCTACATATATATTGCAAATATTAATCCATATGTGAGTGGATCCATGGAACCATGTGGAGCATATGGAACCATGTGGAGCATATTTGGCCATTATTTCATATGTGGCCATTATTTCAAACATTAATCCATATGTGGCCATTATTTCATTTTCTACAAGAAACACCAAAGCCATATGGAACCATGTGGAGCATATTTTCCATACATATATACAAATCCATATGCAACCATGACATACTATGCAAATCAACAACACACTTGCATTCCACAACGAATACAACTCATATACAACTCCTAACTCACGAGATCCATGAACAAATCAGCCAAAATGAGGGTTCCATATAGACCTAGGGTTCCAAGCAAATGAGGGTAAGATGTGACAAATTTATTAGATGAAAAAGAGGGGATCAGAGAAGAATACCTTGAGTGAGAGATTGGAGACCAAATCCACGGAGAAATCTTTTAGATCTGCTGATTTTTGAAGAGGATTTGAGAGGAGGGGAGAGAGGATGTGTTTCTCTGTTCATCTTGCGCCTGGGAAGGAACTAGGTCGGGTTGGGTGGGAGGCCGCGCGGCGGCTGCTATGTACCGAAGTGTAGCGCCTAACAACAAGGCGCCACACTTAGGGGGGCATAGCGCCTGCATGAAAGGCGCTACACGGCTTGGGTGGGTCCCAGGATGGCGCCTCAGCCGCCACGCTGGCAGAAGTGTAGCGCCTAGACAAAAGGCGCTACACTTCATAGCATAGCGCCTTGGTGTAGGACGCTACGGAAAAGGGTTAGCCTGGTGAAATTCTTTCAGCTAGAGTTCATTTTGTAAATTTCTTTTTACTTTAGGTTATTTTCGTCCAAATTCTCCCGTTTCTCGTACTAGATAACTCTATGCCCTTTCCTCGACCCGGCTTATTCAGGTTCAGATTATCCCGAACATGTGACCTGCATCACAACGCTAGGTAAGAATATCACACCAATTCAGAAATTCATGCATGATTTGCCTCAAATGTACAGTCGGGAAGTTGAGATTGGTACCTAAACAAACAACCACAATTCGGGCCTAAGATTGAAGAAACCACCTAGATAATAAAAAATCACAATTAATAATATATATATGATCCGATTATTTCATAGATAGTAATTTACCGAAAGATATTATATATACTAGATGGGCCATGCACGCTCCGCCGCGTCAATCTCTGTTTATTGCATTTAATACCGAGCGTGTAGTGTCTATGCCTTTATTTTGGTTTCGTTCGGCCTTGGGGCGGGTACATTTTGGGCAATAATGCCTTCTACATAAAACATATACAACTTGTGGTTCTATATGGCATAGACCAGCTCATAGAAACACGGATGCTACCAACTTGTAGACTTTTTATCAACAAACATAGAGCTCAGTAGAGAGTTGTATAAGAGGCACCTGAAGCTGACAATCTGCAAATACGCCATTTACACATCCAGATTCTAGGGTCAAGATGATAGTATTCCTCAGGTTGGGCACAAACAACTCTGCCCCTCGGATACAGACAGTGGATAAAATATGTGAATGATAGCAAGGAACAATGACTTACAAACACAAGTACTGAGGGTGCTTATATATTTAGCTTATGCTCAATATAGGTTCACCGGCATTCTAAAAAGAAGGCTGTTCATTGTAAAGAAAAACATTCTTTCTTCTAGATTGACCAATGAAGAAGGAATGTGAGGACGTCTTGAATAAAATAAATGTTCATGATAATAAGAGAGAAATCTAGGTGCTTGTTGAGTAATTCCATTAGATCAATCAAAAGGCAATCCTAGAGGTCTGCTAAAAGTAGGCCTCTGAATCTATGTACCCAATGCTAAATTTCTTCAAGTTAGGGTCTTATTTGACCATCATGGCCTCGTATGTTCAAATAAAAAAAGTAATGAGCTGATAAAGTAAAGGCCAATTATAACAACATATAACATATAGAACGTAAACAGAGCTTTCCGTTAAATAAAAACAACCAATGTTGAAAGTGTGTCCAAGTGGCGACATTTTAACACCACGAGTGCTGCTTATGAAATATGTGACAGACAATCAAACAGAAACATTTACCTAGGGTCGCAACAGCCTTTGAAATACCACAATAAGAGTACACACGGAGTGTTTTTAGAGCATATTATGTTATTTCCTTTGATTTTGTGTAGTCCATGCCCAAGATATTTCAGTTATTTTAATACATGCCTCTGCTATGTTTGTGGCATGGACCAAGTTAAGAGTATAGTAGGAGATCCCTCATAAAAAAATTAGTTCTGCAGTTCTTCGGTCTAGAAATGTTCTAAATATTTTCAGCGGTTAAGAATACATGTTCTGTTCAACCATTTTTATGAAATTAAAATAGAGAAAAATATAGTTTGAAAATATATCTTTGGTGCAATATTTTAAGAGCTATCACTGCTACATACAATTTATTTGGGCGGCAACAGTCCAGAAATAAATCTACTACTGTTTTCATAGCTGCCCAACAATAAATGATTGTTAAATAAAATAAGAAGTGTAGAGATCTAGACAAATGCACCATAAACCATATAATTTATTCCTTTCTAATAGGTTATTGCAAAAAACAAAGCTCAGTCATCTTATTCACTGCTTGAAAGACTGCTAACGGTCGCTAGCTTGGCAATGTTTCTGCATAGCAGCTCTACAAATGATTCAATCACTAAAATAAAATGAATTGGTTATAAGATATAACAGCAGAAAAATGTAGGGTTGTTCTATTAAAAATCCCTATAAGAAACACTGAGTTAGTATTTTCACACAGCAGAGATAAAGCTTTCAGGTACATCTATCACATTGGATCATCCTAGTTATCAGAATCAAGTGCCTTTTAAGAAACCGTAGGAAAGCATCAAACTGAAGACCAATTAGTGGTCCCAATGTATAACCAGTTTATGTGACTGATTAAAAAATATTGAAAAGGTATGGCAGAGAAAAAATTTATATACTAGTAGATCATCACTCTTTTCTTCTTCTAATATAGGTATACACACGCCTTTTGTGTATTCGTAAAAAGAAGTTTACTTTACAAAATGTTTACCTAACATCTTTGACGGAATAAAATCATGTATTGTCTCATAAGCATGTGTCAACACATGGATCCTCTTGATAAATCTCCAAGCACAAAACCCAAACACCACGTTTGGCTCCCAGGATTTGAATCTGAAACATCAATTGGATCCGATTCCCAACCTGGTAGCATTTCAATTTGATTCTACCTAAATTTAATTCTCAATTTTATGTTTAGATGTCATTTGGAATTGAAAGTGAACATCATAGAAGAAATTACGAAGGTGTAGCAAGTAACAAACCAAGCAAATGAACAGGTCACAAGAACTGAAGCAAAAAACATCAAACCAGGCGATGGCCATCGTCACGTCCTTGACGGGCTTCTTGTTCCCGGGGGCGCACTTGGTAGCCATGTACATGATGACTACTTCGACGGAATCAACCTTGCGCTTCACATTGAGGCCGCCCTCCTCCATCCGCTGGAACGCCTCCCAGTTCCCCATCCTAGGGCCGAGAAGAAGTGTCGCCCATGAACATCACATGTCTAGCCTACTCCCTAGTGCCCTTCGTTGTGTGCGTGGTTAGGATTATGATCTCCCTCCTTGCTGGTGAGCTGTCTGCCATGGTCGTCCCAGCTGAGGCCAGCTCGTTGGTCATCCACAACACGTATTGGGGAGGCGGCAGGCGATGTAAAGCGTCCAGTGCACCAACCTCTCTTCCTGCCCTGGCATGATGTCTTGCTCTCTGATGGCGGTCTCGAGTAGGATTCACCATAGTGGTCGCCATGGTCCGCGTCGCCGCCAAAGGGGAGGAGAAGGGCGTCGGGGTGGGATGTGCGGAGGAAAAGAAAACTACCGCCACTGCAAGAAGAACAAAATAAAGAATGGCCAAAGCCTAAGTGAACCGAACCCGCGGCCAGCCCCTAGCTACCACATACAACACATGCGCCACGCAAACAGAAGCCAGGCGATGCCAATTCCACAGGCAGAAAAGCGACACACGGCAATAGAAAATTCCCCGACAAACCACACGGTTGCGAAGCAACAAGCGGCGAAGCGATTTCCCAATGCCAGCTAGGGGAGGAGCGACCACATGGCTTCAAAACCAAGGAGGTTAGAGCTCTTCGAGGATACCATTTGTCCCAAAAACTGTTTCATTTGATTCCAAAACATGTCCAACATTGATTTCATGGTTAAGAAAATGCGGGTATGTACCAGCTCTTTGATTATTAGGTATGAAATATTTAGTTGCCTACAAAAATGTATAAGTACACCGTTCCTAAGAAGGTGTACAATTGAAGCAATAATACATTGATGTCTACTATAATACAATGGAGTAGGAATCTATTAGTATTTGTAGGGAAACTAAAAAATGTGTATGTCCAACTCAAATTCGAGCCAAACTTTAACCATGATTTTGAGCACCAAATTATGTGTTATATGCCAAAAGTACTATACAACTGAATTTTTTTTTGGAATATGGATCTAACAATATATTTGTTGTGTCATGCATATGTCCAACAATATATCTTCTTAGTTAACTTTAAGGTCAAAGTTGGACTCAAAAATCGAGGGGAGCTTATAAAATTAAATGGATAGAGTATATGAAGGCCAAAGAATATCTAGTTGTAAGATGGTTACACAACTAAACTAATTATCCATCATCCGGCATTAAATACTTGATGTAGTGAAATCATTTAAGTTGGTGATCTCAGCTTGAGTTCGGTGCTGTCCTCTACACTTGTGAGACTAAGTAGATGGGATCATGAGAGGACCGTAGTTTCTTATGTTCTTACATTGCATTTTTTAATGGAAACAGTTTGAATCAGTGCTTTCAAGCTATTGGATGTGTAACCCTTCCATTCCGTATTAAGTTCTGAAATCTAAACTATACCACTTGGCCTAATCTTTTTCTAATTGGAGCTTGAAAGCAGGTCATGGATCAATCTTAATGATAGGATAAGTGCTAGGTATTGTATGCAACGTCATCATTTGTTTCATATCATTGACTATTTTTCTGATACACTTGTTCTTCAGGTGCAATTTCACACACAAACTATAAGCTTGAAGGAAGAATATTGGAAACACAAATAGTAGATAACAATCCAGGTAACATGTGGCTAATTGCTTCACAAGTATCCAGCCAATCCATAAAATCAATCTAGTAACTATTCAATTCGAAAGGGATCATTTTTGTGTGTGGAAATGGGCGCTTTATTATTAATCATAATGTTTACACCCGGCCTCTGCATAGTTAGGATGCACACAGCCGATGAACCACAGACACAGTGACCAGAATGAAAGTATCAACATTACAAGAATGATAAAAAAATAAAGAAACGCGTCGATCTATGGCAGATCTATCCGGAGGTCACGCTGCCATCCATGTCGGGAGAAAACATCCCTCGCCGTGGCCTCCAATCGCGTACACCCCTCCGCAAACAAGTCACGAAACTCCATACGTTGGAGAGTAGTCCATGATCGGAGGATAGCCGTGGCTCGATAGATCACCTGAAGAGAAGAAGACACAATGTTATTAAAAATGCTGTCATTTCTACATAGCCAAAGCGACCAAATAATGGCAAGCGCTCTCACCCTAAAAAAAGTCCCATATTTATCGTGTATCCCGTGTAACCAATTACCAAATACGTTGGTAACCGAGCATGGAGGAGATAAATCAGAGACAACATGGATGATTGACCATATAGTACGAGCAAATTTACATTGAAAGAATAAATGCCAAATTGTCTCATTATGATGACAAAAAACACATTGTGTACTTCCATGCCAATTTCTCTTAATAAGATTATCTTTTGTAAGAATGACCCCTTTACGAAGATATCAAGTGAAAATCTTCATTTTAAGGGGTATTTTCATGTTCCAAATTTTAGAATTATCGACAACTGGAATATCAGGTTGGATCAGAGCTCTATATAATTAGTCAACAGTAAATTCACCACCCTCTAGTAATTTCCATTTGAAATCATCTACCCCCTCGGCCAGCTGTATCCTGGATAATCATACTAGAAGATTATTCCACGATACAAGTCTAGGCCCCAAGCGACTTCGTCTGAAAGACACATTAGGAGGATCTGATCCCAATACAGTGGAAAGAGTATCTCCTTTGTGCCTAACAATCGAGTGTAGAGCTTGGTATTGTTCGCGAAGCGAAGTTTGGCCAAGTCATTTATCTTCCCAGAACCTAACCTGTGATCCATCCTTAATATTGAAAACACCAAAACAGAAGAAATGTTTTTTGGACGCTATTAGTCCAGCCCAAAAATGTGAATCACCGGGTTTCCAAACCACTTGAGATACAGCTTTAGAACCAACATATTTCCTCCTTAGAATGGTTTACCAGACACCATCTTCAGATAGTAGTTTGAAAAGCCATTTACCGAGAAGCGTGGTGTTTTTGACTTGGAAATCATGTATGCCCAGTCCACCATATTCTTTTAGTCGGCAAACCACATTCTATTTGGTCAGTCGATATTTCTTTTTTTCACTATCCCCTTGCCAAAAGAATCTGGATCAGAAATAATCCACTTTCTTCAAGACACCTTTATGCAATTGGAAAAATGAGATCATATACAGTACCATGTTGGTGAGTACTGAATTTATGAGAACTAGTCTTCCTCCAAGGGATAGTAATTTTCCTTTCCAACTATTAAGATGATTTTGGAGTCTTTCCTCAACGATTTTCCATTCAGCAATCGTGAGACGCCGATAGTGGATCGGTATTCCAAGATAGTTGATTGGAAATTGCCCCTGACTACAGCCGAAAAGTTTAGCATATAGGTGGGCCTCGTTTTGAGCCTCGCCAAAACAATACAAATCACTTTTATGGAAGTTAATTTTCAATCCAGATAGTTGCTCAAATACTAGTAATATTAATTTCAGATTCTTAGCTTTCTCCAAATCATGTTCCATAAATAAGATTGTATCGTCAGCATATTGAAGAATAGGTAGACCACCATCAACCAAATGAGGAACCAATCCTTCAATTTGGCCATCAGCCTTAGCTCTCTCGATAAGGATAGCCAACATATCAGCCACTATGTTAAATAGTATAGGCGATAATGGATCCCCTTGTCTTAGCCTTTTTTAGTCTGGAAGTATTTGCTAGTGTCATCGTTGACATTAATGGCAACACTACCACCGGCCACAAAAGACTGTACGAGAGCACACCACTCCTCCGAAAAACCTTTCATACGAAGTGTTTGCTGAAGGAAAGACCAATTAACTTTATCGTAAGCCTTCTCAAAGTCAATTTTGAACAATACACCGATCAACTTCTTTGAGTGTAGTTCATGAACTGTTTCATGCAAGGTTACTACCCCGTTTAGGATATTTTTTCCTTGCATGAAAGCAGTTTGAGATGGGCTTACAACATGGTCAGCAACCAAATTTAGTCTAATCGTAGCAACTTTAGTGAAAATTTTAAAACTAACATTAAGAAGGTAGATTGGATGATATTGTTGTATTCGTTCTGCATTATTAACCTTAGGAAGTAAAATTATGTTGCCAAAGTTTAGTCTAAAAAGGTCTAGCTGCCCGGCATGTAGGAACACAAACAATTGCATAAGGTCCTCTTTGATAACTTCACAGAACTTTTGGTAAAATTCTACTGGAAAACCATCAGGCCCAGGTGCATTGTTATGTTCCATCTGAAAAATGGCTTTCTTAACCTCATCCTCCGTATACGGGGCGGTGAGAAAGTTGTTTTTCAGAACAGAAACCTGAGGAATATCTGCAGTTTGGGACTCATCCAACGAAAAGGAATTCTCTAGCGGTGCCCCAAACAAAGATTTATAATAACTAGTAATATACGATTTAAGTTGCTCCTGCCCCTCAATCATACCTTCATCCTGGATAAGAGAGTGAATATGTTTCTTCTTATGCTTGCCATTAGCCACAACATGGATGTATCTTGTGTTCACATCTCCTTCTAGAATGAATCTTGCTTTAGAGCGTTGGTACCATTTGAGTTCCTCCTCGCGGAGTAGTCTAGCAATTTCTGCATTTGATTGGTTTTTAAGCTCAATCTCTTGTGCAGATAAAAGCCTGACTTCCGCAGAAGCCTCCAAATTATTAATAATAGATGATAGGTGTATTTTCTCTTTTTTAAGGATTCCAGCAGTATGTCGAGCCCAACCACGAAGAAATTTGCGTAAGGCACGCATTTTGTTGTTCCATCGTTGTATAGGCGTTTGACCACTAACAGGTTTCTCCCAAATAGCCTTCACCAAGTCCTGGAACCCATCACGTTCTATCCATCCAAGTTCAAATTTGAAATTATGTTTGGATTTTCATGGTGGTGTTCCAACAGACAATAAAATAGGAGCATGATCCGATAAAGCCTCAATACGTTCGAGGGCACGAACAGTTACCATAGGGAATTTATCTTCTCATTCGGTATCCATAAGCACCCTATCCAGTTT
The DNA here is from genome assembly GCA_910589775.1 of Avena eriantha. NCBI lineage: Eukaryota > Viridiplantae > Streptophyta > Magnoliopsida > Poales > Poaceae > Avena > Avena eriantha. The sequence goes on along the minus strand of OU342741.1, from coordinate 488,401,481 downwards.
TTCATATGTAGGCTCGGGAAGACTATTAGCCCAACTGAACTGTCTTCCAATCATTGTAACCTCTCTTAAATCCAAACTTTCTATGATAGCATTGAACATGAAAGTCCAATGATCATCGAAACGGCCCCGACTTTTCTCGTGAGGGACTCTGAGTAAGTTGAAGTCTCCACCTATAAGAATAGGATACAGATTGTCCTTAGTCATATTTACCAACTCACGTAAAAAGTCCGCCTTAAAAACCTCCTGGGCAGCCCGTATACGGCGACTGGAGACCATATAAAGTCATCAGCCTTGTTACGGATATGGAGTTTAATAAAAAAATCTCCAACCAAACTGGCTAGGACTTCCATAGTTTCATTTCGGACACCCAACAGGATTCCCCCGGATCGACCCCGCGGCGGCCGTGATACCCACGTAAACTCTACTCCACCAGAAAGGCGATTGAGTTGAGTTTATGAGAAATCGTGTCTGCCAGTCTCGGAAATACCCAGAAAAATCCAAATTATGATCTCTCACACAATCAGCAAAGAACAAATATTTAGCCAAGTCACGAAGACCTCTGCTATTTGAGAACATGCCATTCATTGAGAAACAATAGGATTTGGATACACGAGACCTCTTACGAGATTTGTGGCCCTTCGATTTTCGACCAGAAGCTGTAAGCTCAAATAATGAGCCCAGTTCAGTCTCATCGAAGCCCACCTCCGAAACTTCACCAACTAAGTGAGAAAGAAGTTGACCATCTATTGTGGCATGCAACTCCTCCTCCTCAATCGGTGAAGTCTCAGAAACAACAGGAGTCTTCGGAGTAATCGTTAAATGGTCAACCTCCATACGTCTCAAAACAGAACTAGAGAAAGAAACATCCTTAACAGATCTACCCATACTAACTCCAACATTAGCCAGCTTATCAGCAATAGACAAATTGGAGAAAGAAAGGAAGGACTTTGTAGAATTCATTATACCTTGCGAGTCGAGGTTGTTCTCCGCTTTCCTCCGCATGGCCTTGACCATCGAATCCTCATCCATGGATGACGCCCTAGAGGCGTCGAGCCCATGCCTAGAGCTCCTCCGCGCCGAAGTCAGTAGTCCGCCACCACCAAGGGATGGGCCTGATGAAGCCCGAGGCAAACCGTCCCCCGAGTGAATCCCGGTCCTGGCCAAGCCACCGTCATGACCCGACTGCCCCTCCTGGGCGGCAAGGCCACGACCAGCATCCAGCGGCCCTCCAACAACATCGCCAGGCAGCAGCTCAACTCGGTTCGTCGAAGGCCCCAGCTCCCCAATCAACCCGAGGCCGCCCGCCTAGATCGAAGAGGAGCTGGGCCGCACGTCCTGGTCCAGGGTGGGCGAGGTCGGAGAAGTGCCGCGGTCGACCAGCCCCTCCTGGGCCAGTCCCCGCGCCGAGGCCCCAAGAACCACCTCTTGAAGCACAGGATCCAACACCGGTCCCTCCCGGCAAGGAATAGAACGACCCAGAACATTAGGTCAGCAGCGAGAAGGTGACGCCGACCATGGTGTAGTCTGAGTCCCAGCAGAAGCCACCCGCAAAGCATCCTGCAACTGAGAAGGAGATACTCGAGGTGATGCCATAGCATGTGTGACACCGCGAAGAGGAGAGCCCACCGAAAGCGACTCAAGAATCTCCTTGCCCCGCGGCGTAGCGGGAAAGGGATTAAAAGGAGTGACCGCGATCAGACAGGAAGAATCATGTGCCAACAGCTGCGCCCTCTGAATGGAGTATGGTGGCATCGATCCCCCCTGACTAGGCTGGGCTAAAGCAGAGCTGTCCCCAGTATCCTGTAAACCACTGGTCGAATCAGACAAATCCATAACATCATCAGGACCCTTCCCATTTGTATCATCATCCTGGTCCTTGTCCCTCTTCCGCCAAAGGAAAGGAACGAACTCCGGCTTTGGGACATAACCTGTAGGCTCCAACGGAAAACGAAGCTCATAGGCCTTAAGCTTAACCACAACGCCCGACTTAAGGTAATAACCCAAAGCATCACTAAGCTGCGAGAAAACTGAGGTATCAGTCATAGCCACCAGGATCCGAACGACTCCATGCCGCCGCAAACTGAACAAGTCAACATCTAGCGTAATCCCCATGAGTCCTCCAACAGCCCACAGACCCGAGAAAGAACGCAAACAATGAGGAACCCCCTCAACGTGCAGCCACACCTGCTTGAGCTCAAACTTATGTGGCACCTCCATCATACGAAAAACTGAGAAAGCCAACTGAGAATTGCCCTGAGGCACAGACACCTGAATCCCATCCACCCTGTCCAGATCCTCAAACGACGGGAAGCTCACAAGGAAGGCTGCCTCGCCATGCGGTAAAGCCTCCCACTTCCACTGATCACGCACCGGACATCTCCTGGCAATCTATCGCTGAACAACATCTGTTGTCACCATCTGTCCGGTCACACTCACAAGAGCTATGGGAGACCGAGAATTCCCGAGATGATCACGCACCACATTATCAGGAATCTGAGAAAACAAGGTCCTCTCATTGCCAATACCGGCCATGTACGGAGTAGGTCGCGGTTGCTTGAGAATAGGGCACCTCATGGTGGGATGAGCGGAACCATCACAAATATAACAGTAGTGAGCTACCTTACAATCCTTAGTCGCATGAGTACTGACCGCGCACTTCCAGCAGCGCACAGCCTTCATATTTTTCTTACCCACAACAGCAGAACCCGGTGCACTAGGAACAACCTCCGAAGTGGCGACCATCGGCACAACAGTATCAACGGTCCCCTGCACACCATACGGGTATGGCCCCTATTGCCCCGATGTCTGGAAGGGAACACCTGCTGCCACAGCAGGATACCCATAATGTCCAACTGACTGCTGGTGAAATTGCAGCTGATACGAAGTAGACTGCGAGGCCGACTGTTGATCCATCTACGGCTTCTTCTTCGTCTTCCGCTTAGGCCCCGTATCACCCGCCACTCTGGCCCCAACATTAAACGCCTGGGGCGCCGGAGCCTGCGGGTACAATGCTTGCGTTGGCATCGTGGCACCACTCGACGGCTGACCGCGAAACGGAGGCTGCAGTGGCTGCTGACCGAAAGGCAGAAACGGAGGCCTCACACCCATCTCCGGCTGGAAGGCTCCCGGTAGCGGCATCACCGGGGGGGGCGATAAAGGCGGTGGTCCATATCCAAAGTGGCCAGCCATCGGAACCTGTCCAGCCGGCGTAGGGCGGACTCCTGGCGCCTGACCCCGGAAGGGCCCCGCGAAGTGGGGGGGCGGTGGCCGGCGGCCGGCACGGACCCGGCTGCCCTCAGCGGAGGCGGAGTAGAAGCACGAGGAGGATGCAACACAAGGGCCAGCGCTGCCCCGGGCGAAGGCGCAGAGTGGCGAGGATTCGGCGCGTCCATCGGAGCCGGACCGAGAAGCACCTGAGAGAAGGAGCGTTGGCGAGTCGATGGCGCGTGAGGCGATGGCGGCGGCGATAGAGACGATCGAGAGATGAGGCTGGGCGATAGCGATATGTGAGGAGGCGGTAATCGTGGCAAGAAAAGAGGAGTTCGAGGCGGACATACGCGTGACCCAGCCAGACCGAGACGTCTTGCTATCGCACGCCCCTCCTGCCTCGTGAGCCGAATCGGTGGCCCCACCACCCTACACGTCAACCGCCACCTCACCGCCTGCACCAGTGCACCGTGGAGAAAATGGATCGATCCCATCACGATCTCTCTCGACCACCCCTCGACCGGCCGGCAAAAATTCCCCAACGAGCGGCAGCACGGAAGCCCTGCGCAGTGGTAGAGGCCCTTTCCAGGGTCTAACGGCCAGTCCCCGATGTAGGAGGAACCCCACCGGCGACGCCACCGGACCTCTCCGGCCCACCGGCGAGGACGAGGATCGGCAAGGCGGCGATGAGCTTCTTGGTGGTGAGGATGGGGACCCCTTCTCCCAGAACTGGGAGGCCAGCGTAGGATAGCCAATATCCTCCCAGAACGTTTGCCGCAGCTCATCGTCCAATTTTCTCCGCCGCCGTCCGACCGTGGTCTAGCCCAGCTCACCGAAGTCGTCTTCAAGGTCTGCAAGCGCCTCCCGCACCGCCAGGGCATCACCAACGTCCGAGCCGGAGTCTGAGCCCAGGCACTGAAACCTAGACCCCGTCTCCGTCGCCGGCGACGACCCCAGCGCTCCGGGCACAAGGGTAAGCCGCCGCCCACGACCCATTGCAGAGAAGACAGCTCGAAGGACCCAGCGGCGCGCGCGGCGGCTGTCCGGACAGCCTCCACGACGGCCCCGGCGCTCGTCGGCAGGAGCGGGCGCGACCACTGTCTCCGTAAGATGAGCGGACAAATGCACACCTCCACCTCAGTGCTTGACTAACTTCTAAAATGGAGGGAGGATTTCAGTTCCCCTACATCTGCACCAACTAAGGATGCACACAACCATTAAGCATGAGTAACATGATTTTTAAACTTGGTTAAGCACCAAGCCTGGTCCTCAAGATAAATTGCATGAGTACCAGGAGAGCTTGGTCCTCAAGTATAAATAGGAACCTTAATTCGCTTCCGTGAGGATTTGAACTCAGGTGTTGGGTTTGTACATCCACTCTCCAACCAGTTGAGCTAGGCTCACTCTAAAACGAAATAAACTGCAACGCCCTAGAGAGAAAGCTCAGGTAAAAAGGCCTTTCATGGGAGGTGACATAGTATAGTATGGAGAAGCAGGAGATTCAGATCAAATTATCGTATTGGTTGCTATGTGAAACTGAAACAGCTAATTTTCAATACAACCGGTTGTGCTCTTGTTCAGAGATCTACACACGAAGCTGCGGTAAAACAACTTATGCTGGACATGGGAGCTCATAACACACACACACATTGACATATTAAGTAGCAGGCTGTAGCAAGTCATTGCCGGAGTTCATATTCCTCCGTTGGATTATTGTCTCTTATATCTCTTAATGGAAACACCTTCTTGCTCCTTGTACAGAAAAATGATACCTAGGATTTGATTGATGTGATTATGCTCGAACCGGTGAAAAACGATATGCAAAGGAAGCTTATAAATGCCGAAATGAGTTTAAGTTTATTCTAGACCGGTGAACTGAATAAACAAGTTCCTGCAAACCACATCAGAGTTGATAAAAAATTCAATCATTCATCCAAAGGGCGGGCCCACTTCAAATCAAAGGTATTCAAGTGAATACCCAAAAAAATTGACAAAAAACTGGTCATTCATAGTATATAGCTGGTACATAAATGGAAAAATCAGAAAAATACGAGAGACAGACTAGTATTGAGCACACGAAAGCCCACCTTCCTACTCCGTTGGTCCCTCCTCTCTCCTCTATGAGGGCCAAAACATCCTAGCTAGCCCAGCTAATTAATTCCTTAACTAGGCCGCTGGACGAAGAGCGACTCTCCCATATCGCACCGCTCCTCGCGAGATCACGATCGAAAAGCCCCCAATTTTGCAATTCCCCAAACTGAAGCAGTCGACGAACCATGGACTGAACTAGACGGACGATGGCGAGATACAGCGGTTGACTCCCGGTGTCAACGGGGCACGGCGACATGCGGCACTCGTCTGAACCTCCTCGTCCTTGAGTCTGCTCGTCTCTGTCTCCCTGCTCCACGACCAGGACATGCGCGGCTGCGTTATCGCACTGGATCATCTGCATCGCTAGTCGGAGCTCTGCCGACCGCCGCTGCTCCCCCTTCCGTAGTTTCTGTCTACTGGGCGGCTACTACCGACGGGCTCCCTGCTCCAGCTTCTCGGAACCGTTCCAATCATTGAGACTTGAGGTGTTTTAGAAATTCAGAAGAAATCAGATTTAACTTGTCCGAAGTTAAGAAGACTAAAATGTTATTTTTCATTTTGCTTTTTCAGATTGCATAAGTTTCATTTGGTCTGAAACATGAAGATCAAGAATGGTCATGTCGCATTCATTGAATTGGATTTCTTCTTGCAAGTCAAGGAAGAGGACATCATCAATGGTTTTCAATAATTCTTGAAGCAACGGAAAGTTATAGTCTAATAGTATGTAAGCTCTCCTATCATTTTGCTATTTCTGCATCCAGATATTTGAGATGTTGCCCCTTTTAGATGTTGAATAATTGGTTATGTTCTATAATTTCAAGTTATGACCTAGTATGAATCTATTATGTGATGGTCAAAATGTGTTATATCTATTTTATATTGTGTAGTTCATACTATATGATGCTCCTATAATCAATTATGCATACCAAAAACTAGAGTTTGGACTGTCAAAAACAAAAAATTGGACCCTACGAAAATTTTGAATACACACACCAAAAATCTTGGGCCCGCCGCTGTTCATCCATGTATGGTTAAAGTTGAAAACATCTTCATTTTCTTTTGATTTTTTGATGCACGCACCAAGGATTATGAAGATGAACCAGGCAGAGCAGCTCGCTCCGAACTTTATAGCTCATCAGATCCGGCACGTACCGCTTTGGCTGTCAGGTTCTGATCTCCTTGGTCGTCGCCGTAGCACTTTTCCTCCCCAATCCTCATGTACATCCACATGCCATTCAAATCATTGGTACTCTTGTTGCCCTACTTAGTTATGGGAAGTATTGCGTGCTGGATTACAATGCACTCGTGGTGAAACAAGGCACAGAGGTGAAGCAGATACAACACTCCCCTCAAACAGTACCCAACCGGACTGCGTTTAGTCCCCAAACTCTGCGTAGAGTGCATGCTAAATAGATGCAGGCCATGCACTCAACACAACATGTAGTTATCCTATTCTTCCTAAGCCATAGTCAAGAAATTGATCTCCCAATCACCTACTATAGCAGCAAAGTTCCAGAGGACCAGAGCACAACACTACCATAGCGGCTCAATGGCTATGGCACTACAGAGCACAAGGCATCACAGGCGAACCAAGGACATAGCAAACATAGTCGAGAAAGAGGCGGTAACCTCGGGGGCATGGTATACTCGTCGCCATCACGCGATGCTGAGAGCCGGTCGAAGTAGTCGAGGGAGCTGACGCCCAGGTCACAGCCATAGCACAGTGTCACAGTAGCCAACGCGAAGCAGCACCACCCGGATCAAGTCAGCAACCGTGTGGAAGGCGAGTCAAGGTCTAGGAGGGGCAGTTCGTCGGTGTGGGGCGTAGTGGCCGAGACGTCTAGCCTGCACTGCGGTGCCGATGAACTAGGCATGGCTAGGGTTTGCCACGGGGGCGTAACAGGGCGGGGCCGAAGAGTCAGCGGAGAAGACAGAGACGACCTTGTGCCGGTGAGAACCAGAGCCAGGAAGTGGTGGAGGCGGCCGGAATCTGTGGAGGCGGCCGGCGTAGAGAGAAGAAAAGAGGAAGGGGACGAGAGAGTGAGAGAAGAGCAGTTTGCGTACGCGGGCTGGATACATGCCTCGTGTCTCTATCGTCTTATAATCTCAGTTCATTGACCACGGTCCTACTCAGAGGTAGTAGCAAAAGTCGTCAGGATAGCTGGACGCCTAAGAGAGCGCCAATTCCAGGGAGCTTAGAGCTCCTTAGGATGATCCTACGAGCATATAATTTTCACACCGTTCCAAACGACCAACTAAACTAGCCTAACTCATAATTAATCAAACAGAAAAACGACAAATCAGTAGTAGTAATAGGCAGCATGAAAGATGAAACAATGTTGAAGGAGATCGATCTACTCGAATGCCCACTAGTTCTCCTCTCGGACCTTGTCCTCCTCCTCCGGCGTGAAGTCGTTCTGGATGTTGAACCTTTTGCGAACCTGCTCAACCGTTTCGTCTTTGATGATATCCGCGACCCTCTGGAAGCTGAGGTCCAGGAGCCCCTGGATAGCCAGATAGTTGGCGGCGAGGATGTTGGATAATTAGGCACAATTTCGGTGATTAATTCCAGAATATTAAACATGAAAATAGCAGCTACTAGCACATGTAACTCGAACATACTAGATGTACTAAACAACAAGACGAACGGAAACATACAGCAGCTAAACATGTACTCGCAGAACATGATGAATAACCAGACAGTAGCACGTCGCACGTACCGTTCGATTGCAGTAGTCGCAGCAGTAGATTGATCGAAGCAGACGGCGGCGAAGACGACGATAGGCAGCACCGCCCGACTTGGATGGAAGACAAGCCGTGATGCAGAACTTGAGCAGTCGCGCTGAGCGCTTCCCAAAAACCTTTTTCGCCTTCTCCCGTACAGGATCGCAGAGACGAGTGGTTCCGGAGACCTGCTCTCCCGTCCGTCGGTGCACGCCAGCAAGCGGGATGGAGTAGACTAAGGTGGCGGCGCAAGCAGAGAGGTTGGCAAACCCTAGATTGGTCCGGTCGTCATTTGTGGCGGTAGCCGCGCAGCACTTTATATAGAGCGGCTCAGGAAACCCTAACGAAAGCGAACGTGGGCCGAGTCCACGTAGCGTACGCTCGGGTCGTTTACAGTTGCCCACAATCTGGGAGCGACCCGAATAGGCTGACTGTTGACACGTATGTCAAAACCTCACAGGTTTTCCTGAGTAGCAAAAAGAAAGCTCGGCTCGGCGAGATTCCCGCAACCCGCGGCGCACGCGTCGCGTCGTGACGGGACGGGCGGTGCGGTGCGTGCGAGCGGCGGCATCGTCGTTGGAGGAGCGCGTGTGTAGCTCTCCTCTTCTCACTCACTTTAATAAGTGATGAACCACTCCACCTTATAAGGTGGTGTAACTCTCCTCCAACTTTCCATGTGAGACTAAACTTTAGCTCCCACTCTACTCCCATGTGAGCTGCCCCAAACATGGGCCCAAACACATGTGAGCTGCCACAAACCTGGGCTTTGAGATTTAGAGAAATCTGAAATCTATATGGGCTTATTTTATTTAGCCCATTATTTCTAACAATCCCCCACCAGATCTCAAATGCCCATTTGAAGATTTGCTAATCCTCGCTACTTGTTTATATACCAGTGTTTCAACAGAGACTGTTAAGTTGAACTTCCGCCTAGAACCTTGAGCTACGTCTATCAATAACTTGAACAATGGATGAACCTTGAATTGCAAGTTTGGTGCTTTTAGATTTCACACAAAGTCATAACTAGTACCTGGCTACTAGTAGCCTACCCCGCGGGTGTAGCATTTGCGTCATACTACTTGGTCTCTTCATGAGTTTACTAGAGATCATCCAAATCTCATAGATTGCGACGTTTAACAATCAGAACTCGTATAGGTGTGTTCTTTCAAGAATGCTCTGTAGGACAGCATCTTTGCTAATCATAGCCAACAGAAACATATTAAGGCATGTTGCCAACCTGCCTTACAGCTTTTTGAGAGTTTTACATCTTGACATAGAGAGGGTTTGTCTAATGCTCTCCTCCGTCACACCACTAGCTTGTTCTTCCCAGGTCCTAATTCACGGGATCTCCGATCAAAAAGGTTGGGTTACCACTACTGTGTAACATCCATGTGTCTCAAACCCATCTCTCTCGATGCACTTTCTATCACGTTTCGTGATAGTCCCTTTGTAAAGGGATCTGCCAGGTTTTTATCAGTTTGAATATACGTAACAATAATTACTCCGGAGTTTCTCAATTTCCTGACAGACTTCAAACGTCTCTTGACGTGTCTTGATGACTTTGCGTTATCCTTAGAATTGTTCACTTTGACAATAACAGTTTGATTGTCACAATTCAAGATGATGTCTGGTATAGGTTTCTCAATCACCGGCAAGTCCATCAAGAGTTCACGCAGCCACTCTGACTCTACAGTGGCTGTGTCTAAAGCAGCAAGTTCTGCTTCCTTAGTCGACCTTGTCAATATGGTTTGTTTGCAAGATCTCCATGATACCGCGCCACCTCCAAAGGTAAATACATACCCGCTAGTGGCATAGAGTTCATCTACATCCGAGATCCAGTTCACATCACTATATCCTTCGAGCACCGCTGGATGCCCTGAATAGTGTATCCCATAACTCATTGTACCACATAGATAGCGCATGACCCTTTCAAGTGCACACCAATGTTCAGTACCCGGGTTAGACATGAACCTACTCAACTTGCTCACAGCAAAAGAGATGTCGGGTCTCATCGCGCTAGCTAAGTACATGAGTGAGCCAACGATTTGAGAGTATCTCAATTGTTCTTTCGGCTCTTTTTTTTCGTAATGTCACACTGGGATCATAAGGTGTTGGGGAAGACTTGCCATCAACGAAACCGAAACGGCTCAAGATCTTCTCAACATAGTGTGATTGCGTCAAAGTAATCCCACTCTCGTGCTTAATCAGCTTGATATTTAGAATAACATCAGCTTCTCCCAGATCTTTCATATCAAAGCTCTTTGACAGAAAGGACTTACCTTCATTTATCACATTCATGTTTGTACCAAAGATAATGATATCATCCACGTACAAACATAATATAACACCTTCGCCCCCACCATGGCGATAGTAGACACACTTGTCAGCCTCATTAACGACAAAGCCAACAGAAGTTAATGTTCTGTCAAACTTCTCATGCCATTGCTTAGGTGCTTGCTTTAGGCCATATAAAGATTTTAACAACTTGCACACCTTTCTCTCTTCATCTTTTACCACAAACCCATCAGGCTTATCCATATAGATCTCCTCTTCCAACTCTCCATTGAGGAAAGCTGTCTTAACGTCCATTTGATGAACGATAAGACCATAAGAGGCAGCCAGGGATAGTAGTACTCGAATGGTGGTCAGTCTAGCAATAGGTGAATAGGTGTCAAAGTAATCTTCACCTTCTCTCTGGGTGTAGCCTTTTGCTACAAGCCGAGCCTTGTACTTTTCAATAGTACCATCAGGCCTTAGCTTCTTCTTGAACACCCACCTGCAACCCACAGGCTTACAACCATGGGGTCGTTCTGATAGTTCCCAAGTTTCATTAGAAAGAATCGAGTCCATCTCGTTATGAAAAACTTCTTTCCAATCATCTGCATCAGGAGATGCATATGCCTCTGCAATGGAAGTGGGAGTATCATCCACAAGGTACACAATGAAATCATCTCCAAAAGATTTTGCAACCCTCTGTCTCTTACTCCGTGTAGGAGCTTCATTGTCATCCTTCTCTAGGACTTCTTCCTCGCATGGTTGCTCAAAATTCTCACTAGATGCACTAGTTTCAGGAAGTATTTTAGAAGAAATTCTAGAAGTGTTATGCATATCTTTCATAGGAAACATATCCTCAAAGAATGTTGCATCACGAGATTCTATTATAGTATCAACATGCATATCAGGAACCTCAGACTTAACCACTAGAAATCTATAGCATATACTCCGTGGAGCATATCCTAGAAAGATACAATCCACTGTCTTAGGTCCCAGTTTGTGTTTCTTAGGAATCGGTATGTTGACCTGTAACAACCTCGGACCATACGCTCTAAGTTCTTAGGAATCGGCATGCTCCGGGGTGATGCAGAGGGCGGCCTCGGACTTCCCGTCACCAGCACGCCACGCTCACCGCACCATAACGAGGAGATGGACGTGGAGGCCGACGATGGACGCCGGGGTGGAGAGGAAATCGCGGGGGAAGAAGAGGGTCGGTGCAGCGGCCAGGGGTAGATCTGGGGCACGGCAGAGGAGACGTGAGGGAGTAGATATGGACGGGAGAGGAGAGGGGTGCCGTGGGGTAGCTCGGTGGAGGAAAAGGTGGCTTGGGCCACCTTTTGCCTCTCCCTCACGTGCACGTCGTGGGGATGCTAGGGCAGGCAGCTGCAGGTGGGGCTCGGTCGGGAGAGAGGCCAGGCTCGGGCTAGTGGGGCTGCATGGCAGGGAGAGAGGGAGAGAGAGGGAGGAAGAGGTTGGAGCTATGGTTGGGCTCGGTTTAGGTTTAGACAAGGGGTAGCTCGCCGGCTAGGGTTAGAGAGGGGCTAGGGAGAGAGGGGTACCTCGGCAGGGTGAGGGGGTGGGGTGTAGCCGAAGCTAGGAGGGTTAGGGCCAGCCTGGCATGAGGTGGATTAGGACTAGGGTTTTAGAGAGAGGAGGTGGGGTAGGGCTTGGTTAGGGTTTTGGGTTTGACATGAACAAACCAAGATCAAGCAAGAGGGAGGGGTGTGAGGAAGGTTAAGGAGATAGAGGTGAGGGTTTTTGTGTTTTGTTGGGCACATGGTGGTGGTGGAGAGAGAGATGAGGTGTTTAGGGTTTTTGGTTGCACATGGTAAGGAGAGTAAGGATCAAGGTGATGAGGGTTTAGCAAGAGCAAAAGAATAGAGCTTAAGAAAGCCCCACATGACTTGATTCCAAAAGACAAAGACCCTCTTCATAAATACAAGAAAAACCAAAGAAAAGGAAAAAGGTGATGACCTTGCATGGCCCATGCATGAATAGTAGATGCCATACAATCCATATGGAAGCTAGAAAAAGGGATACCACTCATAATGCATGCAAAGATGGCTCCACATATTAATAATGTGAAAACAACATGATGCAAATGTGAGGGCATCTGGAAATAGAAGTGGATCCATCCCAACCTACATGAGCTAGATTTAAATGCTAAAGGAAAAAGTGTAAAAGCTCATGGATAATTAGGATGGTGGAATCATAAGGTGGTGACAAAGAAAAAGGTGATGGAGTTGAATAAAAGATATGCCCCCAACTCAACTTGGGCATCAAGCATTTATCAAGAACCAAATACAATATATCAAGAGCGAAATACAATTATTAATACATATGAGAGAAGAACCAAATGAAAAGGGTTTTATATGATGCTCAAATGCAAGGTGGCATGATGACATGAGCATGATATAATTATGATGCAACAATTATATGTAGGAAGTAGTAATTATATTACTAGACCATGTAGCATTACATATGTTAGACAGATGGGATGCTACAACTCACCCCCACTAAACAGGAATCTCGCCCCGAGATTCTAGGAAGAAGAAGAAGACACGAAGAGGGTAGGATACTTGGCACGGAGGTCATCCTCACGTTCCCAAGTGGCTTCATCAACGGAATGGTGCGACCACTACACCTTGCAGAACTTGATGGACTTATTGCGAGTCCTTCTTTTTGCGACTTCTAGGATATTTGTGGGGTGTTCTTGATAAGTCAGATCTTCTTGGAGATTGATGAGTTCATGGTCCACGGTCCTGCCGGGATCCTTGAAGCACTTCTTGAGTTGAGAGATATAGAAAACATCATGGACCTTGAGTTTTTCAGGGAGCTCAAGAGCATAAGCGACTTCTCCTCTTCTTCCACGAACTTTGAAAGGACCGATGTATCTAGGAGCCAGCTTTCCTTTGATACCAAACCGGTGCGTGCCTCTCATGGGAGTGACACGAAGGTAAACGAGATCACCAGGGACATACTCCATGTCCGTGTGCTTTCTGTCATAGTTGCTCTTCTGGCGACTTTAAGCAACCTTCAGGTTTTCAAGAATGATTTGAACCTTCTCCTCCGCTTGATTTACAATGTCGGGGCCAAACAATGTTCTTTCACCTGCGCCCGTGCGTCCATAGAGAACCTCAAATGGTGCCATCTTTAGACTTTTCTGGAAGTTGTTGTTGTAAGAGAATTCAGCATAAGGAAGGCATTCTTCCCACTTCATGCCGAAAGAAATAACGCAAGCACGTAGCATATCTTCCAGAATCTGATTGATCCTTTCAACTTGTCCTTGCGACTGAGGATGGTAAGCTGTGCTGAAGTTCAATTTTGTTCCCAAAGCATTTTGGAAACTTCCCCAGAACTTGGAAGTGAAGATGCTTCCACGGTCTGAGCTGATCTCAAGAGGAACCCCATACAGAGAGACAATTCTATTGATATAGAGCTCAGCCAACTGAATTGCAGAAATTGTTTCCTTGACGGGAAAGAAGTGAGCCACTTTAGAAAGCCTGTCGATGACAACAAAGATTGCATTGTTGCCCTTCTGCCACCTTGGAAAACCAGTTATGAAGTCCATCTCTACTTTCTCCCATTTCCATTCCAGAGGCTTCAATGGTTGTAGAAGACCGAAGGTTTCTGATGGACAGCTTTAACTCTGCGGCAGACATCACACTCGGAGACATACTTGGCACAATATCGTTTCAACCCAGGCCACCAATATTGTGTTTTCAGATCCAGGTACATCTTAGTGCTGCCAGGGTGGATAGAAAGAACAGAATCATGCGCCTCCTTGAGAACTTGCTCTCTTAAACCCGGGTAGTTCGGAACAAACATCCGGTGTTCAAAGAAAAGAGCGCCTTGGTCGTCGACGTGGAAGGACTCATACTTCGGAAGCTGAATGTTGGAGATGATCTTTTTAGTGTAAGGATCACCAAGTTGAATGGAGCGAACTTTTTGTTCCAAGAGAGGTGTTGCCAGGAGGTTCAGAAGATACCCTTGATCCACAATTTCAAGGTTGAGCTTGCGGAATTCCTCGCACAAGAGAGGTTGTTGTTCTTCCACCATGAGGTTGTTGACATAAGCTTTTCGGCTGAGAGCATCGGCAATGACATTAGCTTTGCCCGAGTGTAATTGATGGTGAGATCAAAATCATTAATTGCTTCAATCCACCTCCTCTGATGAAGGTTGAGATCAGGCTGTGTGAAGATATACTTCAGACTCTTGTGATCAGAAAAGATCTCACAACGGTTGCCAAGCAAGTAGTGCCTCCATACTTTCAAAGCAAATACAACTGCTGCGAGTTTGAGGTCATGTGTAGGATAGTTTATCTCATGCGTCTTCAACTGTCGAGAGGCATAAGCAACAACTTGTTTTTCTTGCATAAGGACCGCACCCAATCCTTGCAAGGAGGCGTCACAGAATATCTGGAAAGGCTTTGATGTATCTGGAGGAATCAAAACTGCTGTGGAAGTGAGCTTCTCTTTGAGTGTTTCAAAGCTAGCTTGACATGCAGGAGACCAAAGGTATTTCTTGCCTTTCTTGAGAAGATCGGTAAGAGGCTTCGCAATCTTCGAGAAGTTCTGAACGAAGCGACGACAGTAACTCGCCAAACCAAGGAAACTCCGGACTTCTTTGACATTTTTGGGTGGAAGCCAGTCAACAATTGTCTTAACAGTTTCTGGGTTGACGGCAATGCCCTTGGCAGAGATGACGTGACCAAGGTAGGTGACTAGAGGCAGCCAGAACTCACACTTGGAGAACTTTGCATACAGGCGGTTCTCACGAAGCTTGTTTAGAACACACCGAAGGTGTTCTTCATGTTCTTCCTTTGACTTAGAATAGACTAGAATGTCATCCAGATAGACCACAACGAACTTATCAAGATACTCCATGAAAACCGAGTTCATAAGCCTCGAGAAGGTGGCAGGTGCGTTGGTGAGACCGAAAGACATGACCGTGTACTCGTGCAGGCCATAGCGGGTGGTGAAAGTTGTTTTGAGAACATCTTCCTTGCGGATCTTGATTTGATGATATCCACTTCTCAAATCAAGCTTAGAGAATACCACAGCTCCAGCTAACTGATCGAAGAGATCATTAATCCGCGGAAGGGGATATTTATTCTTGGTGGTTTTAGCATTGAGAGCCCGATAGTCAACACAAAGTCTATCAGTCTTGTCTCGCTTCTTCACAAAGATGGTTGGGCTACCCCAAGAAGAAGTATTGTGCTGAATGAAACCCAACTTCTCTTGTTCATCCAGCTGACGTTTGAGTTCAGCCAACTCCGCAGGACCCATTTTATAAGGCCGCTTGGAGATAGGAGCGGTTCCAGGTTCAAGCTCAATCACAAACTCGACCTCTCGGTCAGGAGGCATACCTGGTAACTCTTCAGGAAAAACATCTGGAAACTCACGGACCACCGGAACACTCTGAATAGCATCCATAGCATCATCATTCTGAGCCGCCAAAGAGAAAAGCTGAATTGTAGGAGTCAGACTTGGAGAATAGACTATATGGCCTTCAGGAATTTTCAGAGAAACCGAGCATTCAGCACAATCAATCACAGCTGCATTTGCTGTTAACCAATCCATGCCCAAGATAACATCAATGTCAGAATTGCCTAGAATAATTAAGGAAGCCAGGAACGAAGAGCCACCAATCTCAATTTGATTGCCATGGCTGATTCTAGAAGATGCCATTGTTGCCCCTGGAGAAAGGACCATCAAGTGCTTAGGAAGCGCATCCATTGCTAACTCATTCTCATTTGCAAACTTGTGAGAAACAAAAGAATGCGATGCACCAAAATCGAACAAAACTCGTGCAGGAACTGAGTTGACGGAAAGCGTACCCATCACAACTCCAGGTGCATGTTCAGCTTGAGCGACGTTGACACAGTTGGCACGAGCAACAGTGGACCCGGGCTTGGTGTTGATGTTGAGAGCCCGAGGTGGAGGTGCACGAACCATAGAAGAACTTGCTGCAGGTTTTGGGGGTGGTGGAGGAAGAGCTTTGTTGTTCATGGGACAACTCCAGTGTTGATGCCCAGTGTTCCCACAAGTGTAGCAAGCACCAGGTGGACGTGGAGCAGCGTAGCCAGGGACTCCGCCAGGAGCTCCAGGGTAGTTGTGGTTGTAGCCCCTAGGAGCCGCGGTGAAGGAGTTTGGTGGCCTTGCCGTGTAGCTTGAAGGTCTTGTTGGAGCCGGGAGCGGCGGTGCGGTATTAGGAACCCACACGCGGCGCTTAGAAGGAGTTGTCATAGCTGAAGAGCTTGCTGCGTCACGGCTGTGTTTCTTGGACTCCTCAAACACTTGCCTACTTGCTTCTTCCTGTAGAGTTGTATGTTGGAGTTCCAGAAAAGACCCCGGCCTTGCATGAGTGATTGCATACTTGATAGATGCATTGAGCCCTTGCCTGAACCTCTTTTGCTTCTTCTTGTCATCAGAGATCTCATCGCCACCATACCGAGAAAGATTCATGAAGTTTCGGATATAGGTATTGACATTGTCGTTGCCCTGCTTGAGGTTGAGAAACACTTCCTTCATCCTTTCCATGACAATTTCTGATAGATATTGCTCTTTGAAAGCCCCAGTGAACTGCTCCCAAGTAGGCTGAAAACCAGAGTGGTTTGCCTTCAGGTAATTCTCCCACCACAGAGCTGCGTCTCCCTTCAGAAGGTGAGTGGCACATTTTACCCATTCTTGCTCAGAAACATCAGCAGTCATCAGCAACCTTGACATATCACGCAGCCAATCATCAGCATCAAGTGGCTGATCAGACACCTCAAATTGGCGTGGGTTGAACTTCAGAAAGCTCTTGATGTCTCCACGCTTGGGAGGTGGAGGTAGCGGAACAAACTCATTCCTCCTGACACTTTCTTCAAATCGCTGCTGGTTCTGTTGCATTGCTCCCCAGGCATTAGCAATACTTGCCAATGCAGCCCCCAGTTTAGGTGGTATGTCCTCCTCAGAACGGCGTGGTGGTGCCATCCTGTGATTGATATAAAACACAAGTCAGTACCATAATGGAGAATAATAATAATCCAAAATAGTACCAAAATGGAATTAACCAAGATTAAAGGATACAAATCACTAGGATGATATTAAAATATCAACAAAGCTCAAAGCACCTAGAATATATTAACCATATCGCACACGACTGAACAAGGAGTGTGGTATGCAAAGCTATCAAAGAAAATTTTCTGCAAATTTCGGCATTAAAATACCACTATATGCGCAAAACCACTTAACGAATCAAGATTAGTAACTCTACCAATTCAATATGCAAGAGCGAATGATAAAAGTAGTGGTATGGTCGCGACTCCATCCCGCACTCAAATCATTACTCCGCACATGAATAAGTAAAACACATATCCCAACTTCCTTCTTTCTTAAGATGAACCTAAAGATTAGCAACTACGGAAACAAACACCCCAAACAAGATAGCGCCGGATAACAAAGAGTAAGACAGATCGCGTCGGTTTACAACGAATCAGATAGATCGCGTCGGTTTACAAAAGCCTGTCGGTATGGAATGTACCAACAGTTGATAACCAAAAGGAAGATAGCGACAACAAATTGGATGCAATAGATAGACAAGGAATTACACACACACACAACCTATGGTACTACGGAACCCAGAACACGTGAATCCTAGTTTGAATTTTAGAAGAGGGTTGAAAACATTACACTTCCTTACCAGAAAAGGGTGGGTGGGTGGGTAAGAAGAAAAGTGGAAGCAATCCTACTCTCACGTTTTGTTTTTCCCTAGTATACATAGCTACCAAAATATTTGCTAAACTGACAACGACCATTTGGCTGAGACCCTGAAGGGCGGGATGGCTCTGATACCAATTGTAACAACCTCGGCCTACGCTCTAAGTTCAAGCCTGTATGAACCAGAAGTGGTTAAAATAGTACAGCGGGGGCCCAGGGGCCACCCACGTGTAGACTCGTCGGCCGTCCTAACCACTTCCGGAACATCGGGACAAGAGCGAGCGGCGTAGGCAACAGGCGAAGAGATCAAATACATACACAAGTGAGTATGTATGCAAGCTACCTTACAACCGTTCTTAGAGCCATTCCATCTAAAAGAAATAGAAATATTGCAAAGCCATACGGCAAGATCCAAATATCCTAGATATAGATAATAGGGTAGGATAGCTCCTCATACATCAATCAACAGAGTATCAAGCGGAAGCGAGAAACAAGATCCGAGTACGGACAAGAAGCAAATCGGCATAAGATGCCACATAAATAAGCACATCCCGTCCACAGATCTCACGGATCCCCATCCCTGGAATCTCTACACCGAGTGATCATTGCCAACATCATCTCTCTCCTCCACCCAGTATCCATCTTGCGAATACACCTGTTCATCTGAATCAAACAATTTATCGTGTGAGACCCTAGGGGTACTCAGCAAGTCTTTATGCCTCTAAAGGGGACATATACCTGGGGTGACGCAATTGCAGCAAAAGATAATAACTAACAAGTCTATAGATACTCGCTAACCATCCGCCTAACCAATGATAGACGGATGTCCGTTAATTAGAAACAACAGTTATAACAGTATAAAGTAATATATCCATCCTCCTTCTCGCTTACCAACGAGAAAGCGGACGAACAACCCATCTGTTGGCAGTTTTATTAACCATTCCATGAGTATTGCACTATTTACTAGTCAGGTATTTAGTCAAATTAAAAGCGGTACTTTAGTTATACTTGTCTATGATCGAGAAACTGTGCTCCAAGTCGTCCATAACCGCGGACATGGCTTTCAGAAAGATTTACCCTGCAGGGGTGCACAAATAGCAACACACACTCGATCAACCTCGGAAAAAACCAACTCAAAACCCAACGAGGCATTCACGACAAAGCGATCACATGATTCATAAAATATTTCAGGGGGCCACCCCATTAAGCTACCTGCAACAAAGTTGGCCGACTCCGAGACGGACCCAATGTTTGCGTCAATGGATGTAAACGACTGGGAACCCGAAAATGTGACTGGGCTTGTCGATACCGCGAAAACACTCCGCATCCAAAACAGTACAGGTGCTCCATGCACAATCTTAAATGAACAGTAAAACATGGCATAAGTACAGGATAGTAAGAAAACCCCAAACTACTTTATGGCCCCAAGAAATAGAAATGAATCAAGCTCTGGCTCAGGGGGGGTTCATAAGGCCTCCCGGATGTGGATAGTGCGAATAGTCAAGGAACAGGAATCAAGTACGCGGGGTCGTACGGGACACAAGTGAGCATGAAAAACCAAAAAGCAGATATTGATCACCGGTGTCTCTTTCATTAGTTAGCCCATTACTACTCAGGTTAAGTTGTTTAGGTACCTCGTTATCCATCAGACACTCACATACCCTACACATGCTATTCTATGACTCGCATGGCTCAAACAACTCCTGTAGTAATGGCTCATGGGATGGAGGAACCAGCTCGGTGGGGTTTAAAGTAGAGGCTATGCAGTACTTGGGATTCAATTTAATGCATTCGCGACTCAATGATGCAAGAATAAGATAGAGGCATTAGGTACTATATGTATGCAAGCATGTGGTAGTGCTTGCCTGGTAGCTCAGTTGAAGCGAGAGATGGATCTGGGTAGAACTCCTGTGATTCCTGATAATTCTCCTGCTAGGCGTCTATTCGAAGAAGAACCAAACAAACAAGGGCCACCATAAATAAAGTGCACAATCATACGAATTAAAATGCGACAAGCAAACAAGCATGCCATGATGAATGATGCACAATTTACATGGCAATGATGTAGCATGGCATGGTGAGGTGTGGGGTACAAGAATAAAGCATTTTATTATTTATGTGGTCAAGTTTTATTGCCATAAACAGTTCTGATTTTTAATAATGACATGATGCATGCTTCAATTCAGAACAAGGAATGCATATTTAGAACAGGCTCGTCGCGCTGATCGATTCAGACATATTATTTGTCGAATTTGGAGTTGTAGACTTAAAGTTATTAATTAATTGAGAAAAGGGCATTTTATTGTAATTTTAATTAGCTCGAAAATTTAAGGTGCTCAAATAATATTTTGAATAGCATATTTGAAATCCTCACATTTTTCTGATTCAAAAACATATATCATTTGTATTATTTGGAATTATAATTCAAAAGTTATTAAAAACAGATTTAAATTTGAATTTAAACATTTTTTGAAATTGTTTTATTAAAACAGAGAAAGGAAAAGGCTATTTGTACCCAGCCAGATCTAGCCCCAGTCACTGACGGCGGGACCGAGGCTGAAATGGCGCAGCTGCGCGCGCCAGAACTTCTGCTACCGCGCGCCAGCCAGCCACAGGGACTGACCGGTGGGGACAGTGGCCTCGCGGGTCCACCGCGCGCGCGTCCAGCCGGTGGGCGACACGTGGCGGATCCAGGGACTGCGGGTTGAGGGACTGGGAAAACTGGGTTCCTTTTTGCAAGAATTCCACTGCGGCTGACAGGTGGGACTGGAAGGATCGCGGGTTGAGGAAAAGAAAAAGGGCAGGGGTTATTTGCAAAGTGGTCGCAGGCCCACTGTTTCTATTCTCTGTTTGTCTGACGAACAGACGGACGACGTGTGCGGCACCAAAGGGGATAGAACACGCGACCTCGTGCGCGAGCATAGGGGCGGTGACCAACGCGGCTCGGAGGGGTTGCTGGTAGGGGAGGGTTGCACGGCTAGATCTACCTCCGCGACGCCACGGTGTGGAAAACGACTATGAACGCCGGTGCGCAGAGGGCGTTCGACGGAACGATCGATGCGACCAGGACACGACGGCGACGGTGAGGATATCTGGGAGTATCGGGAGCTCACCACGAGGTTGTCGGTGGGGAAGGTTCGGCCGGAAATGCAGGAGATCGGTGGTGATGCTGGCGGCCGGAGCTAGGGTTTGCGCGTCGGCTCATCGGTGGGCAGAGAGTACTTGGCCTTCTCCTCCTCGCTGGCATGCTCCGGGGTGATGCAGAGGGCGGCCTCGGACTTCCCATCACCAGCACGCCACACTCGCCGCACCGTAACGAGGAGATGGAGGTGGAGGCCGACAATGGACGCCGGGGTGGAGAGGAGATCGCGGGGGAAGAAGAGGGTCAACGCAACGGCGAGGGGTAGATCTAGGGCACGACAGAGGAGACGTGGGGGAGTAGATATGGACGGGAGAGGAGAGGGGTGCCGTGGGGTAGCTCGGTGGAGGAAAAGGTGGCTTCGGCCACCTTTTGCCTCTCCCTCACATGCACGTCGTGGGGAGGCTAGGGCAGGCAGCTGCAGGTGGGGCTCGGTCGGGAGAGAGGCCAGGCTCGGGCTGGTGGGGCTGCATGGCAGGGAGAGAGGGAGAGAGAGAGGGAGGAACGGGTTGGAGCTATGGTTGGGCTCGGTTTAGGTTTAGACAAGGGGTAGCTCGCCGGCTAGGGTTAGAGAGGGGCTAGGGAGAGAGGGGTACCTCGGCAGGGTGAGGGGGTGGGGTGTAGCCGAAGCTAGGAGGGTTAGGGCCAGCCTGGCATGAGGTGGATTAGGACTAGGGTTTTAGAGAGAGGAGGTGGGGTAGGGCTTGGTTAGGGTTTTGGGTTTGACATGAACAAACCAAGATCAAGCAAGAGGGAGGGGTGTGAGGAAGGTTAAGGAGATAGAGGTGAGGGTTTTTGTGTTTTGTTGGGCACATGGTGGTGGTGGAGAGAGAGATGAGGTGTTTAGGGTTTTTGGTTGCACATGGTAAGGAGATTAAGGATCAAGGTGATGAGGGTTTAGCAAGAGCAAAAGAATAGAGCTTAAGAAAGCCCCACATGACTTGATTCCAAAAGACAAAGACCCTCTTCATAAATACAAGAAAAACCAAAGAAAAGGAAAAGGGTGATGACCTTGCATGGCCCATGCATGAATAGTAGATGCCATATTTAATTTTGTGAGAACAAAATTAAATCCCATGGCATTTATTTCCATGCATTCCCAAATATGGAATTAAAGCCAAGCTAAAGGAATTAAAAAGGATGTTCCAAGTGGAGTAGATGGAGATGGTCATATTTGAATATAATTAGGACTTGCTAGTGTGTATGTCCCACTAGATGTTTAATAGTCTCAAAAATGTTCCCACATGAGCATACATTCCAATACAATCCATATGGAAGCTAGAAAAAGGGATACCACTCATAATGCATGCAAAGGTGGCTCCACATATTAATAATGTGAAAACAACATGATGCAAATATGAGAGCATGTGGAAATAGAAGTGGATCCATCCCAACCTACATGAGCTAGATTTAAATGCCAAAGGAAAAAGTGTAAAAGCTCGTGGATAATTAGGATGGTGGAATCATAAGGTGGTGACAAAGAAAAAGGTGATGGAGTTGAATAAAAGATATGCCCCCAACTCAACTTGGGCATCAAGCATTTATCAAGAACCAACTACAATATATCAAGAGCCAAATACAATTATTAATACATATGAGAGAAGAACCAAATGAAAAGGGTTTTATATGATGCTCAAATGCAAGGTGGCATGATGACATGAGCATGATATAATTATGATGCAATAATTATATGTAGGAAGTAGCAATTATATTACTAGACCATGTAGCATTACATATGTTAGACAGATGGGATGCTACAACTCTCCCCGACTAAACAGGAATCTCGCCCCGAGATTCTAGGAAGAAGAAGAAGACACGAAGAAGGTAGGATACTTGGCACGGAGGTCATCCTCACGTTCCCAAGTGGCTTCATCAACGGAATGGTGCGACCACTGCACCTTGCATAACTTGATGGACTTGTTGCGAGTCCTTCGTTTTGCGACTTCTAGGATTTTTGTGGGGTGTTCTTGATAAGACAGATCTTCTTGGAGATTGATGAGTTCATGGTCCACGGTCCTGCCGGGATCCTTGAAGCACTTCTTGAGTTGAGATATATAGAAAACATCATGGACCTTGAGTTTTTCTGGGAGCTCAAGAGCATAAGCGACTTCTCCTCTTCTTCCACGAACTTTGAAAGGACCGATGTATCTAGGAGCCAACTTTCCTTTGATACCAAACCGGTGCGTGCCTCTCATAGGAGTGATACGAAGGTAAACGAGATCACCAGGGACATACTCCATGTCCGTGTGCTTTCTGTCATAGTTGCTCTTCTGGCGACTTTGAGCAACCTTCAGGTTTTCAAGAATGATGTGAACCTTCTCCTCCGCTGGATTTACAATGTCGGGGCCAAACAATGTTCTTTCACCTGCGCCCGTGCGTCCATAGAGAACCTCAAATGGTGCCATCTTTAGACTTTTCTGGAAGTTGTTGTTGTAAGAGAATTCAGCATAAGGAAGGCATTCTTCCCACTTCATGCCGAAAGAAATAACGCAAGCATGTAGCATATCTTCCAGAATCTGATTGATCCTTTCAACTTGTCCTTGCGACTGAGGATGGCAAGCTGTGCTAAAGTTTAATTTTGTTCCCAAAGCATTTTGGAAACTTCCCCAGAACTTGGAAGTGAAGATGCTTCCACGGTCTGAGCTGATCTCAAGAGGAACCCCATACAGAGCGACAATTATGTTGATATAGAGCTCAGCCAACTGAATTGCAGAAATTGTTTCCTTGACGGGAAAGAAGTGAGCCACTTTAGAAAGCCTGTCGATGACAACAAAGATTGCATTGTTGCCCTTCTGCGACCTTGGAAAACCAGTTATGAAGTCCATCTCTACTTTCTCCCATTTCCATTCCGTAGGCTTCAATGGTTGTAGAAGACCGGAAGGTTTGTGATGGACAGCTTTAACTCTGTGGCAGACATCACACTTGGAGACATACTTGGCACAATATCGTTTCAACCCAGGCCACCAATATTGTATTTTCAGATCCATGTACATCTTAGTGCTGCCAGGGTGGATAGAAAGAACAGAATCATGCGCCTCCTTGAGAACTTGCTCTCTTAAACCCGGGTAGTTCGGAACAAACATCCGGTGTTCAAAGAAAAGAGCGCCTTGGTCGTCGACGTGGAAGGACTCATACTTCGGAAGCTGAATGTTGGAGATGATCTTTTTAGTGTAAGGATCATCAAGTTGAATGGAGCGAACTTTTTCTTCCAAGAGAGGTGCTGCCAGGAGGTTCAGAAGATACCCTTGATCCACAATTTCAAGGTTGAGCTTGCGGAATTCCTCGCACAAGAGAGGCTGTTGTTCTTCCACCATGAGGTTGTTGACATAAGCTTTTCGGTTGAGAGCATCAGCCATGACATTAGCTTTGCCCGGAGTGTAATTGATGGTGAGATCGAAATCATTAATTGCTTCAATCCACCTCCTCTGACGAAGGTTGAGATCAGGCTGTGTGAAGATATACTTCAGACTCTTGTGATCAGAAAAGATCTCACAACGGTTGCCAAGCAAGTAGTGCCTCCATACTTTGAAAACCAAAGAAAAGGAAAAAGGTGATGACCTTGCATGGCCCATGCATGAATAGTAGATGCCATATTTAATTTTGTGAGAACAAAATTAAATCCCATTTCATTTATTTCCATGCATTCCCAAATATGGAATTAAAGCCAAGCTAAAGGGATTAAAAAGGATGTTCCAAGTGGAGTAGATGGAGATGGTCATATTTGAATATAATTAGGACTTGCTAGTGTGTATGTCCCACTAGATGTTTAATAGTCTCAAAAATGTTCCCACATGAGCATACATTCCAATACAATCCATATGGAAGCTAGAAAAAGGGATACCACTCATAATGCATGCAAAGGTGGATCAACATGATGCAAATGTGAGGGCATGTGGAAATAGAAGTGGATCCATCCCAACCTACATGAGCTAGATTTAAATGCCAAAGGAAAAAGTGTAAAAGCTCATGGATAATTAGGATGGTGGAATCATAAGGTGGTGACAAAGAAAAAGGTGATGGAGTTGAATAAAAGATATGCCCCCAACTCAACTTGGGCATCAAGCATTTATCAAGAACCAAATACAATATATCAAGAGCGAAATACAATTATTAATACATATGAGAGAAGAACCAAATGAAAAGGGTTTTATATGATGCTCAAATGCAAGGTGGCATGATGACATGAGCATGATATAATTATGATGCAACAATTATATGTAGGAAGTAGCAATTATATTACTAGACCATGTAGCATTACATATGTTAGACAGATGGGATGCTACATGACCTTAGCCAAACACCCCCAAGTGCACAAGTAAGAAACTGATGGTTTTCTCCCAACCCACTCCTCATAAGGGCTTTTATCTTTATTCTTGTTAGGAACTCTATTCAGGACATGACACACTGCCAGCAAGGCCTCCCCCACCATGCCTTAGATAAACCAGCGGTGGCCAACATGGAATTCACCAAGTCAGTCAGCGTGCAGTTTTTCCTCTCAGCAACCCCGTTTGGTTGAGGTGAGTAGGGAGGCGTCCTTTCATGAATAATTTCATGTTCCTCACAAAATTCATCGAAGATTTTGGGAAAATATTCACCACCACGATCCGACCTAAGACGTTTGATCTTTCTCTCTAGTTGATTTTCAACTTCGGCTTTATAAATTTTAAAGTAGTCTAAAGCTTCATCTTTTGTGTGCAACAAATAAACATAGCAGTATCTAGTCGCATCATCAATCAAAGTCATGAAATATCTCTTTTCACCTTTATCAACACACCATTCATCTCACAAAGATCAGAATGTATGAGCTCCAAAGGTGCCAAGTTTCTCTCCTCGGCTGCCTTGTGAGGCTTTCGAGGTTGCTTTGATTGCACACAACTATGGCACTTGGAACCTTTGGCAATAGTGAAATTCGGAATTAAACTCCTATTGGACAACTTGGACATCAAACCAAAATTAATGTGACATAAACGAGAATGCCAAACACTGGTATCATCATTAACACCGCCATAAATATGGTTTACGGACTTATTACAAAAATCTAAAAGTGAAAAGCGGAACAACCCTCCGCACTCATATCCTTTACCAATAAATTGTCCATTTCTCGACACTATGACTTTATTAGACTCAAAAACAACCTTAAACCTATCTCTGCATAGAAGGGAGCCGCTAACGAGATTCTTGTTCATGGAAGGGACATGATGCATGTTCTTCAGCTGCACGATCTTTCTCGAAGTGAACTTCAGATCCACCGTGCCAACACCACGAACAGAAGCATGTGACCTATTCCCCATTAGGACGGATGAATCCCGAGCGACCTGATAAGAAGTGAACATAGAGATGTCAGCACACACATGAATATTAGCACCCATATCAATCCACCAACATGGTGATTGAAAAACTGAAAGAACAGTAAATAGATTACCATACCCATCAGCATTGCTAGCAGTCGCGATGTTGACAGTCTTTCCCTTTTTTCCTTTACGATCTGCACGTTCTGGGCAGTCCTTGGAAAAGTGCCCGAGCTCTCCACAGGTAAAGCAACCTAGCTCAGCCTTGTTCGGCTTCTTCTTCTTCTTGAAGGTTGTAGTCTTTTCAGGCTTGTTGAAGGAGGGCTTATAGTTCCCTTTGTTCTTGCCGAAGGTCTTCTTCTGCACCATATTGGCGCTGGACTGACCCTCGCCTCCTTTCTCAGCAGTGTCCTTGGCCCGAGCCTTCTCCTCAACATCAAGAGACGCTATCGGATTTTCAACCGATATCTCTTGCCTCTTATGCTAGAGAGTTATGGCGAAGTTCCTCCATGAAGAAGGCAACTTTGCAATGATGCACCTAGCCAAAAACTTGTCAGGTAAGTTACACTTAAGGATTTCAAGCTCCTTGGCAAAACACTGTATCTCATGAGCTTGTTCGACTACAGAACGGTTGTTAACCATCCTGTAATCGTGAAAGTTCTCCATGATGTACAGTTCACTGTCAGCATCTGTTACACCGAACTTAGCGTTCAGTGCCTCCCAGAGCTCTTTGCCATCTTTGAAGTGCATGTACACATCAAACAGCTTGTTGTCAAGAACACTCAGAACGCATCCCACAAAGGCAAGATTGGTTTCCTTGAACTTGTTCAGATATAGTTCCTTCAGGTAAACCCTCACTAGCCTCGAATACTTTCATATTTTGCAGCCACATAGTGGTCTTATACTGCCACCTCTTAAAATGAACACCGGTAAACTTTTCCGACTTCATCGCATCGGTCAAGTGTCCCATGTTTATCTCGGAAAATTGCCTATAATAAGGTTTTTGGATTGTTGGATAATTAGGCACAATTTTCGTGATTAATTACAGAATATTAAACATGACAATAGCAGCTACTAGCACATGTAACTCGAACATACTAGATGTACTAAACAACAAGATGAACGGAAACAGGCAGCAGCTAAACATGTACTCGCAGAACATGATGAATAACCAGACAGTAGCACGTCGCACGTACCGTTCGATTGCAGTAGTCGCAGCAGTAACCTTGGGGAAGATTGATCGAAGTAGACGGCGGCGAAGACGACGATAGGCAGCACCGCCCGACTTGGATGGAAGACGAGCCGTGATGCAGAACTCGAGCAGTCGCGCGGAGCGCTTCCCAAAAACCTTATTCGCCCTCTCCCGTATAGGATAGCAAAGACGAGTGGTTTCGGAGACCTGCTCTCCCGTCCGCCGGTGCATGCTGGCAAGCGGGATGGAGTAGACTAAGGTGGCGGCGCAAGCAGAGAGGTTGGCAAACCCTAGATTGGTTCGGTCGTCATTTGTGGCGGTAGCCGCGCATCACTTTATATAGAGCGGCTCAGGAAACCCTAACGAAAGCAAACATGGTCCGAGTCCACGTAGCGTACGCTCGGGTCGGCCGATCCAGGAGCGGCCCGAATAGGCTGACTGTTGACACGTCTGTCAAAACCTCACAAGTTTTCCTGAGCAGCAAAAAGAAAGCTCGGCTCGGCGAGATTCCCGCAACCTTATAAGTCGGGCGGTGCGTGCGAGCGGCGGCGTCGTCGGAGGAGGAGCGCGCGTGTAGCTCTCCTCTTCTCACTCACTTTACTAAGTGATGAATCACTCCACCTTATAAGGTGGTGTAACTCTTCTCCAACTTTCCATGTGAGACTAAACTTTAGCTCCCACTCCACTCCCATGTGAGCTGCCCTAAACATGGGCCCAAACACATGGGAGCTGCCACAAACATGAGCTTTGAGATTTAGAGAAAATCTGAAATTTATATAAGCTTATTTTATTTAGCCCATTATTTGTAACAGACGATGATCTCGCAAAGAGTGTTCCAGTCCACTGCTTCGATGAACTTGGCGTCCGAGCTCTTGAGGTCCTGCTCGTCCGAGGTGGCGGCGGTGTTGTCCGAGCTGGTTCCTCCGGCGGCAGCGGGGGCGACGGCGTGCTTGTTGCAGTACTCGATGACCATGGTGAGGATCTTGGAGTTGACGTTGGGGAGAGGGACGCCGTTTTCGACGCAATCGTCCACGATCATGTGCTGGATGGTCTTGGACAGCGCTGCGCCTCGTGCGTGATCTCAAAGCTCTCGCCGTCGGAGCTCTTCAGGATGATCATCTTGCTCTTCTCGCCCACGGCCTCGTCCCCGGTGCTCTTCTCGCCCGCGGCCTCGTCGGCTTTGTTGTTCTTCTCGCCCACGACGACCTCGTCGATTTTCTTTCCATCCGCCGTGGTCGCCGCCATAGTAGCTGCTTGATCTCTCGTCTGGTGTTCCGCTCGATCTCGATTGGTAGGGTTGGATCGGTTTGATGCGAGAGCAATCGATCGCACATCCGCACCCGTATATAAAGGTTCAGAGAAGGCAAGAAGAGGCCGAGTCGTGTCGGGTTGGGATAACTCCGTAGTTTGGATCGGTCTCTTGTCGGAGTCATGCACTCATGATCTCTGGGGACCAGGAATACACGTTTTGATGCATCGCGCAAGATCTGCGTAGTTTAAACCCGTGACGGTTGCGTATCTGAATCCGCGATGAATCCGGAATCTGATTTTCTTCACCATAATAACTTGTAGTGCTACTGTCGGTAGCACACACATGGACAGACAGACATGGTTCAGATTCAATCGAACACACACACATTTTGTTACGCCACCATGCACGATCGAGTAGCACTATGATGGCGTCCTATTTGTTGCCGCGTGCCCCCGCGAAGAAGGCGAGGGCGCCGACGAGCGGCGCGTTGGTGTAGGTGGACGGCTCGGCCTGCGCGTAGTTGTCGCGGCTGTCCGTGTAGGCGTCGCTCTGGCCGGGCCCGCCCACGACGGCGCCGACGAGCACGTTGCGGTCCGGGTCCGACGAGTGCAGGTACTGGAACCCCTCGTCGCAGCCGATGCGCGCCGGGTGGTCGCGCACCGACGGCATGGACGCGCCCCGGTGGTGCACGCGCCGCGGGTACCGCGCGCCGAACCCCACCATGTACGACATCCCGGACGGGTTGGCGCCCAGGATGTAGTCCACCTGTCTCTTGGCGAGGGAGACGAGCGCGGAGGGCGCGACCGTCGTGGAGCCGCCGCAGGAGACCGCGCCGCCGGTGGAGCCCAGGTCCTTGGCGTAGGCGAGGAGCAGGAAGGCCGTGGACGTCACGTACTGCATGTTGCTGTCGCCCTCCTTGAACAGGAGCCCGCCCGGCGTGTACTGCGACTGGAACCCGCTGGCGCCCGGGACGAGGGAGCAGATGTAGTGGTCCGCGTGGGACTTGTACACGCTCAGGCCGCCCACCCTGTTCTGCAGGAACACCTGCGGGAGATGCACGACAAGATTTGGTGTGAGAAGGATCGGTTTAACGGCCGGGCGCGCGGCGTGTGGGGGGTGTCCGGTGTACCTTGGAGAGGAGGACCTTGGTGGCGACGCGCTTGTCGTCCCAGCTGATGGTGTAGTCGTCCTGCTCCCCGCCGAGGTTGCCCCCGTTGGTGCTGATGTACGACATGTACACGCCATTCGAGGACGGCGACGACGACGACGCCAGGTGCAGCCACGCCGCCGCCCACAGGAGCTCGTCCTGCATTTTGCGTATATATTCTCGCCAGTTAGTTTAAGATTATCAGTGGCGGGCGGCGAAGTGAAATATTCTTACTGGGGGAGAAGAAGGGGACAAGAACGGTTGGGGGGAGATCTTGCTTACATTGTATCCGGAGTAGGAGGTGTAGAAGGGGGACACCACGGAGCTGAGCGAGTCGCTGTAGGACCCCCTGTACCGGTCGGCGAAATCAAACACCTTCCGCGCAGCGGCGAGAAGCCTGGACGAGTAGGCCGGGTCGCGGGCGCGGAACACGAGGGAGGCCGCTGCCAGCGCGGCCGCGGTCTCGCCGGCGACGTCCGACCCGGGGCTCTGGGGCGTGACCTTGTACGCGTCGCGTGGCGTGTCCATGTCCTCGGGCCGCTCCCAGCACCTGTGGTCCTGGTTGGGGTCCGCGACCTGCACCCAGAGGGCGCCCGGCGTGGCCGTGGCCGCCTTGAGCAGGTAGTCGGCGCCCCAGCGCACGGCCGGCTCCGCGTCGGCGCCGAACTCGAGGACGCTCCAGGAGAGCATGGTGACGGTGAAGGCCATGGGCAGGCCGAACTTGACGTTGTCCCCGGCGTCGTAGTACCCTCCCGTCAGGTCCACCTGCTCGAAATCGAATGACAAAGACACACGCGGACGTAAATATATAACGATGGACATGCAAATCTCTGTCCTCATGTCGTAGGATCGACACGACACGACGACACACGGAAGAAGGACGTACATTGTTGGCCGAGCCGTCGGAGAGTGCGGAGTCGGCGCGCCAGGCGACGCGCTGGCCGGGCGGCAGCTTCCCGGAGCGCTGTGCCTCGAAGAAGAGGATGGCCTTGTCGAGAGCATCCGCGTAGTTGAACGCGGCGGCGGTGCGCACGCCGGCGGTCAGGCACAGCGCGGCCACGGCGATGGAGACGAAGAGGTAGGCTCTGGAGGACCTCATGCCGGCCGGTGGCCTAGATGTGTGTTGTACTACGAACTTGGCTGCGTGCCACGGTACGAGTTCAATGGCAAATGGCGTGTCGCTATATATAGTGGTCAGGGTGGAAGTGGCAGTTATGGTAGTTGTTCGTCTGAGATTGGAAGCAACCGAAAAGGCTGGCGTTTGCCGTGGACTCGTATATGGCACTATAGCAGGACCCATCCGTCAATACTGGCGATAACTTTTACCGTTTTATAGGACGGAATTCACACCAACACGCTACGTAATGCTCGCCTTGATTCAGTGGTATCTTTTCCCGTTTTAAGGTGGCTGTGCTGGGTGGGCAAGCAGTTTCTGCCGGCGTGAATCGGGAGTCTGGCCGGCCTGCCTGCATGCAACGACGCGTCGTATCCGCTTCCGTTCATCCAGATGCTCGCACGGGATTAACGGCGCCCTCAGCTTAATTTGCTCCTGTTAACAAGCTTTCCGCTTACCCGCAAAAAAAAAAAAAAAACAAGCTTTCCGCTTGCATGAGGCCGCCGTCGCGCGCTAATTACGGCTGTTTGACCTAGCGGCGAGTTGGGACTTCAGCAAAGATGTGCTGCTTTCGGGGACAACAAATGCATGTCATTTAGGGTAGAGCAATCACATATTATTTCATTTCCCTCAAAGAAAATCACATATTTCATTAGTAATAGAAAATGAGTTACAACCAGTAACACACGTGAAAACTAAAAGACAGACCGAGATAACATAATTATCATAAATTTGCATATCAAATCCTAAGAGATCGAGAAATACAAAACGATCCCTAGGGTTTCCTGCAATCATCAAAGTCAGCGGCCGCCACCCAACTCCAGCATCGCCGTGACACACGCTGGAAGAGACGTCGAGGCTCCACCATTGCAAGATCCAAAAAGCACCACCACCAACGCGGCTTTATGAGTCAATGAACATGCATAATGCATGCATCGAGGCACATGTCCCTGTAGCACGTTAACCAGGAGACATCCCGGTGTTGTCTCGGACCAAGATCCACCCCTTCCATCGATGAAGTCGGAGAAGAACAACAGATCCACCACCTCCGAACCAACATCCTCATTCCAGAGGAACCACCTCGTCCCGGCTGCCAGCGCCATCGCTGATAACAACGAACGCCAATGATGCACCGAGAAACTAATCTCGCCAGATATGAAGAACAAACTACCGATCTGAAGGATCAGCTAGCACACGTTGCCATCAACTCTGACGCGCCACCATGAGTTTCGACGCCAGTGCGAGTTGAGGACGATTTATTTTCTCGGGCGTCACTCCCACCGCTTCAATGACGCACCACAACAGACACACCCTAACTCTAACTACTAGGCCAAAACGGAAGAACGAGTTCCCCTACCTCCTTCCGCCGGGTGGCGTGGAGGGAGAGCGGATCAGCGCCTAGATGATGGAGATCGAGAGGGACCTAGGTTGCCTGATGAGTGCATGTTTGAAGCATTTTTTACTTTATGTTTTTGCATTTGTAGTAGTAGGATTTTGGTATTTTACCGCGCTCGCACACACCTTTTATGCTTGTTTCTGCAGGATCCTAAAATATTAAGTCGATGATGAATATATCAACAAGAACTATCATATCATGTGTTAATATGATATTTTGACGTGATAAAAGTCATCTAAATGATTTTCCAAGCAACTGGGCGAAAGGAGGACACGAGGAGAGACACCAGGGGCCATAACGAGCGTTAGTACGAGGAAGCACGTATGTACTATGCGTCCATACTAACCTCCAGTGGCTTCTCCTTGTCAAATTCTTTCACCTCGCACGGATAGATCTGAGATCCATTCACAGACACTAGAAACATCGAAACTTCACCTCTTAAAGGGATCTAGAGGAGGAACTTGCATAAAGGCATCATCCCCACTGCTACACAGATCATTGGAGGACAAGGCATCATCCCCTTCATCATCAACCGCTACATCTCCATCACCAACATCATTCCTCATCTCATTCACCTCCATTAGTCTTAATTCCAATTACTATTGTGGATTTGTACTCAAATTCCTCCATATATTCTCTCAAAAAAAATTCCTCCATATACTTTCATTCCATCTATATGATTATGATGATATTGTTGATTGTCTCCATGCTTCGGTTGTTTACTTTTTTCTTGGGGAGATGGAGAAACCCTAAAAATATTATAATATGAAATGAAGATGATCTATAATTTTGTGCTATGATTATGTGTTAGTTTTCTCTTTAGATATTATGTGAAGTCGACCATATAATATTTGCCTTCGGGATTAGAGAGGGAACTACCCTTGAAAGTATGGTATTGCGTACGACGTGAAGTGACATACCGTGATCGATGCTCTACCTTATGGACAATGGGGATAGGGAGACATTCACTAAGCTTATATCGATATCCACGGGATAACCCTTAATTGTAATGGATCAATATCTAGTTGTAGAAGATCATTGAAGTGGTTATTTAGAGATGTGATGACCGATGGGTTTTAGGGCACATGTTATTTTGGAGCTCTCTCCACACACTTCATAACAAAATACATAGATTTATCCTACTCACAACTAATATCATTGCTAGTGGTGGATCCTAAATCGCCAAGAATATTTCTCCTTACTGAAGTTCTATTCTAGTTCTCATTGCACTTGTTTACTTTACTGTATTCTTTACTCTTTTGCAACCAAACACAACTCTTTCAAAACACCATTACTTGAGATCAAGGGCAACGATTAAGTATCCTTTGATAGATAGTGATAAGGGGCATAAAGATCATAACCAAATAGCTCTCCGTGGTTCGATACTCTTACTTTTGAAACTAGCTACAATTGATATGTGCACTTGTAGTCATCAATCTATTTTCTAGCGCCATTGCTGGGAGCCAAGCGTTTTTGATCTTTGTTCTTATTTGATAATTTAGTAATTGTTATACTAAAGTTGTTTACTAGTTTTAGGTAAAACACCATGACTATGCTTGGGCTTATGAGCAAGCTCGACGCAACTGAATACCTAGGGAGGTTTAATAGAGGATTTGTCAAAGAATTTCCAAGGGAGAGCAATGAAGAATATGCGATTCATCCTCGCTTAATTTCTATTATGAATGAAAAATCTTTGCAGGAGATGATCCAAATGAAGATCTATATCCTCATTTAAGTTTCTTTACCGAGCTATGTTGGACCATTATGTTGAGAGGTTATTCTGATGATGAATTGAAACTTAAATTGTTTAGTCATTCTCTAACTAACACCGCTCTGGAATAGTATAGAACTTGTCCTGTAGAAAAATCAATATTTGGGAAAAATTAAAAATAATTTGTATTTCATTTTTATCCCATGGTAAAGCCCACCGAAGCAAGAAGATTAATTACAGATTTCAAGAACTTCCCATGCAAAGGTTTGGTAAGAGCCTATATAAGATATAAATGTATGGTTGATAAATGTCCCCATCATGATTTACCACCATGGTATGTTTTGCATGTTTTCTATGGAGGAATCAACTAAGATATTAAAAATGAAATTGATTTATCTTCCAGTGGGTCTTTTATGGACCTCACTACTAGGCAATCTTGGAAACTTCTAGAAAATATTTGCCGTAATAGAGAAACTTGGGGTTTTGACTTAGGAGGCGAAGGTGGAATAAAAATAGATTATGATTGCCTTAATGGTTATAGAAAAACCAGAAAGGTAAAATAAATAGACGATGAACTTCAACTTGATGATGATATTACATTGCAAATTCTTCAGTCTTTTAAGAATATATCGGAGCACCGAAGAAAGAATGGCTTCAATACACTCCACCACCTAAACCAGTTGAAGAAGTGCAAATGGTGGTTGATGTTCCCAAGAAGGTGGCAAGGGAAATGCTGCAATATGTGGAACTACTTCCTTTCCCAATGATGGCAGAAAATCACATGAGAGCTCAACTCCTTGCAGAACAATGGAGAAAGAAAAGGAAATTCTGAAATAACAAGAAGAAGAAGAGGTGAAGATAGAAGAGGTGAAATAACAAGAAGAAGAAGAGGTGAAGATAGAAGAGGTGAAATAACATGGAAGAAGAGGGGTCAGTATCTAAAGAAGGTATATTAACTATGTTTGCACATTGCAACGTAGTTGAACTTGATTCCGAATTCTCAATTTGTTGAAGGAAAGGTAAAGGCTAAAAATATTGGTAAACCTATACTTGTACTTTTAGTGAAACTTCTTATTATGGACTTTGTGATATTAGAACTACTGTTAATGTTGTTCCATATAGGTTTTATCAAGATATTCAAGATGAGCTTGAACAAGCTAAAATAGAAAAGACATAAATAACAACCATGCTTGCCAATAAATCACTTAGAGTCCCTACGGGAATAACCAAAAATGTGCCTATTTATAGTCCTAATGAATATCCCATTGGTTTTGTGGTATTTGATATGCCAAATAACTCCTATTGGCCAATTATTTTTGGAAGAACTTTCTTAAATATCGCAGGGGAAAATATTGATTGCAAGAAGGAAACAATTTCCCTCAAGTTTGGAGAAGATGTAATGCAATTCAACTTCTTGAAATTTCAACAAAAACCCATTGATGAAGAGTTTGAAGATCAAGAGCAAGAAGATGAAGGTAATATCACTAGTATTTCCACCTTCTTTTGTGAAACTCCTAATAATGATCTAGAAATAAGCTTAGTTGAAAATGATAACGTCCCTAAAGACATTTATAAAAAATAAATTGATGAATATCTTGACTCTGCTCCAATAATTGATTCTCCCAAGAATGAAGTTTATGAAGTTCCAGAGAGAAAAGGAGATGAGGAACTTCCACCCCCAGAGCTTAAACTTCATCCAAAAGAATTAAAATACATGTTCTTAGATAATACAAACAAATATCATGTTATTGAGAGTGCTAATCTTGCAGAAAAGGAAGAAGAGAATTTGATGACCGTATTGAAAATGCACCGTAAGGCCTTTGGTTATTCTATGGATGACTTGAAAGGGATTAGTACCTCAATAGCCAATCATAGAATATTTATGGAAGAAGGAGCCCGAGCAGTTGCAGATTTTCAAAAAAGACTCAAACCACAAAATAAAAAGTGGCAAGGTAATAAATAATTCACCTTTTAGATGCAAGTATCATTTATCATGTGGCAGAAAGCAAATGGGTAAGTCATGTCCATTGGGTTCCAAATAAAGGTGGATTTACTATCTAGCTAAATGAAAACAATGAATTAGTCCCTACTCGTACTATTGTTGGGCATGGAATGTGTATTGACTTTAGAAAGCTAAATAAAGAAACTAGAAAGGATCATTATCCTTTGACATTGATAGATCAAACATTATAGAGGCTTGCTAAGCATTCTCACTTTTGTTATCTAGATGGATATTATGTTTTTTTTCTCAAATAGTTGTTCATCTAGAAGATCAATTAAAAACAACTATTACTTGCCCCTTTGGTTTATATGCTTATCGTCGTATGATTTTTGGTTTATGTAATTCACTCGCTACCTTCAAAGATGTATGACTGCTATTTTTTAGATTATGTTGAAAATATAAGTATTCATGGATGATTTTTTCGCTTATGGAACTTCATTTAACCATTGTCTCCATAATATTCATAAAGTCTTGCAGCAATGTGAGGACTCTAATCTAGTCTTGAATTGGGAGAAGTGTCACTTCATGGTTCAAGAAGGCATAGTTCTTGGTCACAAAATCTCTGGTAAAGGTATAGAGGTTGATAAAGTAAAGATAGAAGCAATAGAAAAGCTACCAGCTCCACGAGATGTCAAAGGTATAATAAGTTTCTCGATCGTTAACCAATCTCTTACAAAAGAATGCTCGCTTTAAACTCGATGAAAGTTGTTCTCGCTCTTTTACATATTAAAGCAAGAACTTATAAATGCTCCTTTTATTAAACCACCAAATTGGAGGAAACCCTTTGATATACTCTCTGAGGCTAGTAATCAAGTTCTTGGGGTAGTTCTTTGCCAACATGATGGCAATGAATCCCAAAAGAACTACCCCATGGCTGAAAAGAACTTTTTGCTATTGTATTTTCCTATGATAAATTTAGATCATATATTATTGACTCAAAAGTTAGAGTGCATACTGATTGTGATATCTTAAGAGAAATTTCAAAGGACTCTACTTTTACAAGAATTTGAATTGTAGATTCTGCGACAGAAGGGAAGAGCCGCCTGGAGCACATGAACCATTTGAAGAGGTGAAAACACAAGAGAATGTGGAATTAATCTATGTACCTTCAGATACACTTTGCTCCGAAAAGAATTTTTCTCTAACTCTTTGTAATGGTTTTAGTGATATCTTGCGACCAACCATATACAAAGGGAAAAAATTAATAGAAAAATTGAAGGGAAGTAAGTTTTCTAGATCAGTTCCTATAACCCATGGTAAGTGATGTGAGTCTAGTTTTACACATTTTCAATTCTTAGTCCTGCTTTCATTGTTTTTGTTTTCAGTTTTAAAACCTTTGGATTTTTCTGAGTGAGCTACCAGTTTTTAGTCACTAGTACAGGCGGGCGGTACAACTGCACATGCTAGTACCAGTGGTAGTTAAACGTACAGTAAATTTGTGTTTTGTTTCTTTGATATCTAGAAGCGGTGCGACCGGGCTGTACGTGGACACACCCTCGTACTGGTCGTCATTATATCCTCTGGACTTTGAGTATCATTTTCCTTTGTTCCATCTATTGTCCAAAAAAGCTTTTTCTACTGCCTCGGAAGGTCGGTAACTCTCATTACGGGAGGACAGTATGGGCAGTCTCGCCCGTACCATGAGTTTCAAAAGTTTTTTACCGACATTGGTGGATGAGAAGTTTTGTAAGTGTATTAGGTACGGGCACCCGGTACGGGCCACGCCCATACCGATAGTAGTTACGGGCGCCGAATTTTCCTTTATTGTTCTTTTTTACCTATTTTGTTCGAATTATTTTCTTGAGCGACTTCAAGCCTGATATTATAATTTTTTCCCTGTACCTAACCCTTCATTACTCTCCAAAATAGTCTTTCCTTTTCTCCTCATATCAAACAGATCTCATCCAAGCCTTTTGTTCTCTCAAGAACTCTGTGACCATGTCTCAACCATGGAAGATCACACCCCTATTTAAAATACCCCAAAGGACCCTAGAAGATAAGGAGAGGTATGCTGAAGAAGGAAAAGAAGCGTAGCTCTGGTGGAACCAGTGCGACACCGAAGATGGTTTTAAGCTGATGGAGACAGTTAGAGAAGGCCGAAGGGCATTCAACCCGCTCATAGGCAAATACGGTGATCATGAAGATTTTCCTATGGAACCTGAATATGATGGTGATCTCATATTGGGAAAGATGAAGTAGGAAGGAGATGAGATGTAGGAGTCTATGATAAATTGGATTAGCGTATCAAGAAGGTTGAAGTAAATGCTCGGGATCTTCCAAACATATTAAACTACAACTTCCTTATCTTGATTAGATGGATGAGAAGATAATAAAAGGATTGGAGGCTAACCTCGGTCTCTCATAAAACAATTGAGCTACACCAATGGCATACCCAACTAGAGAAGGTAATTAAGTAGCGTAATATTCACATCAATGTCTTAGAGGCAAAAAAGAAGACACTCTTCGCCAAGTATCTTGATGCAAGGGCTCAATATACAAAGTAGAAGAAAAATCACAATATAAAATAATCACAAGGGATTATTCTTGTGATTATTTGATCTCACCTGGTTTGATTCCAAACTTGGGATTTATCACACCTTGTAATCTACCTTACAGTTTTAACATATTTATTTTCTCGCATGCATATTAGTTTTGAAATTTTAAAACCTTTGTATTAGTTCCATGATCACCTCCTTTGGAGAAGGGATGAGTTATATCCAATGAATTTTTGAGACATTATTATATTTGAAGTGTTCTCTATTTTTTATTATTGTATTAGATGTATGGATCAGGATGGGTGTTATTATACTTATATCATTGTAATGATTTTAGGGTCTTCCACACCAATAAGTATTGATAGAACATGAGAAGAAATATGTATAGCATGTTATAGTCATTGGTTTAAACATATGAGAATTTAAAAGTATGCAAAGAAGCAAACCATGAAAAAGATAAGATTATGTGCTATCGAATATTTACCAAGAAAAGGTACAAGTTGAAAGTTTATTCAATAAATAATTATGAGACACTTCATACTCGATTCTAAAAATATTGCTAGTTAAACTTAATGATTCTATAACATACCAAGTTGCCAATTTTCATAAGAACTATTGATACAAAAAAGTGTGGAAGCCTCTAAGTTATTTGAGATGTGAATAGTGTGATAAAGCTCACGATGTGGTTCTATATCTGATGATGTAATTATTGCATCAAAATGCCTCATATATTGTAACTACTCGTGCTTCATGAACATAATGACTTTGTCCATTAAGCTACTATCTTTCTCGGGGACGAGCAAGAGTCTAAGCTTGGGGAAGTTTATGAGTGCATATTTGAAGTATTTTTACTTAATGTTTTTGCATTTGTAGCAGTAGGATTTTGATATTTTACCGCTCTCACACGCACCTTTTATGCTTGTTTCGGAAGGATCCTAAAATATTAATTTGATGATGAACATATCAATAAGAACTACCATATTATGTGTTAATATGATATTTTGATGTGATAAATGTCATATAAATGATTTTCCATGCAACTGAGCAAAAGGAGTATGCGAGGAGAGACACCAGGGGCCATAATGATAGTCAGTACGCGGAAAGCCCGCCCGTACAGCGCGCCCGTGCTAACCTCCAGTGGTTTTGCCTCGTCAAATACTTTCGTCTCACATAGACGGATTTGAGATCCGACTTTCACACACACTAGAAACACCGAAACTTCACCTCTGAAAGGGATCTGGAGGAGGAACTTGCAAAAAGACATCATCCCCACTGCTACACGGATCATTGGAGGACAAGGCATCATCGCCTTCATCATCAACCGTTGCATATCGATCACCAACATCATTTCACATCTCATTCACCTCCATTAGTCTTAATTTTAATTACTATTGTGGATTTGTACTCAAATTCCTCCATATACTTTCATTCCACCCATATGATTTTGATGATATTGTTGACTATACCTTGTGAATTTCGATAATACATAAAATACCAAAGAAAATACAATAAACCCCTAAAAGGGGAGAAATTCACCAAAAATAAATAAATAAAATCAAAGAATTCAAACACAACACACGAAGAGTTTGCATTGCATATATTTGCATTAGAGCATCACATATTTGCAACCGAATCTTTGTATATATCGGACGATGTTGCGAATTCTAGAACCCGAGGTCGAGGGAAATAAAACATTCAAACTGCATTATCTCATAGGCAAGTTCATGCTTGCATCACCTTTGTGAGATCAAACTTGCAATCCATTTGCAAGTGAAATCTTACATGTCCTTTGGCTTAATATTGAAAATGTTTTCAAAACATTATTATTACTTGCATTGAAATGCAATACCCTTTTCATAATGACATAGATAAATTGCGGGTGATGAAATCATGTATGTATACATGGTTCAAAGATCATATCGTGGAGATTCCATTGTACTAGGAAAGTTAAGATTAATAACAACAACAGTTAGAAATTCTTACGTCGTACAATTCCACGCTAACCATAGATCTTATAGGAGGGTGAGTTGGAAGTACCTTCTTTCTTTCGTCTGTCCTCATATACCTAGTTGGGCTATGAACCAAAGTGGTGATCAGTGGGTGGGAGCCCGTGACTTGCCTATCATGTGTCTCGGGATAATGTCTGAGTATAAAAGAAGGGACGGTAATTGAACGTAGGTCCTATCATTGAAATTCGTTACAATGGATGGGCAACGGGTCATGGAGGGGGACTCTGGCATGACTCGGAGAAATTTGATAACATGCCCCATACCTAAGGAATTATGAAAAGAGTAATAAGGAAAATAAATTTTGTGGGAAAAGTAGCGCACCTCTCGAGAGTGTATAAATGTGACATGTTACTCTCTATCATGGGAAAGGATTATGGTAGCAGTGTGGAAAGGAACTTTACAAAAATTTAGACAACCCGTGAAGACTGATCACTTTAGAATTTATGAAAATCTAAAACTTACCTTTTCTAAAAATCTATTTTTTTAAATCTGCACAATTCTTGGATATTTTATCAACGACTTTCAATAGAGCATCAAAAAAACATCATAAAACTTGCTGAGCAATTATCGACCGAAATTTTTCGAACGAATTTTGAATTCAAATATTTCTAGCTACGTTTACTACAGTTTTTAACAGTCCATGTTATAAAGAATGGTGTTTTTGTAATGAACCTATTATGAAAAATCCATCAAAACAAAATTTAAAATGTCAATAAATTTAAAAGAAATTTTTATATAGACATCCAGACAAACTATGTTCGCACATAAGTTTTCGAGAGAAAGGAACATTTTGTATGTCTTGTGCAAAAAAGAAAAAAATCCGTAAATAGTCATGTTACAACAACAAAATTTGATTTTCTTACATGAGACACAAAAAATGTTCTATTTTTTGGAAAATTTGTGTGCGGGCATAAAATATCCCACTATAGGTGAGAATATTTTTTTCTAGTTTCTTTAACATTTTGAAATATATTCTAAAATAATAGGTTCAATTAAAGCTGTGAGTCAAATTGAATTTCGGGCGTAACTTAGGCTATTACCACAACGCCAAGTCTATTATTAGATAAAGTAAAGTCAACAACCTATTTGACAATATATCAATGATCCAAATTAAAAAAAAGTTGCGGGATATTTCGTTCGGTAGGATCATTTACCGGGGGTGCTCGAGAAGTCCGGTTACCGACCGGTAACCAGATTTCCCGACC
This sequence comes from Avena eriantha, assembly GCA_910589775.1. Classification (NCBI taxonomy): domain Eukaryota; kingdom Viridiplantae; phylum Streptophyta; class Magnoliopsida; order Poales; family Poaceae; genus Avena; species Avena eriantha. The sequence goes on along the minus strand of OU342741.1, from coordinate 488,359,532 downwards.
GGTAACTAAACGCCCACAAGATTGGCCTCTTGAGCATAAGAGCATCTCCACTAGCATTCCAAGGAGGACCTCCCCATGCCTTTTTTTTTCATGCGGACGACGAATTTTTGTTGCGTTCTCAGGCGTCTAGTTTCCGCCGAATTCGGCTCATTTTACATCCGGGGTTCCCAGGCTAAACCCAGGGCCGGGAGTCGCCTGGGAAGGACGAATGAAGCAGAATCGGCGGGAAAGAAAAAAACACGTTGTAGCTCTACCCTATCAGTGTGTTAACCGATTCGTCCTCATCCCGTCGCCTTAGCTCCCACGACGGACAATGACCGCCTTTCCTCAGCTCCCACACGTCGCCATAATGGCGCGCTACCACCCACCCACATTCTTGCCATTTCTATTTTTTTCGCCGACGTTGGTACACCCGTCCCGCCCTCGCCACTCTTTGTATTTCAGCTATAAATACCAGCCACCCTCGCCGTCCCCAGAGCACGCACACTCACCTCCCATTCCTCTAACCCGAAAGCTCTAATTCCGACAAAGAGAATAAGAGTTCGGTAGCTGCTATGGCAGAGCGATTCCTAGTCGACCAGCGGCGGCAAATGGCTTCGGCCGGCGCTCCCTACAGCCGTGGGAGGCATGGCTGCTCCACGATGCCGGCTAGCCGGCACCGCCAGACTTCCGTTGCCCGCCAACATGGAGGCTCAGGATGGGCGGCATGCCCGTGTGATGGCAACAACTCCGTGTGTAACAACTCATCGGGACTCTAGATGCACAATGTTGTAGCAAGCATCTTTTCCCCATAAGGATGACTCAAGTGTTTATATCGAACTCTCGGGGAATTGGCTGAGAGGTTATTATTCTTCTTCTCTTCTAGCAACCTACAAAGCAAAGTTTTTGTATTGTGTCTCCAACTCCACCGTGTGGTTGTCAAGCACAAGGTTTCGTATTAGTAATATGAAATAACAATAATATAAAATAATACAAGTAAAAACTAGAAAAACAAGATAAAAGCAATACAAGATAATTGTTTTGGGGTTTTGTGCGTGTTTGCAAGTGAAGAAAATATTTTTATATTTTCGAAATAATAAATTGCAGAAAATGTAAAGTGTGATAATGGTGTTGTTTCTAATGGTTTAAAATAGACTAGGGTTCATGGGTTCACTTGTCTACTATTTTTTTGGGTTGTAATGGACACAAACAATTCATCACAGATATAATATTAGTGGAATTTCAACATGTCTTTGATAAGCATTCATATGGCCATCACGTCCTAACATAGATATGATGCAACACATCTCTCTTATACTCCTCATAATAGGGAAAACTCCAAACAATCTTCAATTAAGAATCAATAGAGTATAACCTTAACTAATTTGATATGACGTTTGAATCATAAATATGCTACCTTGATCAAATAAGATTATCTAGTTGTCACAATATAATTATAGCAAATGAATTCACTTTATCCCTAGTGAGGCAGCACAAGAAAGGTAAATACCATAGTGGATCTTGAATTTGTTGTCACTATTCAATCACTACTGTAGTGTCTTGATTTTCGACACCGAGGGTATGAGTTCCCCTTTGTTGTTCGGCCAGAGGCACAACGTCCAGCGAGCTCGGTCGGCGAGCTAGACAAACACAATCACAAAGAGATACACTGTGTTTTTACCTAGGTTCAGGTCCAAAGTGAGTGGATCCCTACGTCCCAGAACTAGCTACTATCTGATTATAACAAGGTTACATTGCTTCCTTCCCTAGGAAGGTTCTCTAGTCCAAAATCCTCCCTCTCTCGGTCGACCTGGACCTCCTTTAATATGGAAAGGGGACACCATAGGTTCGCACGCGACATGCAAGCCTTACCATGTAGCGGGCCACAGCCTACAACATGGCTTGGCAATCTAGCACTGGTACCACGTGTGGCCCGATGCCTACAAACTGGCGCAAGGACACGTCATGTCAGCCTGATTCTTGTCTCCCGGTGTCCCACCCGTGTCGGGATCGTTGGCGGGAGTACCACTAGGTCCTGTGAGGATGTCCCAGCAGAGCCTCCCGCGCGCCCTCCTTCTCTGGTCACGGTTCTCTTGTCGTACCCAGGATACACCTGCTCCCGTGGGTGCGACAGTAGCCCCCTGGCGCCCCCCCAGCCAGGTCGTGTTTGGCTGGGGCCATGTCCTTATATTGAGTGGGCCCGCAACCTCCATCATAACTTTATCATGTGAGTCACTGCCTCGCTGCCTGCTATGTGTTGTGCTGGCCTTGAGATGTGTAATCAGGGACGTCTATCATTCGATAGCTGGCCTTGATAGTAATTCTGAGCAGAGGGTGGGTGGACAGGTTTCCTAGGCCTGGGCCTATAAAGAAACGGTATCCACCGTTCCTACACTCAACGCATCCTCCATTTACACTTCTTTTCCCCTTGAACCTTGTCATGTCGCTTCGTCATGGTACTGATGTTGAGCCAAGGATTCAAGGGGTCTTCGACTAGAACTCGATCCAGAGCTCCGGGGCATCGTAAGCCCTTGAGAGCTCGCCTTACCCCTACCATAGACCATCTCAAACTTGAGGCCTTCAGGATTCTCATGGCCAATGAGCGCCATGATAACGGAGCCATTGTGCTTCACTGCCCTGGCGGGGGTGTCGGCGAGAGGGAGATGCCCAACTATTGTTGTTTTCTCAAGATAGGTCTGGTTCCCCCTTTCTCCGATTTCTTCCTGGAGGTTATGGCCCCGTATGCCCTTCACCTAGTTTAGATCCATCCCAACGCTCAACTAGCGTTGGCCACGTTCACACATCTATGCGAAGGGTTCATTGGGGTGATACCTTCGGTGGCGTTGTTTCACCATTGTTTCGCTCCTTGGGTTGATAAAAACTGAGGATAGCGGGCGGCGTCACTTTCCGTCTTCAGAATAACCTTTCCAAGGGTTACCTCCCAAGGAAGTTTAAATCCAAGTGGGAAGAATGGCAAGGCGAGAAATATGTAGTGCATGTAGACCGCCAGTTCCCTTGGATGTACGAGCCTCGGTAGGTGGAACAACCTCTCCCGGGATAGGGGAGGTTGAGCTCTTAGGATGTGGACCCGAAGCCTGTGACTGACATGATTCAAGCCCTCGCGACCAAGGGCATGACGATGCACATCATCATTTCTGATTATCTCAGGCGGTGCATGGCGCCGCTGCAGAGGAGGTCTCGCTTGGCTTGGGCCTATCGGAGCCCTAAAGACCTGACCCAGCTCCATCTCGGGAACTATCAAGATATGACCTGGGAAGCGTATAACAGCTTGATGAAGGAGCTTTTGTCCCCGATGGCTACCAGGGGCTGTTCGAAAGGGATCGTCCCTCTCTAGTTCGACAAGCGTCGAGGCGATATAATTGGGGGCCTCCCTCCCTTCAATGCATGGGGCCTGGTGGGGGCTGAGGAGTCCTCTTCTAATGTCGGTGACGACATGAAGGAGGGCGATGTGCCCTTGGATATTAGTACGAGCTCATCGCCTGCGAATGACTTCTCTACTAGGGAATCTTCCTGTGAAGAGTTGCCCCCAAAAGCTGAGAGTGGGTCCACAGGGAACGCCTCCCTTGCCAACTTCTTCAGCGCCGTGTCCCGGTCATGACTCCCGGAGGAGCAGGCGCTACCTTCGAAGGTGTCCCTGGCACCTTTGTCTCCTCGTTTTGACCTTAACTCCCCGCCTGAGGATCAACCCGACGACTTGGAGGTGGCCTTGGGTCCCCCAGATGCCCAACGTAGACATGTCCTCCCGAGGCCCGAGGCTCCCACAAGCCCGACATGTGAGGTCCTTGGTCGCGTTGCTGCTTGGATGGTGCACTCGATGTTTCTTGTCTAATGATTGGCCTTTTCTCCTCAGAGTCACTTGGTCCGGCTGGATTCCCCTCGGGACGGGATAGCAAGCCCCCCACATCCCCGAAGAGTCCACTGACTGGAGCTGTCCGCTAGTAGGAGATGGAGGAGGGGTCTGTGTTGGCTCCATGGGGGAACACGACTCTCCGGGATCCCTCCTAGTGATGCGTACCTTGGCCCTGAGTGGGGGGCCGTGTGCCGGTTGATTGACGAAGCTTGGTCGGCAGCATGCGAAGCGATGTCCGTCTACCATGTTGAGTGCTTGTCCCTCCGTGCCCGCCTGGATAATGTGGGCGATCTAGTGGACCCGAGGTGCTTCTACCCCAGAGGTCCGGGGGGCGGAGTGCCCCAGCCGGTCGGTGAGGTGCACCATAAAAAGCGACTCTTGGGTGACACAGGGTTTTCTAGGCAACTTTGCCTTGAAGACCCTCGTCCTCTCAGGAAGAGGCTTTCCCTACCGGGCAGCGCCTCCCCCGACCTGATGCAGAGGGTTCAACGCTTGAAGGCCTAGTTGGATGGGTCCTGGGAGGAGGCCAAGGAGACAATGCATGCCCTTCCCGAGGAGTGAAAGGTTAGCGATGAAAACTCCGCCTCCCTCCACTGGGTGACCTCCAAGATGAATGACCTCCAATATTGTTTTTTTGTTATTTCTCTTGCAGTTTAAAGAACAATGTGCAACTACCTCATCGATAAAAGTGCAAACAAAGTTATATCTGTTTTTGCATTTTCTATCCGGTTATTTATCGGTTGCACTTTTTGTGGGGAATGTTCGTTTTTGGTACCAAACTTCCCGGGTGAGTGCACCGCGGTACCCGAGTTGTCATCAATCACTCGGAGAGGCCGTAGTAGAATCGCCAATTGTCTAGAAGGGCCAAATGGGGGTGAATACAAATCTAACAGCCAAACGGTCGTTTGAACCAGATGAAAAACGGTTGAACTCAAATACCGCCGTTAGGTCAACTCTTCTTGGCCCGCCATGTTAGTATTCCCCGTTATCTTTTGTGGTCGTGGACTAGATTACCCCTGCATGGACCAGATCCCTGAGTGGACTAGAACCATTTCTTTGCTCTACTCTGGTCTTCTCCCCTGCTCCCCTCCCCATAAAGTTTGCTCAGCTCGGGCTGCTCGTCTCAGATCGGAGCTTGCACTTGCTCTAATTTGCGTCCCCGCCATATCCGGTCAACCTCCCACGCCTCTAAATGAAGCTCGCAGCCGTCGCAGTCGCATCATCCGCTGTATCGGAGCTTCGCGTCACTGGACTAATATCTCGCCTCTGGCTAGTCCTTCTCGCATGGCGGAGCGCGTCCCGTCGGGCGATCTAGGCCGGCGACCGACCTCGAGAAGTTGCGTGCTTTCGTGCACCCCAGGCATGGTAGCCCCGGCACAACAGTTCGACAACCACGCTCTCATGGCCACCGTGCTAGGCGTCCGTCCCGTCGTGTCGCCGGCAGAGTTGCTGCCGGCTTTTAGGTCTCGTTTTGGGATCAGACGAAATGAGGTCAAGATTGAGGTATGCACGCCACCATTTGATTTTTTTGTCCGGTTCGAGCACAGCTCAGACACCGAGCGCGTTCTGCATTCTTCCCGTTCTTTCGAGTGCTGCGGGGAGAAAATGAGCTTCATGCGTTGGCATTGCGCTTGTGGGTGGGACGGTCGCTTGGGGCAGCTTCGTTTCTTCTCCAAACTCGGCTTTGACGGCCTTCCATTGGATTCTTGGGAGCCGGAGGCCCTCAAGCAGGTCGTCAGTAGCCTTGGTAGCGAGCTAGTGGAAATCGTGCCACCGAGCAATACATGGGTCATCGAGGTAAAGGCGTCGCTGAAAGATCCTGACGTTGTTCCTAAGATGTACGAGGTGCAGATTCCAAGCAGGGCAGGGCAACAGCTTTGCTGGAAGCACCCAGTTATCATCCACCTGGAGGAGGTTCTGGAATCGGTACATGGCTTTTAGGGCCCCGAAGAGGCTGCCAGAAAGCGTCCTCGTCACCTGCAGTGTTGGGCTAGAAGGATCAATGGCACAAGACCACCACCGTTTCGCGACGACGCACATAGTTTTGGTGGGGGAACCGGGCTTGGACGAGCTGGTGGTTCTGATTTCCCTCGAGTGAAGACAGAGCTCTAGTGAATTGCCGTGGTATGTGTGGCTAATGAATTTGTAGTATGGAGAGCGTAGCAGGAAGTTAGCATCGACTAAAAATGTGTAATAGTTTGAATCGATGTAGTACGTGTGTGTAATAGTTTGAAGTAGTATGTGTGTGTAATAGTTTGAATCGATGTAGTATGTGTGGGTAATGAATTTGATGTAGTGTGTGTGTAATAGTTTGAATCGATGTAGTTGAACACCGTGCTTTATAATTTCTGTGAATAACCAAGGACAACCTCATGAAAAGAGGGTGGTCTGGCAATGAGCAATGTCAATTCTGTGGATGCCAGGAAAATGTAGTCCATCTCCTCTTCAAGTACAACGTAGCTACATTTGTAACACGTTGAACTGGAGGACCATTTTGCAGGCAACACAAGACAAAGGAAAAATGGTTTACAGCACAGACAGCAGACGCAAAATCTGTAGTCTGGGATAAAAAGATGCCAGTTTTAACTGGATTTAACCACGACTAGTAATTGAAGGAAATAGATACTTGATAGTATTTGCTTACAACAGTAGTACTTCCATACAAAAGGGTCTTATACCTGCACAAAAGTGGGCTAAAATTCCTACTAGTTTATAGAACAATTCGTCAGCATTTCATCTACAAAAGCCATTCTTCAGTCTGAACTTAACTATTCTACACTAAAGAAACTACAGATCTCCACCAGAAAAGTTGGGTGGCCAATTGCCTTGAGAGGACATAAGTTCTTTGATCATTTAACCCAAGCTGATCTATTGCCTTCTCGTCAAACTACAAGAAATCTGCATCGTTTATGCACGAGCGATTTGCATGCGCTAGTCCCGGTTAAGTTGGACCATCCGCGCCGCCACAACGATTTCTTCAAAACTGAAATTCTGCATCTCCTTCTTGGGATCGTAGGCCCGTGTGAACTCGAACCTAAATTCCGGGGCTGAGCTGATGCCCGCCGCCGGCTCCGGCTGTTGAACAATCCAGCATGCTAAGTGTAGGCGCTTGGTCACCGCCACGGTAGGGCTTCCGACAGTGCATAGGATGGAGCGTCTTTGCCGCAGACAGCGTGCTCCCAGCCTCCCCCACTACGGTAAGGTAGTCCGTGCTGAAGCATGGACGCGAGAGTTCCTAGACCTTGGCGCTGCCCAGTTCGAGGGTGTGTACCCTCGGCGGCATGCTCTCGTGAACGATTTGATACGTACCTTGTTCCCACTGCCTAGAACATGCCATAATGCCACCGCGTGATTTCTCCACATCGCTTTCTTGGCCCTGCTTGCCGCATCTGGTGCCGACGACGCCGTCGTCGTCGTCACGGCCGATTCGGCACATTCGGGGAAATCATCCGCCTGGCAGGGCAATGGGAGACCGGTCTTGAAGTAGAGCTTCATGGCCTGCCTTAGAGGGGCTAAATACCCCAGTTTCGGCGGCTGTCGTGGCGGTGGCGGCGGCTGCTTAGGCGGGGCCATGTTACCCTAGTTGGTGCGGTAGGGAGGACCTACGCAAGGTGAACTGTGGTTTGTCGGAGAAGGGGAGTGAAAGACTAACAGTAGGTTTGGACTATGGGCACGCGTGAAAATAACCATCTCCTATTTCCTTAGAGGGTAATAATTCGACACTCGTTGCATTAATCGCTCAATATTTATTTCCCTTCTCAGCATAAGAGTGCGAACATATTAAAAAGATCGATCGTGGCTATCCACCTCATCGGGCAATGTACCAGGATAGGTAGGAGACAGGACGGGGTTTTATTTTAGAAATGTTGACGACTGTGCCCTTATGTTTATACGATATTATTTATATGCCACCATGTATCGTCAATTGTAGCAACACCATCAGAAACGGTGGATGACGACGTGGCGTGTTTTCTTTTTTTAAAGGGCATCAGAAACAGGGGATGCCGACGTGGCATGTTTTCTAACTGGCGGGCATACCTCCTCCACCTTCGATGGCGCGCATCCTACGTTCGAGGGCTGGTGCCACCCACCAACACATTATTGTGCAATTTTCCATGTGGAACCTGAATTCCGGCGCTGAACTGATGCCCATGTCGAACACAGATAATTCTGAAAGAAGCTACTAAAAATAAATACTTTGAATTCTGAAAGTACTAAAATTAAATACATTATAATTTTGTCTGAAAGGTAATATGCATTCTGCTGATTGAAATAATATAAATACACTACAAATTTCTACTTCGAAAAATAGACATGAAAATGCTAGCAAATAACCTAGGATGAATATAGGATTCATTCTCCCCTATATATTTCATCGTCGTCGGCTCCCGCGTGCTGCAACACATATTCAGAGAACTCTCTCCGTCTGCAATGTGCTGCCAGTATCTCGTCCAGACGGTAAGGCCTCGGTGTATGTCCCAGACTTAAGCCATACGTCATTGTTGGTTCCTCTTCCCGGGCTTGAACCTCATGATCACACGGTCTGATATAATTCCTGTAGTATATGCAACCGGGTTTGAATGTGGGGTGTAACCTGTTGTCAATGGAGATAGACCGATTGTAATCAACAAAGAGGGCACGACTTCCAATGTCACCGACGGCCTCGAGAGAGCAGTTCTCCGTGTCCACCTAGTACAACAACGGTTGACCTTTGGAGAAATCCCCATTCAACACAAGAAGCAGATCACCATCTGACTCTAGAAGGTAAAATTTGTAAGTTCCGTGTACCTGTCCAAAGACTCGGGCTGAAATTATTTTGGCCATCGTGACAGTGCTCGCGCGCTGCTCTAACTGGATGTTGGTCGACAAGATGTCTCCATTCTCAAGTAATGCATATACTTCCCCTCGGAATGCCGTCATGCAGTCTAGAAGAATAGCATGAGGTGGCGAATACAATCCTTCTCCAAATGATTCATTGATTTTCCCCGTTGGGGTGCTCTCATCGGCCCATGCAATATGATCTGGATAATGAGTGCAAACGAACACCATCGTCGGGGACTTCGTCACGACGATAGATTGGAGAAGATCAGATGGTATTTGTGCTTGAAACTCAGTGTTAGACTTATGAGTGATTGGGTTCAGAAGCCGAATCTGGTATGACTCCACCCTCTGAGCAAGCACGATGATGCCACGAGAAACACCGACGAAGTAGAATCTTTTGGAAGAAGAGGGCATCAGTTAGCACTAAGATGTTTACAATGGAAAATACCAATAAATATCGGATGTGAATGTGAACCTACGATGGACGTCCATTAGATTTGTCTTGAAGCAATGACTAGTGTCAAGGTTGAGGAAGGTGAAGTCGCCAACGTCTGGAAGTGTGTGATCTATCATGATCCAGTTGTTGAGATGGAATTCGGGCACCTTTAAAGTGCGGTGCCAATCGGTGCAGACTTCCCGACAAGCAGCATAGGTGTCGACGTACTCCTCTTTCTCCAGCAAGTAGTCGGCGATCTTGCGAAGTGGGTCGGCCAGGAGATCGAACCAATTCTTCTTCATCCGGCTACTGGCCATGGCTTACGCACAGGAATGTTTTGACCGAGGAAGAAAGAAAGAAGAAGAGGATAACAGACGAGGGAGATGCAGCGGAACTGCCACTGCGAGGAGACGAGGAGATGAGGGGGAAGAAGCAGAATTGCCACTTCAAGTTTGGATCAACGGGATTTTTTCTGGAACTAGCGCGTGAACCAGCCATGGACTGCATGAAAATTTTGATCAAACAGACTGACATGTGGGACCTGCTAAAAATTTCGTGAAGTGCTACCATGCATAGTGCGCTGACAGGTGGCATGTTTTCTGACTGGTAGGCCCGCCTCGTCCACCTTCGACGGCGCGCGTCCCAGGTTCGAGGGCTGGTGCCGCCCACCAACACATTATTGTGCAATTTTCCATGCTTTGTCGCAACCAGCTCCGCTCCTCTGCTCCTGCCGCCGCCACTCCGCTCAGTCGTGCACCGCTCTCGTCGTCCCCTTGGGCTGTCATCCTCCTGCACTCCCCTCCCTGCCATCCCCTCATGTCCCCTCCCCTCCCCTCCCTACCCTGTCTCCTTGCCGCCGTCCACCGCCCAGGCGCGTCTGGAAACGAAAACCGAGAGTCGGCCGTTGGGTTAGGGGCCCAACGACGCCGGTGATCCGGATCCTGCTCGGAGATGGATCCTGCGAGGCTTGAGAGCAGGGATATGGGTCCTGTGTGGCTGGAGAGCACGGAATCTCCTTCAAGTCTGGAGAGCACAGAGGACAACAAAACATGGGGAGAGGAAGCGGGGTGCAGTGCTTTGGAGGTATGGATCCCGGAGAAGGTGTCGTGCATCCACATTGAAGGGTAAGAACTGTGATTCCTTTTCTGCATACCCCAATTAGTGTTTCTAGTCCCGTGGTGATGGCAAGGATATGTGTTGGTAACCGCAGGACGTTTGTACATCTTGTCCTTGAGCATGATGCTTTTTCAAGCGAGCATGAAGGCACTGAAATGTGTGGCGGTGCGGACGATGATGAGAAAGCATATCCAGACGTGGCTGCTGACCCTGATAGGATGGAGAGTAGGGAATATTTGGTTGATTCGAACTTTGAGCCTGACTATGGGACTGATGAAGAAGAGGAATGTGAAGATGTGGAAATGGGATGTAGATATGACGATGAAGACGAGGACATGCCAGTGATACACTTTGACAGGGACAGTCCTACAATTTATGAGGGGACTGTCTTTGATAATGTGGAGGACTGCAGATAGGCAGTTGCAACCTATGCAATCAGAGTTGGGTTTGAATTTATCATTGAAAAGAGCGACCAAAAGAGATTTAGGGTGCACTATAGGGAAAGCAATGTGTGTAAATGGAGATTACATGCATCTCCAATGCGGGGTGGACACCCATTTCAGGTTGCAATAGCTACATTTAGTTTCAGTCTTTCTCATATTTATTCTGCTGATAACTAGCTCTGAATTATTTGGATTCTTATCGAATGCATATCAAAGTAAACACAAAGAAACACAACTGCCCTAATACTTCTTTAAGTGATAAAATTAGACCGGCGACTACCAAGTGGATTGCTGCTACTGTAATTGACTGGGTGGGGCAGGATCATAATAATGGACCTGCTGAACTCAGAGCAAAGATTAGCAAAAAGTTTAACGTTCTGATTCCTTAGCACAGAGTCTTTGATGGGAAGGAGATGGCTCTAGACTTCATTCAAGGGAAGTGGAATGACAGTTTTTATATGTTGTATAGTTTCAAAGCTCAAGTAGAGAAAACATCACATGGTAGTGTTGTTGACATCGATTACGAGGTTGTGAAAGGAAGAGAAAAGGTCTCGAGGGGGGTCAGGTATAAGCAGGCAGATAAGATATGCTTCAGGAGATGTTTTGTCTGCCTGAAGGCATGCTGGAAGGGGTTCCTAGACGACTGCAGGCCATACTTGGCAATAGGCACAACTTCTTTAACAGGGAAGTTCAGGGGACATGTTGCTTCTGCTTGTGCTTTGGACGCGCATAATTGGCTTCTACTCGTAGCTTATGCTGTTCTTGAGGGTGAATCAAATGAAAGCTGGACATGGTTCATGTAGAGACTACGGGAAGTAATTGGTCACCCTGAAGGCTTGGTGATACACACCGGTGCATGCAAGGGTCTTGAGAATGTTGTTGATGCTGTGTTTCCTGGGGTTGAGCATAGGGAATGCATGCGGCACCTCGCTACTAACTTCACGAAGAAGTTCAAAGGAAAGATCTTTGAAGAGGACTTGTGGCGATCAGCATACACATACACCCCAAGCACGCATGCTACTTACTTGCAGAACATGTATGTAGTGCCAAAGGTGAAAAAATACCTTGAAGAACATCACACCAAGCTATGGGCCAGCAGTAAGTTTGGTGACTTAAGCAAGGTGGATTTTGTTTGCAATAATTTGGCAAAGAGTTTCAATGATAAAATTTTGAGCATGAAGACACTTGGAATTGTTATTTTGTTGGATGCAATAAGACAGTGCATAATGGTGAAGATAGATTTAAGGCAAAGAATTTGTGCAAGAAATTTTTTAGGCCATAAAATAGTTCCAAAGGTGGTTATGTTACTGAATGCAAGAACCAGGGCAATGAGAACGATAAAGGTGAGGATGGTCAGAAGTTCCAGAACATTGGCTGAGGTTTATGAAGAATACAAGCGTGGAAGTGAATGGAGGTACACTGTAGACATTGGAAACAAGACTTGTTCATGCAGGCAGTGGCAGATTACTGGTCTGCCATGTCACCATGCAATTTACTTCATCTTAAATCTTAGAGGTAGCGGAGCTAAAATAGAGAACTATGTCGACAACTATTTCTCCGTGGACAAGTTTGCTGCAACTTATGCAGAAAACATACCACCTATGGCCGATGAAAATGATTGGGAGATTGTCGATCCAGGGTTCAAACTTCAACCACCAGTTCTTAGGAGGCCACCTAGGAGGCCTAGAAAGCTAAGGATCGAAGCCTCCACCGATAAAGGTTCAAGGCTGGGACCTAGGAAAAGGAAATGCAAACGTTGTGGCGGATTCGTCCATGTCAAGAGGTTGTGCAAAAACCCAGTTACACAAGATATTGTCCCTGTTCACATCCCGGTGGCAGAAAATGAGGCTTCTCAGCCAGAACTGGAGGAAGAGCAGCGCGAAGACGGTGATGAGCACTCGGAGTAAACGTACGTAAGCAGACAATTTATAAAGAAGTGGAGGTGCCGGCGAGAAAAGGGTGTGAAAAGAAACAAAAGGATAAGCGGAACGGGGAGGAAAGGGCAAATAATGGAGGTGTATTAGAATATGAAGAGGTTGCAGGGGTGATTGAGGATGTTCTTGAGGATCTTTCGGCTAACTGCAGGAGACATAATAAATTCCTGCCAATTTCATCTTTGTACGATTCTCCGGATGAAAGGTAAGCTTAAAAATTGTTTTATTTGCCATTTTATCATTTTTTATATTCATCAACTGATGCTTAATGCAACGTGGGCTAGCAGACTAATAAGAGGAGCAGAAAGATGCCGGCACAGTAACGTCGTATGTTGAATTATATCATTGAAACTAAACTAGCCGTGTCATCTTTATTTATATCTGGCGCGTGCAACGTGTCTGTGATGGGGTCATGTGGACCAGATTACAATTTTTTAAATATAATTACATTAATTTTTTACCTGCGTTTGGATGCGGCTACTTGTTCCCATCTCCCTTGCATTCCCATCTCCTCTGGCGCACTCCAGAATTATGGCCGTGCCATCAAGTAGCAGAGTCAGCGTATTGTCCCATCAGATGTGAACGCAATGACTTTGTTTGTTCAGAATTTGACGACTTTTGATTAGTTTGAAAGCCAGAGAAACCTAAAACATGTATCTACACATGTTTTGGGTATAGACACATTTATTAAATATCTAAAAAAACTAAGTCAGTTATATCTGGACAGGAGTAGTACACTATTACAACACGCTCGATCCCTTCTCCTCTAGCGCACTCCAAATTATGGTTGTGCCATCAAGTATTGGGAGCAGAGTCAGCGTATTGTCCCATCAGATATGCCAGGAACGCGCGGACTTTATTTCAGGATCAGACGAGTTTCGATCGACTAGTTTCAAAGACAAAGACAACTAAAACATGGCAAACATATACAGATTATGATGATAATCGACCATTACTCAAGTGACCCAGATCCAAAGAGCGCATTAAGATACCGTACATAGATTTAATTTATGCTTATGTGGCCCTAATCGACTATGACGCTCCCGCAGTCTCCATCATTGACGATGTTGTCCGCGTCGCCGCCAGCCTCCTCCGCATCAGAATCGATGCCGACGTTCCCGGCAGCGTTCCTCCTCCTCATGGATTCTTCATGGCACGCTGCATCGATAATGGTGGAGGTCATACGCCCAGGCACTGCCCAGACGCGCTGCCTCCCTTCGGGGTTGCGCAGATCCGGGTGGATCTCTCGTTGGTGGGTTCCGCACAGCTCAATCAACACATCCCGCTCCTTCTTGAACAGCTTTCGCCAGTACGCGCTCGTGCGCGAG
>OU342741.1:488243420-488345504 GCA_910589775.1 Avena eriantha | reverse complement strand
ATGACACTGGTGGATCCATATGTGGTATGTAAAAGAACACACATGCAATGAGTCTAGTGTTGTTAGTAAAAAGAACACACATGCAATGACAGGTGGATCCAGGTGGTCTAAAAGGATACAACACTTTCAATGGACACTGGTGGATCCATATGTGGTATGTGAAAATAACACACATGCAATGACACTGGTGGATCCATAGGTGATTGTGAAAAGAACACACATGCAATGACACTGAGTAGATCCATTTGTGGTATGTGAAAAGAAACACACATGCAATGACTCTAGTTGTTGTTAGTAAAAAGAACACACATGCAAGGAGACTGGTGGATCCATAGTTGGATGTTGAAAAGAGCACACAGGCAATGACCCTGGTGGATCCATATGTGGTATGTGAAAAGAACACACATGCAATGACCTCCAGTTGTTGTTACCAAAAAGAACTCACATGCAATGACACTGGTGGATCCATGTGTGGTCTCTGAAGAGAACACACATTTCAATGACACTAGTGGATCCATATGTGGTATGTGAAAAGAACACACATGCAATGACACTGGTGGATCCATATGTGGATTGTGAAAAGAGCACACATTTCAATGACACTGGTGGATCCATATGTGGTATGTGAAAAGAACACACATGCAATGACTCTCGTTGTTGTTAGTAAAAACAACACACATGCAATGACACTGGTGGATCCATGTGTGGTCTCTGAAGAGAACACACATTTCAATGACTCCACTTGTTGTTAGTAAAAAGAACACACATGCAATGACACTGGTGGATCCATGTGTGGTCTCTGAAGAGAACACACATGCAATGACATTGGTTGTTGTTAGAAATAAGAACACACATGCAATGACACTGGTGGATCCATGTGTGGTATCTGAAGAGAACACACATTTCAATGACTCTAGTTGTTGTTAGTAAAAAGAACACACATGCAATGACACTGGTGGATCCATAGGTGGATTGTTAAAAGAACACACATGGAATGACACTAGTGGATCCATATGTGGTATGTGAAAAGAACACACATGCAATGACTTTGGTTGTTGTTAGTAAAAATAATACACATGCAATGACACTGGTGGATCCATAGGTGGATTGTGAAAACAGCACACATGCAATGACACTGGTGGATCCATATGTGGTATGTAAAAAGAACACACATGCAATGAGTCTAGTTGTTGTTAGTAAAAAGAACACACATGCAATGACACTGGTGGATCCATGTGTGGTCTCTAAAGAGAACATACATTTCAATGACACTGGTGGATCCATATGTGGTATGTCAAAATAACACACATGCAATGACACTGGTGGATCCAAAGGTGGATTGTGAAAACAACACACATGCAATGACACTAGTAGATCCATATGTGGTATGTGAAAAGAACACACATCCAAGGACTCCAGTTGTTGTTAGTAAAAAGAACACACATGCAATGAAACTGGTGTATCCATGTGTGGTCTCTGAAGAGAACACACATGCAATGATTCTGGTTGTTATTACTAAAAGAGGACACATGCAATGACACTTGTGGATCCATAGGTGGATTGTTAAAAGAACACACATGGAATGACACTAGTGGATCCATATGTGGTATGTGAAAAGAACACACATGCAATGACTCTGGTTGTTGTTAGTAAAAATAATACACATGCAATAACACTGGTGGATCCATAGGTGGATTGTGAAAAGAGCACACATCCAATGACACTGGTGGATCCATATGTGGTATGTAAAAAGAACACACATGCAATGAGTCTAGTTGTTGTTAGTAAAAAGAACACACATGCAATGACACTGGTGGATCCATGTGTGGTCTCTAAAGAGAACATACATTTCAATGACACTGGTGGATCCATATGTGGTATGTGAAAATAACACACATGCAATGACACTGGTGGATCCATAGGTGGATTGTGAAAAGAACACACATGCAATGACACTAGTAGATCCATTTGTGGTATGTGAAAAGAACACACATGCAATGACTCTAGTTGTTGTTAGTAAAAAGAACACACATGCAAGGAGACTGGTGGATCCATAGGTGGATTGTGAAAAGAGCACACATGCAATGACCCTGGTGGATCCATATGTGGTATGTGAAAAGAACACACATGCAATGACTCCAGTTGTTGTTACCAAAAAGAACTCACATGCAATGACACTGGTGGATCCATGTGTGGTCTCTGAAGAGAACACACATTTCAATGACACTAGTGGATCCATATGTGGTATGTGAAAAGAACACACATGCAATGACACTGGTGGATCCATATGTGGATTGTGAAAAGAGCACACATTTCAATGACACTGGTGGATCCATATGTGGTATGTGAAAAGAACACACATGCAATGACTCTCGTTGTTGTTAGTAAAAACAACACACATGCAATGACACTGGTGGATCCATGTGTGGTCTCTGAAGAGAACACACATTTCAATGACTCCACTTGTTGTTAGTAAAAAGAACACACATGCAATGACACTGGTGGATCCATGTGTGGTCTCTGAAGAGATCACACATGCAATGACACTGGTTGTTGTTAGAAATAAGAACACACATGCAATGACACTGGTGGATCCATGTGTGGTATCTGAAGAGAACACACATTTCAATGACTCTGGTTGTTGTTAGTAAAAAGAACACACATCCAATGACACTGGTGGATCCATAGGTGGATTATTAAAAGAACACACATGGAATGACACTAGTGGATCCATATGTGGTATGTGAAAAGAACACACATGCAATGACTTTGGTTGTTGTTAGTAAAAATAATACACATGCAATGACACTGGTGGATCCATAGGTGGATTGTGAAAAGAGCACACATGCAATGACACTAGTGGATCCATATGTGGTATGTAAAAAGAACACTCATGCAATGAGTCTAGTTGTTGTTAGTAAAAAGAACACACATGCAATGACACTGGTGGATCCATGTGTGGTCTCTAAAGAGAACATACATTTCAATGACACTGGTGGATCCATATGTGGTATGTCAATATAACACACATGCAATGACACTGGTGGATCCATAGGTGGATTGTGAAAAGAACACACATGCAATGACACTAGTAGATCCATATGTAGTATGTGAAAAGAACACACATCCAATGACTCCAGTTGTTGTTAGCAAAAAGAACACACATGCAATGACACTGGTGGATCCATAGGTGGATTGTGAAAAGAGCACACATGCAATGACCCTGGTGGATCCATATGTGGTATGTGAAAAGAACACACATGCAATGACTCCAGTTGTTGTTAGCAAAAAGAACTCACATGCAATGACACTGGTGGATCCATGTGTGGTCTCTGAAGAGAACACACATTTCAATGACACTAGTGGATCCATATGTGGTATGTGAAAAGAACACACATGCAATGACACGGGTGGATCCATAGGTGGATTGTGAAAAGAGCACACATTTCAATGACACTGGTGGATCCATATGTGGTATGTGAAAAGAACACACAAGCAATGACTCTCGTTGTTGTTAGTAAAAACAACACACATGCAATGACACTGGTGGATCCATGTGTGGTCTCTGAAGAGAACACACATTTCAATGACTCCACTTGTTGTTAGTAAAAAGAACACACATGCAATGACACTGGTGGATCCATGTGTGGTCTCTGAAGAGAACACACATGCAATGACATTGGTTGTTGTTAGAAATAAGAACACACATGCAATGACACTGGTGGATCCATGTGTGGTATCTGAAGAGAACACACATTTCAATGACTCTAGTTGTTGTTAGTAAAAAGAACACACATGCAATGACACTGGTGGATCCATAGGTGGATTGTTAAAAGAACACACATGGAATGACACTAGTGGATCCATATGTGGTATGTGAAAAGAACACACATGCAATGACTTTGGTTGTTGTTAGTAAAAATAATACACATGCAATGACACTGGTGGATCCATAGGTGGATTGTGAAAACAGCACACATGCAATGACACTGGTGGATCCATATGTGGTATGTAAAAAGAACACACATGCAATGAGTCTAGTTGTTGTTAGTAAAAAGAACACACATGCAATGACACTGGTGGATCCATGTGTGGTCTCTAAAGAGAACATACATTTCAATGACACTGGTGGATCCATATGTGGTATGTCAAAATAACACACATGCAATGACACTGGTGGATCCAAAGGTGGATTGTGAAAAGAACACACATGCAATGACACTAGTAGATCCATATGTGGTATGTGAAAAGAACACACATCCAATGACTCCAGTTGTTGTTAGCAAAAAGAACACAAATGCAATGACACTGGTGGATCCATGTGTGGTCTCTGAAGAGAACACACATTTCAATGACACTAGTGGATCCATATGTGGTATGTGAAAAGAACACACATGCAATGACACTGCTGGATCCATGCGTGGTCTCTAAAGAGAACACGCATTTCAATGACACTGGTGGATCCATATGTGGTATGTGAAAAGAACACACATGAAATGACTCTAGTTGTGTTAGTAAAAAGAACACACATGCAATGACACTGGTGGATCCATGTGTGGTCTCTAAAGAGAACACACATTTCAATTACTCCAGCTGTTGTTAGTAAAAAGAACACACATGCAATGACACTGGTGGATCCATGTGTGGTCTCTAAATAGAACACACATGCAATGACTCTGGTTGTTAGTAAAAAGAGCACACATGCAATGACACTGGTGGATCCATAGGTGGATTGTGAAAAGAACACACATGCAATGACACTGGTGGATCCATATTTGGTATGTGAAAATAACACACATGCAATGAATCCGGTTGTTAGTAAAAGAACACACATGCAATAACACTAGTGGATCCATAGGTGGATTGTGAAAAGAGCACACATGCAATGACACTGTTGAATCCATATGTGGTATGTGAAAAGAACACACATGCAATGACTCCACTTGTTGTTAGTAAAAAGATCACACATGCAATGACACTGGTGGATCCATGTGTGGTCTCTGAAGAGAACACACATGCAATGACACTGGTGGATCCATGTGTGGTCTCTGAAGAGAACACACATGCAATGACATTGGTTGTTGTTAGTAAAAAGAACACACATGCAATGACACTAGTGGATCCATGTGTGGTCTCTGAAGAGAACACCCATTTCAATGACTCTGGTTGTTAGTAAAAATAACACACATGGAATGACACTGGTGGATCCATGTGTGGTCTCTGAAGAGAACACACATGCAATGACTCTGGTTGTTTTTAGTAAAAAGAGCACACATGCAATGACACTGGTGGATCCATAGGTGGATTGTGAAAAGAACACACATGCAATGACACTAGTGGATCCATATGTGGTATGTGAAAACAACACACATGCAATGACTCTGGTTGTTGTTAGTAAAAAGAAGACACATGCAATGACACCGGTGGATCCATAGGTGGATTGTGAAAAGAGCACACATGCAATACCACTGGTGGATCCATATGTGGTATGCCAAAAGAACACACATGCAATGATTCTAGTTGTTGTTAGTAAAAAGAACACAC
Organism: Avena eriantha; assembly: GCA_910589775.1. NCBI lineage: Eukaryota > Viridiplantae > Streptophyta > Magnoliopsida > Poales > Poaceae > Avena > Avena eriantha. Next base: position 488,339,960 of record OU342741.1, on the reverse strand, counting down.
ATGCAATGACACTGGTGGATCCATATGTGGTATGTGAAAAGAACACACATGCAATGACTCTGGTTGTTGTTAGTAAGAAGAACACACATGCAATGACACTGGTGGATCCATAGGTGGATTGTGAAAAGAGCACACATGCAATGAAAATGGTGGATCCATATGTGGTATGTGAAAAGAACACTGATGCAATGATTCCAGTTGTTGTTAGTAAAAAGAACACACATGCAATGACAGTGGTGGATCCATGTGTGGTCTATGAAGAGAACACACATTTCAATGACACTAGTGGATCCATATGTGGTATGTGAAAAGAACACACATCCAATGACACTGGTGGAGCCATAGGTGGATTGTGAAAAGAGCACACATGCAATGCCACTGGTGGATCCATATGTGGTATGTGAAAAGAACACACATGCAATGACTCCAGTTGTTGTTAGTAAAAAGAACACACATGCAATGACCCTGGTGGATCCATGTGTGGTCTCTAAAGAGAACACACATGCAATAACACTAGTGGATCCATGTGTTGTCTCTGAAGAGAACACACATTTCAATGACTCTGGTTGTTGTTAGTGAAAAGAACACACATGCAATGACACTGGTGGATCCATGTGTGGTCTCTGAAGAGAACACACATGCAATGACTCTGGTTGTTGTTAGTAAAAAGAGCACACATGTAATGACACTGGTGGATCAGTAGGTGGTCTTTGAACATAACACACATTTCAATGACATTGGTGGATCCATATGTGGTATGTGAAAAGAACACACATGCAATGACTCTGGTTGTTTTTAGTAAAAAGAACACACATGCAATGACACTGGTGGATCCATGTGTGGTCTCTAAAGAGAACACACATTTCAATGACTCTGGTTGTTGTTAGTAAAAAGAACACACATGCAATGACACTGGTGGATCCATGTGTAGTCTCTGAAGAGAACACACAGGCAATGACACTGGTTGTTGTTAGTAAGAAGAGCACACATGCAATGACACTGGTGGATCCATAGGTGGATTGTGAAAAGAACCCAGATGCAATGACACTAGTGGATCCATATGTGGTATGTGAAAAGAACACACATGCAATGACTCCAGTTGTTGGTAGTAAAAAGAACAGACATGCAATGACACTGGTGGATACATGTGTGGTCTCTAAAGTGAACACACATTTCAATGACACTGGTGGATCCATATGTGGTATGGAAAAGAACACACATGAAATGACTACAGTTGTTGTTAGTAAAAATAACACACATGCAATGACAATGGTGGATCCATGTGTGGTCTCTTAAGAGAACACACATTTCAATGACTCTGGTTGTTGTTAGTAAAAAGAACACACATGCAATGACACTGGTGGATCCATGTGTGCTCTCTGAAGAGAACACACATGCAATGGCTCTGGTTGTTGTTAGTAAAAAGAGCACACATGCAATGACACTGGTGGATCTATGTGTAGTCTCTGAAGAGAACACACATTTCAATGACACTGGTGGATCCATATGTGGTATGTGAAAAGAACACGCATGCAATGACTCTGGTTGTTGTTAGTAAAAAGAACACACATGCAATGACACTGGTGGATCCATGTGTGGTCTATAAAGAGAACACACATTTCAATGACTCTGGTTGTTGTTAGTAAAAACACACATGCAATGACACTGGTGGATCCATATGTGGTATGTGAAAAGAACACACATGCAATGACTACAGTTGTTGTTAGTAAAAAGAAGACACATGCAATGACACTGCTGGATCCATGTGTGGTCTCTAAAGAGAACACACATTTCAATGACACTGGTGGATCCATATGTGGTATGTGAAAAGAACACACATGAAATGACTCCAGTTGTTGTTAGTAAAAAGAACACACATGCAATGACACTGGTGGATCCATGTGTGGTCTCTGAAGAGAACTCACATTTCAATGACTCTTGTTGTTGTTAGTAAAAAGAACACACATGCAATTACACTGGTGTATCCATGTGTGGTATCTGAAGAGAACACACATGCAATGACTCTGGTTGTTGTTAGTAAAAAGAGAACACATGCAATGACACTGGTGTATCCATAGGTTGATTGTGAAAACAACACACATGCAATGACACTGGTGGATCCATATGTGGTATGTGAAAAGAACACACACGCAATGACTCTGGTTGTTGTTAGTAAAAAGAACACACATGCAATGACACTGGTGGATCCATAGGTGGATTGTGAAAAGAGCACCCATGCAATGACACTAGTGGATCCATATGTGGTATGTTAAAAGAACACACATGCAATGACTCTAGTTGTTGTTTGTAAAAAGAACACACATGTAATGACACTAGTGGATCCATGTGTGGTCTATCAAGCGAACACACATGCAATGACACTGGTGGATCCATGTGTGGTCTCTGAAGAGAACACACATTTCAATGACTCTGGTTGTTGTTTGTAAAAAGAACACACATGCAATGACACTGGTGGATCCATGTGTGGTCTCTGAAGAGAACACACATGCAATGACTCTGGTTGTTGTTTGTAAAAATAGCGCACATGCAATGACAATGGTGGATCCATAGGTGGATTGTGAATATAACACACATGCAATGACACTGGTGGATCCATATGTGGTATGTGAAAAGAACACACATGCAATGACTCCAGTTGTTGTTAGTAAAAAGAACACACATGCAATGACACTGGTGGATCCATGTGTGGTCTCTGAAGGGAACACACATTTCAATGACACTGGTGGATCCATATGTGGTATGTGAAAAGAACACGCATGAAATGACTCCAGTTGTTGTTAGTAAAAAGAACACACATGCAATGACAATGGTGGATCCATGTGTGGTTGAAAGAACATTTCATGATTTCCCAGGTTTTGTGTGTTAGATAACAATACCATGGATTATTCTAATGTGCACTAAGTGTTGCAGGAAGTTTTGAGAGTTTTTGGGGCCGGATAATCCGGCTAGACCACCTTGGGCAAGGATGGCTCTGCGCAAGTCTCTGTCTGGGGCGGATTTTCCCCCAGAAAATTCTGGCTCCGGAGCTTATTTTCTCCCTAGACCGGATAATCCGGCCCTCTGGTTGGGGCGGATAATCCGGCCCCAGGGAATTCGCCCAAGTGAGCTTCTGCGCAAGTCTCTATCTGGGGGTGGAATTTCCCCCGGATATTCCGTGTTTGGGGCGGATTTTCCCAGCCACCGGATAATCCGGCCTTTCCCTAGGCCGGATAATCCGGTCCCCAGAAGAAGGTGTGAAGGGCCAGTCTGCGTGAGCTTCTATTCGTGGCCGGTTTTTGGTACCGGATAATCCGAGTCTAGGGTGGAGTTTTCCCTAGGCCGGATAATACGGCCCCCACTTGGGCCGGATAATCCCGCCCTTGAAGGCTCCAACGGCTTGGTTTTGGAAGGGGTATAAATATCCCTTCTTCCCCAACGAGCAGAACTCACGATTCATTCGAAATTGTTCAGACCCTTTGCAAGAGCTCCCATTCTAGATCTCCCATTTCAACCACCCGAAGGCTTCGATCTTTGGGGGAATTGAAGGAGGAGAGGATCATCATCGTCATCACGAATCAAGTGCATCAACTCCTCTCCATTCATTTGGAGAAATCCCCGATCTAGTATTCTTATCAATATCTAGATCTTGTTCGTTGTTATTGATAACTTGTTCTTGTGGCAGCTTGTTGTCATTACGGGAGCCTCCAAGTTGATTGTGGAGTTGTGCCCTGCTAGTTGTGTAAAGGCATCGGTACCTGCCTCGATGGGTCCATATAGTGGAAAGGTGGATCAGGCCTTTGGTGGCGGGATCCATCGGAGAACAGGGTGAGGCCTATTGTGGCGTGGTGGTCTTAGTACCGCCCACCCCTCCAACGCAGACGTACTTTCCTTAACAAGGAAGGAACTGCGGTCAAACAAATCATGTGTCTCCGCGTGCTTCACTACAGTTTACTCGTTCCTCTTCCACTTGCTCTTTACTTGCTAGTAGATAGGTTTGCATATAGGGAAATTCCACCTAATAGTTTATCTAGAGAATTTACCCTTTGTGCTAAGCCTAAAATTGAAAAAGCATTAAAATTTGAAGTAGCACCTATTCACCCCCCCCTCTAGGTGCCCATACGATCCATTTCAATTGGTATCAGAGCCCCGGCTCTATATTCGAGCTTAACCGCCTAAGAGTAGTATGGGTACCAAGGGAGATGGGAATGAGGTTGTGGATAAGGTCACAATGGATGACCTCAAGACATTGGAAACAACCTTGTTGAAATCCTTTGAGGCCAAGATGGAGGAGATGAATCAAATGATTGCTCGTCTCACATCATCCATAGCCCCATCTCCATCCTCCTCTGAGGAAGCCACACCATCGTCCAAGGAAAAGGCTAACACCGGATCCAAGGATGATGATGCGGAAGGTGAAAAACTTAATGGTTCTACCTCCAAGAAGGGAAGTGGTAAGGAGGAATATAGTGAGGTTCATCATGTATATTCCCTCGACCCACATATCCCTCATCCTCATATAAACAATAGGGGTGATCCACCCAAGCTTACTGCATCCTCTTTCAATCAATGGCAATTCTTAATGAAGTCTCATGTTTGTAGCTCCTCTATTGAACTTTGGAGGATTATTGAAGAGGGTTTTCATATTGGAGATCAAACTAACCTGACAAGAAGAGAAGTTGTGGACAGCCAATTGAATGCCACTGCTCTCCACATGATACAGCTTGGTGTGGGTCCCAAGGACATGCCCCACATTGAACATCTCAACACTGCTAAAGAAGCTTCGGATGCCCTCACTGATCTCTTTGTTGAGAATGAAAGCATGAGAAGGAATAGGTATGATGCCCTTAGTAATGAAGCTGAGGGATTCTACATGTTGGATGGTGAAAACCATGAAGACATGTATAGAAGACTCAAGGGCATCGCAACAACATTTAGAAAGCATGGAGGCACTCACATTGATGATGCGTCGATAAAAAGAAAATATGTGAGTGCCTTAATACCTTTCGAGCCAACGGACTTGAAGAGCCTGCAAGGTAGACACAACTACCATCAAATGACATCCAATGAGGTCATGCAAGAAATGGCGTCATTCAAAGTTGCTGCAAAGAACGCTGAAGATGCCCGTGCTCGTGACATTGGAATGCAAAAGGGTGTAATTGTTGCTCTAAAAGCTAATGTTGTTGAGCAAGAGGAGGATGAAAGAGCGTTTGAGGGGGCCTCCATGGACTGCCCTGATGAAGTCAAACGTGCTCATGGTGAGTACATGGCATTTTACGCAAGGAACTTTTGGAAGGATCCTGCCAAGGCCAAGTCGGAACTCGAGCACAAGAATGGGTCGAGTGGAAGAAGAGAAAGTGGCCCAAAATTGAGAACATGCTACAACTGTGGAGATAGGTTGCACTTTGTAGCCGGGTGTCCTTATCAAAATAGAGAAGACAATGGTGGCAGGCTCATTCTTAAATAAAAATCCAAAGCACCTAAGAAGAAGCCATTTATTAAGAAGAATGGCCCCTATAATAAGCAACCCAAGATTGTCTTGGTTGCACAAGAAGAATACTCCTCTGCAAGTGAAGATGAAGAGGATGAAGATAGTTCTCGTGAGGTGGCTGCTATAGCCACCACATCAACTCCATCATCTCTCTTCGACTCGCCAAACGAGAACGTCTTCAACAACAACGTCACTTGCCTTATGGCAAGAGGGTCCGAGGTATCAAGTTCTAGCTCTTCATTTCCTAAGACTAACATAATTTTGGATATGTATGATCATGATAGTCTTAAAATGAAAGAAGAAGTTATTTCTTTGGACAACTTTTTCACTAACCTACAAGGTGAGCACAAACTCCATTTTTATGCTCTTATAAGTCAACTTGCTCAAGCCGAAGATGTTCTTGAAGAAAAGGGAAGAATCAAAAGAGAAGATGCCTTGGAGATAGCTTCTTTGAAGAATGCCTTGGAAGAAGAAGAGGAAGCTCGAGTATCCTTGGAAGAGAGACTCGAATCCATTAAGGAGTCACATGAAGAAGTTGTGACTCAGCTCATCAAAGAACGTGACAATGCTCTTGCCAAGGTAAAGAAACTAAAGAAAGAAAAGATTACATTTGGGGCTGCTCATGATAGACTCTCGGAGAAGTTTGATAGACTTGAAAGTGCTCACAAGGCATTGAAGAGTGATCACTCTACTCTAAATGAGTCTCATGATCAGCTCCAAACTCAATTGAAACGGTATGATGTGCCAAGTACCTCGACATCATCTTATGGAAAAGAAGATCTTGCAAGAGGTTCTCAACACAAAGGTAAAGAGGTTTTTGATGAGATACTGAGCAAGCAAAGGACAAACAATAGAAAATAAGGTCTTGGTTACATCCCCAAGACAAAGAACAAGAAGAACAAGAAGAAGAAGAGCAAGACTGCTCAACCAAAGACTAGCAACATCACCAATGACAAGTCTAATTATGATGGTTTTGTAGGGGCTAACAATCCTAACTTTGAGTTCTATTGTGATTATTATGGTGATGTTTATGCTAGTTATGTAGGCTCTTATGATTGCTACATTCCTTGGTCTATTTGGGTCCCCAAGACCCTTGTCACTAACATGAAAGGACCCATTGAAAAATGGGTACCTAAAACCAAGAAGTAACTTTCTTGCAGGGTTATGCTTCCGGTAGGTCTAAATGGGTACTCGATAGCGGATGCACGAGTCACATGACCGGAAGCAAGTAGATCATCACGGAGATGTAGCCAAATCATGATCATATAACCGTCTCCTATGGTGACAAGTCAAAATCTGAGGTATTGGGTCTCGGCAAAGTCATGGTGGCTCACGATATCTCTCTCGTGGACGTCATGCTTGTTGAGACCCTCGGGTACAATTTACTTTCAGTTTGCGCCCTTGGTAAGATGGGATTTGCAGTTTTTATTGATGCTGATTTGGTGATACTCTTGTGGAGCAAGTCTCTAAAAGCCGCTTTCGTGGGATATGTCGAAAATGACCTGTATGTGGTGGACTTTTCGGGGAAAACCACTACAGGCGCGATGTGTCTTTTCAGAAAGGCTGACGTGGGTTGGTTATGGCATCGCCGACTAGCCCACGTCAATATGAGAACTTTGAAAAGTCTCCACAAGGGTGGCCACATCCTTGGACTAAAAGAAAATGTCTCCTTTGCCAAAGATCGTGTTTGCAGGGCTTGTGTTGAAGGGAAAATGCATGACTCTCCTCATCTAAGGAAAACTATTATCTCGTCAAAGAGGATCTTAGAGCTTCTTCATGTGGACCTCTTCGGACCTCCATCTCATGCAAGCCTCGATGGGAAGAAGTATTGTCTCGTGGTCGTTGATGATTACTCAAGATACACTTGGGTGTATTTCTTCAAGTTGAAGAGTGAAATTCAACAAATGGTCATCGACTTCGCCAACGAGGTTCAACGTCAACACAACATCCCTATTCTGGCTATAAGAAGTGATAACGGCTCTGAGTTCAAGAACTACACCTTAAATGAGTTCCTAAGTGAAGAGGGGATTAGACATCAATATTCTGCTGCATACACCCCTCAACAAAATGGTGTAGCCGAGAGGAATAATCGGACTCTAATGGACATGGCAAGGTCAATGCTAGCCGAATTCAAGTCTCGATATAACTTCTGGGCTGAAGCAATCTCTACTGCTTGTCATTCATCCAACCGGTTATACCTCTGTAAGATCTTGGACAAGACTCCGTATGAAATACTTACTGGTAACAAGCCAAACATCTCATACTTTGGGGTATTCGGGTGTAAGTGTTTCTTTCTCATGAAGGGAGTTCATTTATCTAAGTTTGAATCTAAGGCTCTAGAAGGTATCTTTGTTGGTTATGGTGCCGAATCCCACACTTATAGAGTCTACAATAAGCTCTCTGGAACTGTTGTAGAATCTTGTAGTGTGGTGTTCGAGGAAAATGATGGTTCCCGTGCGGAGCAAGTTGGTGTTTGTGATGCAGATGTTGAAATACCCCAAGATGCCATAAGAAGAATGGGTGTAGGATTTTTCCGCCCCATTGAGGAACCCCTTGTGGTAGATCGGGAAGGACAATGCTCTACTCATGTAGAGCCCTCATCTTCACATACTCAACATGTTCCAACCACGTGAGCAACTTCTACACCATCTCCATCAACTACTGAAGGTCAAGATGTTCTAGAAAGCTCCATGCCGGATTGCTGACACCGGATTATCCGTCCACCCCGCTCCTGATGACCAAATTGCTCCTGGTTCTGGAGAAATCGCTGCAAGCTCCAGGCCAGATTTTCCGGGTGACCCCGGATTATCCGGCCCCTCGCTAGTTGAAGCAAGTCCCAGACAGCCTGATGAAGCTGCTACAAGTTCTCCCAGGATGGATTTTCCGGCCTCTCCATCGGCCGGATTATCTGGCCCTGACTCACCTATTGTTCAGCAGTCTCCTGTTACGGCTGCTGACTCGTCTCAATGGCACGCTTCATCACCGCATACTACTGCTATCCCAGATTCGAATCAAGGTCAAGCAAATGATTCCAATGAAGATTCAAGTGATGAAACTATTCCACCAAGAGACAACAAGCTTATTGAACTTCGTCGCAAGGCTCGTGCTGATCGGAACCTCGAGTTAAGGGGTCACACACTCGACAAGGTTGTAGGTGATCTGCGACGAAGGGTTTCTACAAGAAGGGAATTGGCAAGGTTTGGTGAGCATCAAGCTCACATCTCAATGGTAGAACCCAAGAAAGTTTTTGAAGCTCTTGAAGATCTGGACTGGGTTGTTGCTATGCATGAAGAATTGAATAATTTCGAGCGCAACAAGGTCTAGAAACTCGTGGAGAAACCCAAAGATTGCCGCAATGTTATCGGCACCAAATGGATATTTAAAAAAAGCAAGATGAGAATGGAATTGTTGTGAGGAACAAGGCGAGGCTTGTGGCACAAGGCTACTCTCAAGTTGAGGGCATTGATTTTGGCGATACCTATGCTCCAGTGGCTCAACTTGAGTCCATCTGTATCCTTCTTGTTTATGTTGCTCATAATAACTTTAAATTGCAGCAAATGGATGTTAATAGCGCTTTTCTTAATGGTTGATGACCCACAAGTATAGGGGGTCTATCAAAGTATTTTCGATAAGTAAGAGTGTCGAACCCAACGAGGAGCAGAAGGTGCTGGCTAGTGGTATGGATCAAGAATTCTCTGCAAATACTTAGCAAACGGATTTTTAGGGGGTTTTGATAATGCACGTAAATAAAGTATGAGTAAACAAAAGACAATAAGAATAAATGCAGCAAGTGTCCCAATCCTTTATTCAGCAAAGGACAAGCCGGTTGTATTACTTAAGATGACCAAACATTCTTGAGGACACATGGGAAGACTATCAAGTGCTTTCGCTTCATATAGTTGATTAATCTTCTTTAGCTTGCTAAGTGTTGTGTGGGTGAACCTGTGCTAATGTACCGACCTTCCTAGGACTAATACATACTTGTGATTATAGCCCTTGCAAACATCCATAAGTACAAGAAAGTAATTAAGGTAGAAACCTAACCACAGCCTTAAACTCTAAGACCCTTACGTCCCTTGTGCAATGGTTTCCTAACGGGGGTTCAGGTTTCTGTCACTCCGGCAACCCCTACGATTAGTAGCCAAATACACAATGCATTCCCCTAGGCCCATATAGGTGAAGTGTCATGTAGTCGACGTTCACATGACACCACTAGAAGAAGTACACCACAACTTAAATATCAAACTATTGAATCTTTCTCAACACAACTCCACTACTAACAACATGACTTCTCCCATGTCCTCAAGAACAAAACGAACTACTCACAAGACATCATATGGATCATGATCAGAGATGGAATAATGATGTATAACAATCTCAACATAAACAATAATTCAATGGTTCACTCAATAGCATCAACTACAAAGAGTAATCAACACCGGGAAAGTTTCCCCTATGAACTATGCAAGATTCAACACAATTGTTACAGCAATATGGAGATGGTGATGAGGGTGCTGATGGTAATGATGGTGGTGATGATGATGATAGTGATCCCGATGAAGTCCAGCTTGATGATGGTGTTGATGGCGACGATCTCCCCTCTCCGGGAAGGAATTCCCTCGGCAGAAATCTGTCTGTCGGAGAGATCTTTCTCTCTCGGTGTTTTCCGCCCCGCAGAGGTGGCAGAATCTTTCTGTGGTTGCTCCTCGAGTCTTAGGGTTTTGGGAGGATAATATACGCCAGAGGGGAGTGCCAGGGGTGGACCAGGGCGGCCACACCACCTGGTGGCGCGGCCTAGGCTGGCCCGTGCCAGGGGGTGGTGTGGGCCCCCTGTGGCCCATCTCCAGCCCCCCTTCTAGCTTCCTTCGTCTTCTAGAAAAATAGGATTTTCCATGTATTTTCCCGTATTTTCTAATCTTCGCGAATTTTGCCTCCAAACAGCACCTTTTCCATCAGAATCCTGACTATAGTGGTCCATGCTCCAAAAGTCATCAACCATGCAAAAACAGATGAAATAAGATAAGTATCACCTCTCAATACGAAATATATCAATGAATAACAGTGAATTATGACATAGAATAGTGATGCAAAATGGACGTATCAATGGTCCTCTACATGAGTTGGTATATGTAAAGCAACCCCCGGGATTTGAAGATCCTAACTTTCCGAACCATGTCTACAAACTCGATAAGGCACTCTATGGCCTTAAACAAGCCCCACGTGCGTGGTATGAGCACCTTAACGAGCTTTTGTTAGACCATGGCTTCGAAGTTGGGCAAATCGATCCCACTCTTTTTACTAAAAAGGTTAAGGGGGAGCTCTTCATATGCCAACTATATGTAGAAGACATTATCTTTGGCTCTACTAATAAAGCTTTTAATGATGAATTTTCAAAGCTTATGACTGACAGGTTTGAGATGTCTATGATGGGGGAATTACGTTTATTTCTTGGATTCGAGATCAAGCAACTTAGAGAAGGAACCTTCATCAATCAAGCAAAGTACATCCAAGACATGCTCAAGAGATTCAAGATGACGGATCTTAATGGTGTCGCGACTCCGATGCAAACAAAATGTCACCTTGAACTTAACCCTCATGGTAAAGATGTGGACCAAAAGGTATACCGGTCCATGATCGGCTCTCTTCTTTACCTCTGCGCATCTAGATCCGATATTGTGTTGAGTGTGAGGGTGTGTGCAAGGTATCAAGCAGCTCCTAAAGAAAGCCACTTAGTGGCGGTCAAGAGGATCTCTCGATATTTGGTTCATTCCCCTAACTTTGGTATATGGTATCCCAAGGGCTCCAATTTCTCTCTATGTGGTTATACTGATTCAGATTGGGCTGGTGGTAAGGATGATCGAAAATCCACTTCTGGAGCTTGTCAATTCTTGGGAAAATCTCTAGTGTGTTGGTCATCTAAAAAGCAGAATTGTATCTCTCTCTCCACCGCCGAAGCTGAATATGTTATTGCTACTAGTGCTTGCACTCAGTTATTGTGGATGAGGCAAACTTTAAAGGAATACGGTGTCAATTGTGACAAAGTTCCTCTTTTATGTGATAATGAAAGTGAAATCAAAATTGCGTACAATCCGGTACAACACACAAGGACAAAGCATATTGAGATTTAGAATCATTTTATTCGAGACCATGTTGCTCGAGGCGATATTGATCTATCTTTTGTGAGCACCAAGAATCAACTTGCAGATATTTTCATGAAGCCTCTTGATGAAGCAAGATTATGCTACTTGAGGAATGAGCTAAATATCATTGATTCCAGGAGTTTGTCTTGATTACCCATGCACTCACTCATACATCTCAGTCTTATTTGGTCTAGATGTGGGCATGGATATAGGGGGAGTGTGGTCCTAATTAATGGGGCTAACCCTCCCCCCATAATGCCAAAAGCAAGATAAATCATTTCTCTTAATATCATTTTGTGATATGTGAGCTTATTGATGAGTATTGTTCGTGAACCCAAGATATATCTTTGCGGTGTCACACCATACACTCCACCAAGGTGGCTTTGGCCACCGCCCTCTCCCTTGAGGAGAATTGGATTTTTGTGGATCTTTTTTGTTGTTTTTGCTCATCTCATGTTCTTATGGGAATCACCCTCAATTTTGGCTTTTATTTGATTTGGTTCTTGCAATTTTGAGTGTATAGTACCATCTCAGTTTGGCTCTCTTAATCCTAAGATTTTCCCTACACCTGAGCCATATATTCTTGCACACAAGTCCCTTGTACACCTTGTGGGGGTGTTGTTTGGAGACACGTGGGCATGAATCTATGTACAACAGAAATTCAGATTGGAGGCCGGATAATCCGGCCCAAGTATAGGCCGGATAATCCGGCCCTGGCGGATTTCATCTTAAAGGGCAGGGATCGGGGGGAAGGGCTCATAACGAGCAGCTCTTCTCCCCCAACCCTCTCCTCCTCCTCAGCCGCCGCTTGCCGTCCCCCACCCTCCCCGGAGCCTCTCCGGCCACCGGATTTTCCGGGCCTCCCCGGATCTTCTTCTCCGCGCCTCCGGGTACCTTCTCCTCCGTGTTCTTCCTCCAATGAGTGAGGGTAACTCCCTCTCTCCCCATCTTTGGCTAGATGTGTCATTTTTTGGGTGGAAAATTGTCTAGAAGGATATTTTTTTTGCATAGAACTCGTAGACTTGAAGTTTCTAGGCCCGATCTACTTTTTGCATCTCAATCTAGGTGAAATCGAAAATTTCTACCAGGGTCGGATTATCCTCCCCTGGCCAGGCCGGATAATCCGGCCTAACAGATTCAACTCTTGTTCAGTTTCACCATATTGTGTGCATTGCATAGATTTGACTCATGAACTTTTTGTCTACTGTTTCCATGCTCTCTCCTGGACTTGTGTGTGCTTATCCCCATGCTATTGCTCTTATTCTATTCACAGGTGGTTCAAGTGCTCACAAGACTTACAAGTGTCGTCCTCGCACTATTCTTTTCGGATTAGACAGTGAGGCCAATAAAGTGGACAAAGTTGAGCTGAGAAGAAGAGAAAAAGAGGCTGAACGATTGGCTGAACAAGAGAAGCGGGAGAGATCCAGGAGGGGTGTGTCCAAGAGGAAGGGCAAAGAGACCAAGATCAACTACAAAGCTATGGATCCTATCACTTTTTCCTCTATCCGTCACCATGATTTGTTTGTTGAGATGCCCCGTGATTCTGAGCTGGGGGATTCTCGCTTTTGGTGTGCTGAACAGAAAGGGATTTATGAAGATGTGTATGCCAGGCTGAACATTAGGCCTATGCACCCGCTGATTCTTGTCGAGGCTCTGGAGAAGCCCCACCTTGTGGATGCAATGTATGTGGCTGAGCGGATGGGGATGCACCATCTCATGTCTCTCCAGTGCTCATATGACTCTGAGGTGGTGAAGCAGTTCTTTTCCACATTGGTTATTTGTGGAGATGAGCATCGCACTATGAAGTGGATGACTCATGACAGGCCTATGACTGCTGATTTTCATGTGTTTGTCGAGGTTCTTGGCTACTCTTACCGCAGCAGGGATAGGGCCAGTGGCCACCGCATCATCACACAGCTGAAGCCCAACAAAGATGCAGCTCTCTCTGCTTGCACATTAGACAATGGCATTATGGGCACTCTTGTTGGTCTTGCTCCTATCTATGCTGCCTTAGTAGGCCTCTTCCGTGACTCCATCACTCCGAGTGGAGGCAACAATGATAGCATTCGTGGTCACCTTGTCCATCTCCTCCAATTCTCTCATGAGGTTGCCCCGTGCGAGGATGAGTCTGTGCAGTACAAGATGGATGTGATGGACTTCATCTACCATGAATTGACTGATGCTATGTTCAACCGTCTGTCCATTCCCTATGCACCCTACATTATGATGCTCATCCGGCACCTGCTCCCCGCTGAAGATTTCAACATTGATGTTGTGCATAAGGCCAAGAAGATCTACAACAAGGCTCGGAAGACCTCTCACCCCTCTTCTGCCCCTGAGTCTCTCATGAGGGATGCTCGCAAGCCTCCAGTGCCTCCCATTTCTCGTGAGATCAAGCAACTGAACTGGTTCCAACGCCACATTCTTTGCATGGGTGTGAACACACGCAAGGGACAGTATGAGGCCTACAAGCAGCGCCATGAGTTGGCTCACTCTCAGCAGCTCATCCTTCACCATGTGACTGGTGCCTCTGGTGATCCCCCGGCTCCTACTCCTCCCACACCGTATGCCCGGTGGAACTCTTCTTCTGGGTTGAACTATGGAGAGCTGGAGCGTCACTTGTTCCCCTCTGCGCCCAATGCTGATGATGAGGAGGATGACACTGAGGAGCTTGAGGATGAAGATGATGATGGGAACGAGGACGAGGACTACGAGTGATACCTTGGGGCGCTAGCATCGCTCTTCTTCCTTTTTGGCGTCTTGATGCCAAAGGGGGAGAAGTAGTTCTATTAGGACTGCGAGGATTTGCATGGGTCGGGCACACGCATTTGCACTTTTTCGTACGTCGTTTTCCTGCTTGTGTCCATTTAGTGTTAAACTTTATTTGTGGTTTGTGATGTGCTTGAGACTTTATGTCGGTGGACGTCTCGATTTATCTCATGGATTATGCATATGGATTCATTTACTCATATCCTATTATGCTGGTAATCTATCTCAAGGAAGGCGCGTATATTGGTTATCACGTTGATAATTCTGGGTATTTCAGGGATGCCTCTCTCATTATCTCGGTGGTATGATTATGTTATTTATATTTCAATGGAATAGACTTTCATCTACTTGTGTGCATTTGTATTCAAATGCAAATCTCTAATATGCACACATTGAGGGGGAGTCTCTTCCATGTTTTGTTGGTGGTCTTTTAATTCTTCTTGCAAATCATAGTATTGTCATCTAATACCAAAAAGGGGGAGATTGAAAGAACATTTCATGATTTCCCAGGTTTTGTGTGTTAGATAACAATACCATGGATTATTCTAATGTGCACTAAGTGTTGTAGGAAATTTTGAGAGTTTTTGGGGCCAGATTATCCGCCCCCTTCACGGGCCGGATTATCCGGCTAGACCACCTTGGGCAACGTTGGCTCTGCGCAAGTCTCTGTCCGGGGGCGGATTTCCCCACGGAAAATTCTAGCTCCGGGGCGGATTTTCTCCTTGGACCGGATAATCCGGCCCTCTGGTTGGGGCGGATAATCTAGGCCCAGGGAATTCGCCCAAGTGAGCTTCTGCGCAAGTCTCTGTCTAGGGCGGAATTTCCCTCGGATATTCCGTGTCTGGGTGATGGCTCACTGTCAGCGCCAGAAAAGGGCTGGTGCAATGTTGATGTAGAGCTCGTTGGGAACCCCAAGAGGAAGGTATGATGAGCACAGCAACAAGTTTCCCTCAGTTATGAAACCAAGGTTTAATCGAACCAGTAGGAGCAAGGAAACACCCCAAAGGTGTTGCTAGCTGAGCCTTGGCAGGGCGCACTACCAGTACTAGTAGCAACGTGGAGACCTGCACAACACAACCATAGAACTTTGTCCCCAACTTGCGATGAGGTTGTCAATCTCACCGTGTTTTGCGGAAAACAAAGGATTAAACGTATCAAATGGAAAGAAGTAATACTTTGCAGAAAGTAAACACAAAGCAGTAAACAGTTTATAGATTGAATGTAAAAGACAAGGAACAGGA
The DNA here is from genome assembly GCA_910589775.1 of Avena eriantha. Lineage (NCBI taxonomy): Eukaryota > Viridiplantae > Streptophyta > Magnoliopsida > Poales > Poaceae > Avena > Avena eriantha. Next base: position 488,324,322 of record OU342741.1, on the reverse strand, counting down.
TCCATAGTTCACTAGAGGTGGCTCTCCTTAGATAGATAACATGCTGGGTGAACAAATTACAGCGGGGCAATTGACAAACATCGAGAAAGCAATACATGCATATACTAATCATCTTGACTCCTTTGAGACTTGATTGGGCATTACAACATTATACATAGACCGCCATCCAACTGCATCTATGACTAATAATCCACCTTCAGGTTATCATCCGAACCCCCTCCAGTATTAAGTTGCAAGCAACAGATTATTGCTTTACGAACTACGTGTAAAATAAACAATACGATTGTTCTATGAACAAAGGATTGTTGTTTTCTCCCTAGTAGCAACAGCACATCTAGTACCTTAGAGATTTCTGTCACTTCCCCAGATTACCAGAGGCATGAACCCACTATCGAGCATAAATACTAACTCTTGGAGTTGCTAGCATCTACTTGGCCAAGATAGCTACTAACAACGGAAAGCATGCAAGATCACAAATAACAAAGACATGATAGAATCAATAATCAATCTGAAATAGCATCTCAATATCCATCGGATCCCCACAAACACAACATTCAGAATTAGAAATAGATAATCTTGATCATGAATGGAGCACACAAGATCTAGACATGAAAGCACAAAGGAGGAGAACCAGCCATCTAGCTACTACATGGATCCGTAGTCCAAGGATGAACTACTCACGCATCACACCAGAGGCTTGCATGGTGATGAAGAAGGCCTCCAGGGTGAATTTCCCTCTCCGGCAGGGTGCCGGGAGGAGCTTCAGATCCCTCCCGATCTAGGGATGGAGATGACGGCGGCTACAGACTCTTTCGTGGATTTTTGATCAGGCCCTTAGAGTTTTCTTCCCGGGGGCATCTTATAGGCGGAAGGGGAGGCCGAGGGGGTGCCAAGGGCCACCACACCACCCCCTGGCGCGGGCCCAGCCTGGCCGCACGACCAAGTGGTGTGGCCGGCCTCTGGCCCCTCCGTCTCGTATTCTGGCATCTAATGACTTCCGGAAAAATAGGCACTTTTGCTTTTGTCCCGTCCAATCCCGATAATATTCATTTTCTGACTTTCCTGGAACCAAAAACAGTAGAAAACAGGCAGCTGGCACTGTGGCTCTTGTTAATAGGTTAGTCCAAGAAATCATATGAAAAGTACTCCAAAGTTGGAACAAAACACAAGAAAGTGGATAAAACCAAGCATGGAACATCAAAAATTATAGATACATTTGCAATGTATCAACATCCCCAAGCTTAACTCGTGCTTGTCCTCGAGTAGGTAAGTGATAAAAAGAAAGAATAATTTTTGAGGTGACATGCACCATCAAAGACTTGATCAAAGTATTTGTAAAACATTCAAAGCTGGGATCATAGTACTTCAATCATAACATGAAAGACAAAGTTCTAGCAATAAGACAAAGAAACTATGATGCAACATAAAAAGGCACAAACAGAAGATTCATGAATAACAATGCTTTGCAACACGTTTTTTTGTTTCACATAAACAAAACATAGCATAATAGTATTCAGCTTGTCCCTCAATAGAGTACAAAATATAAATGCATAGGACACCTTCAAAGTTCATAAGTGACTAGATACAAAAGTTTAAAACAAGCAATATCTAGTTATGCATCAATTAACTAGTCTTGGGACAATGCACATAGAACTAAGAATGGCCACTATGCTCTCAAAGCAGGTGCATAAAGGTAGAAGGTGGAGACTCAATATAATGGTGGAAGAAAGGCCTTTTTATAAAAGGAAGTAGGGATTCAAGTCTCATAAAGAGCTTCCAATAATTATGGTACTTATAGCTTTCAGCTCTCATTGCCCCTAGCATAAGCACCTTTAAGGTGATTAAGGTTAAAGTAACACAACTAAGAGGATATGCTTGACAAGTTATAAACCAAAATCTCATGCCCCTTACTTACGAAGACCGATCCTCATGCTACTCAACTTCAGTCATGAGTAAGTTCTTGTCATTGTAAGTACATGTGTATCATAAGGAACCGCCAACGGGGTACCCCTTGCACATGATACAGGAGCTGACATGGGTATACCCTACAGGTACTCGAGTTTGGTATATACGGCCTGAATACGGCAGAAGCCCACGGTGTCGCCAAGGCCCAAGAGAGGACTCGAGTAGCCTACAGACTTTCGATTGCTTGGAGAACAAGAAGAAGCTAAAGATAGAAAGTTCAAAGGGGAAAACCCTAACCTGTAACCGACTCGACATGCTACCCGAGACCTAGCCTATCTATATAAAGGCTAGGAGGGGGCGGCGAGAAGGACACACGCAACCCTAGTTTCCACAGCCCTCGCCAGATTGCATCTACGCACCATTGTAATCTTCGATTCCTACGATAATTCCACGAGCAGACAAGCAGGAGTAGGGACCTCTACGAGGCCTGAACTATTGGAGATATGCCCAAGAGGCAATAATAAAAGTGATTATTATTATATCTTTGTGTTTATGATGAATGTTTACATCCCATGCTATAATTGTATTATTAGGAAACACTGATACATGTGTGTTTTGTAAACATATAAGAGTCCCTAGTAAGCCTCTTGTTGAACTAGCTTGTTGATTAATTAATGATCATGGTTTCCTGATCATGGACATTAGGATGTGATTAATAACAAGGTCATATCATTAGGACAATGATGTGATGGACACACACCCATAGTAAGCGTAGCATAAGATCAAGTCATTAAGTTCATATTGCTGTAAGCTTTCAATCACATAGTAACATATTCCTTTGACCATGAGGTTATGTTAATCACCATCACCGGATGAATACTTTGATGACATCAAACACCGCTTCGTAACTGGGTGGTTATAAAAGTGTCATTGGGTATTCTGAAAGTATGTGTTGAAGCGCATGAACCAAGATTGGGATTTGTCCATCCATATGACGGATAGATATGCTCTGGGCCCTCTCGGTGGAATGTCATCTAGTTAGCTTGCAAGCATGTGACTAGGTCACAAGGGATGACATATCACAGAACGAGTAAAGAGTACTTATCAGTAACGAGGTAGAACTAGGTATGGAGATACCGACGATCAAACCTCAGATAAGTATAGTATCGCGAGACAAAGGGAATTAGTTTTGTATGTAAATGGTTCAATCGATCGCGAAGTCATCGTTGAGTATGTGGGAGCCATTATGGATCTCCAGGTCCCGCTGATGGTTATTGATATGAGATGTGTCTCTATCATGTCTACATATTCACGAACCGTAGGGTGACACACTTAAGGTTCAAAGTTGTTTTAAGTAGATATGGAATGTGCGTTGGAGACCGAATGTTGTTCGGAGTCTCGGATTGGATTCGGGACATCACGAGGAGATCCGGAATGGTCCGGAGAATAAGATTCATATATAGGAGATCATTTTATGAGATAGGAAATGTTCCGGAGTGTTTGTATGAGAGTTCTAGAAGGTTTCGGAATGTTCCGGAAGGTTCTGGAAGATATCTTGGAGTTTGCTTGAAAATCAAGATAGGGATCAAGGAGTCCTGGTGGGTCAAGATACGGATTCGTGGGGGAGGAGGACTCGTCCCCCCCCCCTCCAACCCGCCGGCCTAGAGAGGAGAGGAGTCCTACAAGGACTCCCCTCCCCATGGCGCCATCCCCTCTTTAAATAGAGGGGCAGGGGCGCCCCCTCCTCCCTTGCTCCCATAACACCCAATCTCTGCCGCCTCTCTCCTCCACCATATTCTGCACAGGCATAGGCGAAGCCCTGCAGAATTCTCTACTCCACCACCACCACCACGCCGTCGTGCTGCTGGGATTCCGTGGAGAAGATCTACTACCTCCGCTACTCGCTGGAACGGGGAGAGGAAGGTCTGCTTCGACTCCGCACGTGTGACCGACTGCGGAAGCGCTGCCGAATCGCGGCGTCGGAAGGATCGTCTGCTTGACCAAGGGCGGAAGCGCTGCTGGAACGCGACGCCGGAAGGATCGTCTACTTGACCGAAGGCGGAAGCGCTGCTGGAACGCGACGCCGGAAGGATCATCCACACGATCTTGAGATCGGCAAGTGATCGACTACATCAACCACGAGATCTAATCTCGTTAACGCTTTCGGATCTACGAGGGTTAGTTCCCATCTATCTCGTTGCTCATGTCTAATAGATTAGATCTTGGCTTTTATCTAGATTAGATCTAGGTTTTGTTCGTTCTTGCGGTAGAAATTTTTTGTTTTCCATGCTACGAACCCATCATGAACCTGGGTAAATCTTCGAGTCCCCTGTGTGCTTGTTTGCTAGCCGATAGATGTCTCCAGCACTCCCTCCTTCTCCAAAACCCAAGTCCATAACAATGGGAATTGATGAGTTAAACCCTCGTCAATTGGCGCCGTCTGTGGGAATTGGGAGTGCTGATGTTGCGGCTTCTTCGGCCCCATCAACCGCGATCTACAACTCTGCAACATCGGAGATTCACCAGCTCTTCAGCGCGTTCGACTTCACCGTCCACACGCCAGCCACACGCCCGGCAATTGGTGACGGAATCAGCCTGGCGATCGGGAGCTTCCGCTTCCAAGTTGGTCAGATGGGCACGCTTTGCATGCCCGATCACCCGACGGTGCCATCGAATGCCCCAGCATCGTGGTTCCCTCCATCGATTGGCACCCTCGGTAAACTCAACACCCCGACAACAGTCGAGAACACGGTCAACGACAGCAGTCGCGAGTCTGATCTGAGCGATCTGGTGACCGAAGATGAAGCCTACGGCTCCGGATCTGAGGGTTGTGGGAGCAGCAGCCTCCCCAATCACTTCATGTGTGCCGCCATCAACGCAGGCGACACCTCCGCCAATCGCGACAACACGGGCAACCGTGGCAACAAAACCGACCCGCCTAACGGCGGTATACCCAATGGTGGACCAACGCCCAACGGTGGCAATGGCGGCAACAGCCCCCCCCCCTCCCCCGTCAACAATGGAGGAGCAGTCGACCTCCAACCATAATAAACGAGCAAACCAGCGAACGCGTCGTGATCAGGCTCAACGAAAAAGAGTGGGCTGGCTGCCGCGAGGCCCTACGAGGCAACCCTCTACCCTTCGGATCTCCGCAAGAACTGCTAATGGGCTACCATTGGCTCCTGAAGGAAGAATTCAAGCGCCAAGTGCAAACAATCGCGCAACTCGAGGTGCGCAAAAAGCCGGCAGACGAGTCGAGTCTTCAACGCGTTAGGCTCTCCTCCCACGGAGGATCCTCCTCAAAGGGCAATGAGTACCTCGCAAACAAGAGGCGATCTCGGATGGCCCACCTCACCGAGGAAGAACGCATAGAAGCTGCAAAGGTCCTCGGCTTCAGCTCTATGATAGTCGATACACGGTGCAACATAGTCCCCAAGACGCCGTAGGCCGCGGTGACAGCAGCCACCATGTACCTCCTCAACAACCAGCCGCCAGCTGGAGATCCCCGAGCCGCCATGCACCAATCTACGATCGCAGGCTTGGGGCTAATCGAGGCTGCCCTCGACAAGGAGCCAACACCAGAGCCGAAAAAGGGCAAAGCGCTAGCAAAGCGCTACTCCTCGCCCTCATCCAGCGACGACAGTCACGACCTGTCTCGACGCCGCCGCTCACGGTGACATGACCGCGACTATGATGCGCGCGATGACCTCACGCAGCACAAGATCGACAAATCAAGGGTGCGACGCACTCGGTCGACTGATTCAGAAGAGGAAGATGTGGAGCTCTGCGGCGCCAGGTGCTTCAGCAGATCCATCAGGCAAAAGCGAATGCCCAAGGGGTTCAAACTCCCGTCGGGGAACCTGAAGTTTGACGGCCTACAGGACCCAAAGATCTGGCTGGAGGACCACATCTCCTCCGCCAGGCTCCACAGCGGCAGTCGAAGCACGGCCATGCAATTCTTACAGCTACAGCTGCAAGGCGCCGCCGGAGCATGGCTCAACAATCTCCCACGCGGATCCATTCGTAGCTGGGATGAGCTGGTTTACAGCTTCGTGCGTAACTTCAAGGGCACGTACAAGCGGCTTGCATCAATCGAAGAGCTGCTATGCTGCCAGCAAAGATCGGGTGAATCGCTACGCTCCATCATCCAAAGGTGGTCCATCATCAAGAACTCGGCAGAGAACATCTCGGAGGATCGCGCGATTGACGCATTCAACGGCGGCGTCCGCCGCCTAGAACTCAGGGACGAGCTGGGCCGCTCAAAGCCCAAGACCATCGACCACCTGATGGAAATCGCGAATCGGTGGGCCGATGGAGAAGATTCGGTGAAGAATCATTCACTCCGACGAGGAGGCGGAACTCGAGCGCAGACGCGATCGCCGAGGCAAACGCCGCATGCGCATCTACGATGACCGCGACGACGTCAACATGGTCGTAGCTAGCTACGCCGACAGACGCGATGATAACCGCAATAGCGGATACCGTAGCAGCGAATACCGCGACTCCGGGAAAACCACGCAAGTGTGGCAATGCCGCAATCGCGATGAGGCACCCGCGACATCCATTGAGGACAAACTGTCCGGGCCATGTACGGTGCACTTCTACATCGACAAGCATGATGGAAAGAAGAAGTCCAGCCACCTCCTCAAGGACTGCCATGAGTTCCTCAAACTACATGAGGGATTGGTTCGGATGAATCGCAACGCAGTCGAAAGAGGCTACGGATCCGCTCCAGGCGCCGTGGCACATGGCGCTCCGCCACCACCACCTGGGCCACCCCCGAATGCAACTGCGCCGGACCAACACCACGGAGGCGAACCATACACACGGGCGATGGGTACCATGATGATCCAAAAAGGACGCCCCTCGAATCGGGTGCAGAAGGCCATCACTCGCCAAGTCAATCTGGCGACACACTCGCCACCATCTACCACTGAGTACCTCAGCGGAAGCGAGTCCTGCATCACCTTCGACAAACGCGATCATCCGCCTCAAGTACCCCGTCCAGGCCATTGCCCCCTCGTACTCGAGGCGCAAATCGGAGGCTTCAACATGAGCTGCGTCTTCATGGACGGCGGAAGCGGCATCAACCTTATATTCGTGAGTACCTTGCGAGCAATGAGGATCCCTCTAACTTGCCTGGAGGCCTCGGACACAACATTCCACGGCATCATCCTAGGAAAAGGCGTGGGCAAAATCAACCTCGACGTCATCTTCGGCACGCCAAAAAACTTTTGGCACGAGCGCATAGACTTTGAGGTCGTCGACTGGCCCTCACAATACCACTGCATTCTCGGGCGTGTCGCGTTCGCTAGGTTCATGGCGGTGCCACACTACGCCTACCTACAGATGAAAATGCCAGGTCCCAATGGTGTCATCACAGTCAACGGGAGCTTCAAGAGATCTGACAGTTGCGACATGGAATTCAATAGAATCTCCTAGTCCTTCGGCATGCAGGAAGAACTCGCGAGACTAAAGGAGTCGACAGACAACAATCTACCCCCCCTGAGCCGGCCAAGTTCGCCCGATCTATCCTTCGACTCATCGGTGCACACAAAGAAAGTGCAGGTCCACCCATCCGATCCCGCCAAGACGGCCCTCCTCGCCAACAACTTGAGTCCTGCATAGGAACTCGCGCTCGTCGAATTCCTCCGTGAGCACTGGGAAATTTTTGCCTGGTGTCCAGCGGACATGCCAGGAGTTCCCAGGGAATTCACCGAGCACGCACTCAACGTCAACCTAGACGCAAGGCCAGTCAAGCAAACAATATGACGATTATCTGAGCCAAGAGCAAAGGCAGTCGGAATGGAGATCAACAGACTCCTCGACGCCAAATTCATACGCGAGATCAAGGAAAGCACTTGGCTCGCCAACATGGTGCTGGTACCAAAAAAGGACACGGATGTGCGTGGACTTCACCTCTTTAAATAAGCATTGTCCAAAGGATCACTTCCCGCTACCGCGAATCGACCAGATCATCGACTCCACCGCAGGATGCGAGCGCCTCTGCTTCCTTGACGCCTACTCAGGCTATAATCAAATTCGAATGAAGGAGGATGATCAAGAAAAAACAGCGTTTACAACGCCCTTCGGTGTGTTCTGCTACAACACAATGCCTTTCGGGCTAAAAAACGACAGAGCCACCTACCAGCGGTGCATGCAGGTTTGCCTCAAAGAGCAACTTGGTCGCAACATTCAAGTCTATGTCGACGACATAGTAATCAAGACCAAGGAGGAAGCCTCCCTAATCGACGATTTGCGCGAAACCTTCGCCAACCTCGACCGCTACCGGATCAAGCTCAATCCGGACAAATGCGCCTTCGGCGTACCATCTGGGCAAATACTCGGGTACCTCATCTCCGCGAGGGGAATCGAGGCAAACCCAAAGAAAATAAAAGCCATACTGGCCACGGAGAAGCCGAAAAACATAAGGAGCGTCCAACAGCTGGCTGGGCGAATCGCGGCCCTCAGTCGATTCATCAGTCGGATGGGAGAGAAGGCACTGCCCTTCTACCAACTCCCTCGCAAAGCTGAAAAGTTCGAGTGGACCAATGAAGCACAAGAAGGATTCGAAGACCTCAAGCGCCTGCTATCCACCTCGCCAGTACTGGTGACCCCACGAGAAAGGGAACCACTGTTTTTGTATATCTCCGCCACCAACCAAGTGGTCAGCACAGTACTTGTGGTCCAACGAGCCGAGGAAAACAAGGTCCACGGGGTACAGCGCCCAGTATAGTACCTCAGTGAGGTCCTCACGCCAACAAAATAGCGGTACCCGCACTACCAGAAGCTGGCGTACGGCGTCTTCATGACCGCCCGGCGACTGTGCCATTACTTCCAGGAACACCCAATCGTGGTTGTCAACGACGCCCCATTGGGGCATATCCTCAATAACCCCGACGCCACGGGACGAGTCGCGCTCTAGGAATAGAATTGTCTCCACGAGACATTACATAGGAAAAGCGCGACACAATCGAGTCGCAAGTTCTTCCTGACTTCCTCGTGCACTGGATGGAGAACCAGCTCCCTGACAAACCAGACATGTCCTACCTCTGGACAATGCACTTCGATGGATCCAAGCGGAAGGACGGAGCAAGTGTCATACTAACATCACCTCAAGGTGACAAGCTGAAATATATCCTGTGAATGCAGTTCACCGCCTCCAACAATGAAGCTGAATACGAGGCCCTGCTACATGGGATGAGGATGGCAAAAGCCTGCGGCGCCAAGAGGCTCATTATATACAGCGACTCCAGGTTGGTCGTCAACCAAACAATGCATGAGTGCGACGTATTGAACGACAATATGATCGCCTACTGCGACCACTACGACACACTCGAAGGGGACTTTGACGGCTGTGAACTGCGACACGTAGGTCGCGAAAGCAATGAAGAGGCGGACGCACTCGCCAACATAGGCTCTACCTGCGCCCCCATACCACCTGGGGTATTTCTCGAGCGCATCTGCGAACGCTCCATCAAGCCAAAGGCCGTAGAGGAGAAAACAAGCGCAGCAACGGACTCGGGGGCTACGCCGCCCAATGAGCCAATGGCACTCGATCACTTGGAGCCGAACACAGGACTCGAGGGACCAATCAGCGTCATGATGATTGAGCAATCTTGGACGCAACCATACATCACGTACCTCCTCAGCAAGAGGCTACCGGACGATCCGACTGATGCACGGCACATCGCGCGGCGATCCAAGTCATTCGCTGTTATCAACGGCGAACTGTATAAACACAACATCACAGGAGTACTCCAACGATGCGTCTCGACGGTCGATGGAAGAGCTGTTCTCCTCGACATCCATGAGGGGACCTACGGGCACCATGCCGGAAGTCGCGCCCTCGTTGCCAAAGCTCTACGAGCTGGATTCTACTGGCCTACGGCCATGCGCGAAGCCAAGGACATCGTCCAAAAATGCAATGCTTGCCAGCGATTCGCGGACAAGCCGCATGCACCTGGCGCAGAGCTACGGCCAATTCCATTTTCCTGGCCCTTCATGCAATGGGGACTCGACATGGTTGGCAAACTCCCAAGGTCCTCACGACGAGGCTATGTCTACCTCTTGGTCGCGGTCGACAAATTCAGCAAGTGGATTGAGGCCATGCCAGTGACCAACCAATCGGGGCACATCACAGTCAAGTTCTTCGAGTCCATCGTCTACCGCTTCGGAGTATCGCACAACATCATCACCGACAATGGGATGAACTTCACATCCAAGGAGTTCCAAGAATTCTGCGAGAATCTGGGGATCAACATCAGCTACGCCTCGGTAGCTCATCCACAGACCAACGGTCAGGTGGAAAAAGCAAACGGGCTCGTCTGTGGCGGCATCAAGAAGCGACTCCTCCGGCCACTCGAGCAAGCCACGGGTTGCTGGCCAGACAAACTGCAATCAGTACTGTAGAGCCTACGCACAACTCCAAACAGTGCTACGGGCTACACCCCATTCTTTATGGTGCACGGGGCCGAGGCAGTACTACCCGCCGAGGTACGGTACAAGGCGCTGCGCGTGGTCGCTTATAGCGAACAAGAGTCAACCCTCGCACTCGAAGACTCCGTCGACCTCCTTGACGAGGCAAGGGAAATCGCCGCGGAAAGATCAACGATCTACCAGCAGAACCTGCGCAACTACCATAGTAGGAGGCTACGCCCTAGATCCTTCGTCGAAGGCGACCTGGTCCTACGACTAAAGCAGCTGGGACATCTCAAGCTCGAGTCCTCCGTCGACCTCCTTGACGAGGCAAGGGAAATCACCGCGGAAAGATCAACAATCTACCAGCAGAACCTGCGCAACTACCATAGTAGGAGGCTACGCCCTAGATCCTTCGTCGAAGGCGACCTGGTCTACGACTAAAGCAGCTGGGACATCTCAAGCTCGAGTCCCCCTACGAAGGACCATACATGATTACAGAAGTAATCCCAGGTTGCGCCTATCGCCTTCAAGATTTAGAGACAGGAGTCGCATACTCCAACCCCTGGAACGTCGCACAACTGCGACGCTTCTACCCTTAGTCGTTTTTATTTTACATTACAAATAAGGCACTCAGCCAAGGCTACTTAGCCACACATTGTACTTCGTACTGTCCCTCGAATAAATAAAGCTAAGTGCCCCAAAACTCTGTGTTTTCCTTTATTTTTCCACAATTTATCTACTCGGGGGCTGCGCCACCCTATACATATCTGTTCTACAAACTAAAAAGCGATATCCTGAGTAGCTGGCACATCAATCGAAACCCTTGACGCAACATCAACCCAGTTGCAACGCACCTGACAGGTTGACAACGGACTGAGATAAAGCACATGGCCAGGCTAATGAAAAGGAACCGCATAGTGCAACGCACTTACATGCTAACAAGCTCTTTATACGTCATCAGCAATTATGCACATCATTACATACGAACTTTACAACACTGGTACGTTTATGTGCAGGATACAAACTTAACTACTACTTCCAAAAGAGAACATTGGTCTGCTCCTCGAAGAAGTCGATGATCTCCTCTGCTAGGCGATCCACCGCCTGATAGTGCGGCACCATATTCCAAATAGAACCTGCCGGTGGTGTAGGTGGACCAGCCGCAATTGCCACAACATCTACGTCAGGCCTATGAAGTCGCACCAGCGATATAGCAGCCTTGGCACCAGCCAGCAACTATTGCCTTACGCACTCGCGAACCGCAACCAAGTCTTGGAACTTGGCAAGAAGGGCCAGCAGGCTTGAGGGAGCAACATCCAGCGGAAACATCGTCCGATAAATGTTCTTCAAGCATGACTGTGATTTCTTCAGAAACTGCAGCACTCGCGATGCACGATCTTGTAGGATCGCCAGCGCAATCGCACGATCATGATCCACCCAGAAGTACCCACTCTCCTGAAGTTGCTCTTGGGTTAGATCATGCATGCGAATGGTAATCCTATCCTTCTCATCCTGCGGATGGCGCGCGCTGACAACTATTCAAAGCAACAACAGAAGTATAAGGATAGCACATCACTGCGAGTGACTACAAAGGAAAAGATAAGAGTAAGCAAACTAACACTTAAATTGGTCGCCAAGCTGCGTCATCTCTCCCAGCAGATACTGCTCTCGAGCGGCAGCTTTTTCCGCCTTTGACTTCCATACATCCGCGTTACCGCGGAGCACGGGCAATTCATGCTCCAGCTGCTTCACGCGGTCACGTAATCGCAAAAGAAGCGACAACTCATCTACCCTAGAACGCGGCAGCGCCAAAGTATCATCAAGGGACGGTGAGTCCTAAGGTTCCCTCAAAGGATCACTTGATGTACCCTACCACAAGCCAAGATAGAAGCAAATAAGTACATCAAATCGACACAAAGACAAAAGATTCAAGTGCATTCAAGACTAGCAAAAGTATCAGCAGATACACTCGCCAACAGGCATGTTCTTGACAAAGGACATAAACTAATTAACTATTACAAAGCTACTGAGGAGCGATTGGCTTCTTCGACTTCGACGGCTTTGGGGGCTTCATCGAGTCTGTGGTAGTGTCAGATGCCACTGACTTTTCGTCAGCCCCTGATGCCGCAGCCTTTGCTGCCTTCTTGGCTCACTACAGCTCCTCAGAGTACTTCGCAACCGTGTTAATCAGCTGCGACCCATATTTGCCACAGGCAGTCGCGAAGGGAGTAAATACTACCTGCTGGCCGTCCGCGCTAACGGGCATCGCCTTCGAAACCGTTGCAGGATCAACCTCGACTCCGTGGGCCTGCACCATGGCAAGTGACATGGACGCGCCAGCCGTGCGGAGTGAGTTCTTGAAGCTTGAAGGAACACCCCCGGTGAGAGACTCCACCAGCTCATCCATGTTCTCGATTAGCTCAGCCTTGGGCATCAACTCCTCCCGGAGGCGACTGAGCACACCCTTGGCCTTGGAAAGCATATCCTGAATGGTGGCGCTGTGGTCCCCGACTGCTGAAAGCGCACCCGCCAAAGCATTGTCGTGGCGGAGGGCCTGAGGGTCAAAGCTCAAACCACCAGCATCTGTACATAAGCCCACACATGGACACAAACATCAGCGTCAACGGCAAACATCGAACAAGAGAACAATAATGATATCCAAGCAAGGTACCTGAGAGGGCCTTGGCAATCGAGAAAAGCTATTCTTCGAACAACTTCTCCCTAGCTGCATTGGAGGCACGCATGCCCTCTTCACGCTTTTGCGCCTCATCACGCGCCGCGATTGCCTCATCGTGGCTCTTCACAGCTGCGGCGAGCGTCTTTTCCATGGTGGCAGCGTCGCGAAGAAGGGCATTATGTTTAGCTGCAAGACAGCACAAAAGGGATTGACTATCAGTCGACTACAGGACAACGATGTAGAAGAATGAGAAGAAAAGGTACTTACTTTCCACCACACGATATCGCGTATCCAGCATTGCATGCTGGCGACCCATCGCAAGCACTTGCTCTGCCAAGTGAGTGGCTTCCTTCACAAGGAGTTATCTCACAACAAGGGATCAGCAGAAGCAATAGATAACATCGACTACAACTTTAAAAGAAGAAATCCTACACTTACATGATCCTCCAATGACTCCGAAGTTGTCTGGTGTGCCTTCATCCGGGCAACCATTCGATGATCCCCTTCATGCGGAGAGCTGGAAGAGTTGTGCCCGGAGTGGGCCGCCAATGGAGGGGAAGGAGCACGCTCGACCTCTTTCTTGGCCCTTGAAGTTGCGACTCCTGATTCTTTCAAAAATTGGACGTCGCCAGAAGATGACGATGCTTGCTGACTGCAAGATAAAATCAACATCAAGAAAAGGCAACTGCAAAGAAGAACCAAAAAAGGAAGATTCGAATACTTACCAGTCAAAATTATCAAAGTCAAAGGTTGGATCCCCCGACTCTGACGAGGACTCCTTTGGCAGTCGCATCTTCTTGTGAAAAGAGGGTGCCACGGCACTCACAAGAATGGCAGGGATCAGCGACTCCGCACCAACACGTGCACCTTCCGGAGTCGAAGGAGACGATGCATCGGAATCCTTGCTACGCGAACGCTTGCGAGTATTCGGACTACCGAACTCGGGGGCTTCCTCCTCCACATCAGATGGGATGGTCGACTCCGACTCGTCCTCTTCCAAGGCTTCGCGAGGAATAACCCCCTCAGGAAGAGGGGCATACAAGGTGATACCGCCCAAGCCTGCATACAGACAACAATTTAGCACAAAGATAAGAGACAGCAGAGAAGCAATCGACAAACTAAGCTACTGCGTAGCACAACTATACCTCAAGAGGAGGGTTAGCAGCATCAAACGGAGGAACAACCGGTTCACTGGGGAGCACATCCTTGACGATGTACTTGGTGACCAGTCGAACCCTTTTATCCTCCTCACTTATGGACATGCCATCGGCAGACACGCGAGTGACATCATCAGCGCCAGCCCACTGAAACATGGGGTGGACTCTGGCCTGTAGGGGCTGGACGCGACGGCGCAGCCACATGCGAATGAGAGTGTAGCCTCCCTCCTCTTTGCCTATGCGACTCCCGAGGTCGCAGACGCGCTCGTACATCCCATCGGTCTCCGCGGACTCGCCAGGCATGACTGCATTCTTCCAGGAGCGCCTCCTCTTACATGGCGTCACGAGATCGAAAGCGCGAGTCTGAAGTGATCCCCGTCAGCCTTCTCGTCGCGGACGTAGAACCACTTGTCCCTCTACCCTTGGACGGACGTTGTGAGCTTGATGTCGAAATAGGTGGCAGATGGGTCGACGTGGATTCCGCAGCCACCTACATCGTAGACTAAGGAGCCAGACGCATATTGGCGCTTCAACTTGAAGAGGCGCTTGAAGAGGCCGAAGTGCGGCTCGATTCTGAGCCAGCACTCGCAGAGGGTGATGAAGCAAGAGATGTGGAGGATAGAGTTCGGGGACAGCTGATGGAGCTGAAGCCCGTAAAAACAAAGGAGGCCCCTGAAGAAAGGATGCAGGGCAACGAGAGGCCACGAATGATGAACGCCAAGAACATCACTCGAAAACCAGCGGGAGGAGAAGGGATTATCTCACCGCCGGGGACGCGCGCATCGGTGACTACGGCGCACAACACTCCGTCTTGGCGAAGAAGACGAAGATTAGAGGACTTGATGATGGAGGGACGCCGCACGCCATTCGTGACGCAGGTGCCCGTGCCCTTCTTCTTCCCGCCGGCGGCAGTGCTGGTGCCCGCAGCGGCGGAGCTGCCCTTCTTCTTCGCCGCAGCAGCGGTAGTCGCGGAATCGGCCGTAGCACCTCCTTTGTTCTTCCCCATTGCGCGGTGGCGATGCGACCGAAGGAAGTAGCTGGGAAACGTGCGGAGCTGGTCCAGTGCCGTGGAAGAAAAGAGCGCAGAGAAAGCAGAGGAGCAGCGGCAATGGCGATGGAGGCAAAGGATGAATGAAGGCAGATGAGAAATTATCCTCGTAGCGTCACTACTTAACCCCTGGAAGATGCAATCCAACGGCTCATAAAAACCCTACTAGACGCGTGGCGTTCATCGTGATTGACACGTGGAGGAGCTAAAATGCGAACCGTCCCCCCACTGCTCCCATTACACGCAGAAATCGAGGAGGCGCAGTTAAAATAAAGATTATGCATGCCCGGTCAAATCAAGTCAGGGAGTGGGACCCACTGCTCGTCACGTCCCGTCAAACTCGCTCATGCGGGCAACTGAGGTCATGAAATCGCCAGCACTGACATCATCAAAACTATGTAGCAGAAGACTTCGACTACTTTAGTCCTTGCTCGAGTCTTCGACTCCACCAAGCACTCGGGGGCTACTCCCATAGGGAGCACTGGTCGCGCACCCTACAATTTTTTCTTTTCTTTTACAGGAACATGGACAATCACGGCAAACCCAAACACTCGAAATACGGTTCGACTGTGGACATGGGTTACTCCCATAGGGAGCACCGAAAACAAATTCGACTGAAAACAAGCAAACAAAAGACGACAGCAGTCGCAAAAGTTCTTTAGTCCCTGCCTGAGTCTTCGACTCAACCAGGCACTCGGGGGCTACTCCCATAGGGAGCGCCGGTCGCGCACCCTATGATTATTTATACAAAGTATTGTGTGTCAATAACATCCACACTCGAAGTTTATGGCGACACCGCCTCATAATTTTTCCCTACAAAGAGACTGTGTCTCCTGGGTCACCTGAATCGTCTCCGTGATGATAAAATTCAGATGCCGCGCTTACAGCGTGAGGATAAGACCTGAATAAGGCCTGGCAACGCATCTGCTGCGCACTACCAGAAATATATCCATGCCTACAGGTACGATAAACATGCCTCGACAGACGCGTCGAGTGCTCACACCCATATAACTGGAATTCGACTCCTGTAATACCTCCGCGGCTTGAGTCGAATTACACCAGCACTTTTCCGGATTCGAGTCCAGGGACTCGAGTTCGAGTAGATTGCGTTGTTTTACCCTAAGGTAGTTAACTGATACCGATACATCGGTTAAATCAGGCACGCACATCAACAATCCCTATGACACAAACAAAGCAGTCGAGAAACATACTCAGTCATGCACTCGAAAGGTTTCATAAGTCACCAGTCGAATCTGCGATTCCACTGGACACTCGGGGGCTACTGACATGGGTATACCTTACAGGTACTCGAGTTTGGTATGTACGGCCTGAATACGGCAGAAGCCCACAGTGTCGCCAAGGCCCAAGAGAGGACTTGAGTAGCCTACGGACTATCGATTGCTTGGAGAACAAGAAGAAGCTAAAGATAGAAAGTTCAAAGGGGAAAAACCCTAACCGGTAACCGACTCGACCTGCTACCCGAGACCTAGCCTACCTATATAAGGCTAGGAGGGGCGGCGAGAAGGACACACGCAACCCTAGTTTCCACAACCCTCGCCAAATTGCATCTGCGCACCATTGTAATCTTCGATTCCTTCGATAATTCCACGAGCAGACAAGCAGGAGTAGAGACCTCTACGAGGCTTGAACCTGGGTAAATCTTCGAGCCCCCTATGTGCTTGTTTGCTAGCCGATAGATGTCTCCAGCGCTCCCTCCTTCTCCAAAACCCAAGTCCATAACAATGGGCATTGATGAGTTAAACCCTCGTCAGGAGCTATCCCATAATCAAAATGACAAGGCAAGCAGACAATGAGCATCTCAGCGATCTTTTTATTCGCTATTTGCATAGGTTTTTATTGAGGATGCTTCATAGAGTGCTCATTATGGTGATGCTGCAAGTTTCCACCATGATTAGGCATGGCTTAGGCTAGCGGCCCTGGCATTTCTCTAACACACATACAAACTCCATGATCTTACAAGTTCCACTTTTATTTCACACCGCCGGGATCCGTAAGCAAAAGAACATGATATCAACGGGGTACAAAGTACAAGTGCAATGTTGAAAGCATTCCCCATGAAACATGGTTCTGCTAATTTCAACTTATAAAGCGCAAGCATATACGCAACAAAGAAGGACCCAATGGTTCAAGTTTATTAGATGCAAAAAAATAAAGTGTGCCATCAAGTTCGTGAGAGCTTTAATCACTAGTTTTCTCATAACAAGTTTAATTTGGCAGGTAAACAAAAGCATGAATATACTTGGAATAGCATAAGCTAGTAGGTAGGTATGGTGGACTCTTTGGAATAACTTGGTTTAGGGAGTTGGATGCATGAGTGGAACTCATACTTGGTTGTGGAGGCTAGCAAAAGACTGGGAGCGACAAACTAAGAGACCAATAATGGCCATAATCTTGCAGAGCGACAAAACATCATTGATCAAAGCATAAAGTGATACTACAAGTTGAAAACTAAAGGATCATAAAGGCTATGGTGACTTGAGATAGTCATAACATGGTGTGAGCATGCGCCAAGTCAACCCAAATAAAGCATCAAAGGAGAATACCACTATACTATGCTTTAATATGCTAAAACAACGCATGATTCATCCAAGGCACATTAAGCAATCTCAATTGTTTATAACAAGTCATGCTACAGAAAAGAATACTAAGCATAAATCCAAAACAATATCAAGCATGGCATGACAAAGCATAGGCCACAGTCAAAAACAAGCTCTTTTTACCACATAAGTATGAACTTTCCTACTCTTTCCCAATCCAAACAAAACTATTTGCAAACCAATGTATGAAAGAGGGGGTCCAACCAATTTATTCAGAAAACTAATCAAACCAAAGAAAACTAAAAACCAAAACAAAAATGAAAAAAAAGACGCTCCAAGAAAAACACAACTGTGCATGAAACAATAAAAATGAAGCGTTTGGAAGAAACCTAAGATTTTTATTGATGAAGAAGGGGATTCCTTGGGCATTCCCAAGCTTTGACGCTTGTACTTCTTGGATATTCCTTGGGGTGACACGTGTGGCATCCCCAAGCTTGAGCTTTAGTCCATCCTTCATCTCATTACTCATTCCTTCCATACACCTGAAAATTTTCCTTCATACAAAACTTCACACAATCTTTATTAGCAACATTAGTGCATTCAAGATAAATAAGTCTTAAGGTTCAGTTCTAACACCAAATAAACTTCCATTAGAACACTAGCTACTGTAGCACTTCCCTCAAAAGGCTCAATTCCCCAAAAGAACTCAAAAAGGATCCAACAAGAAGCAAATGCAGAAAATGGCAGAAATCTGTCAAAACAGACCAGCAGGTAAAGACGAATTTTTTCTAAGACCTTATGTTGCTCAAATCAAAAGGTGTTGAACTAACGAAAGTTAGATAACAACCTGGGGCAAAAGCACAAACATTCACGCCTCAAAAAGACGTTCACAGATTTTACGCGAATTTTTACGGTGAAGCACAGAAATCTGTTTCGGGACAGCAACTTTCCCAATCATTACTTCTCTCTCATTAGAGGTTACTCTTGGCACAAAAGGCAAATAAAAAGGATAAGGAGCGGTTATTACAGAGGTAATAACTTCCAAGACTCATCTAAAACTTTTGGGTTATCTCCCAATAAGTACTTTTCTTTAACGCCTTTAAGTTAGGCATAAGAAGCAAGAAAAAGAATCAAGTGTTCTCAAATGAAGAAGCATTAAGACCAAATTTTTTTTTCATAGGAGAAGCAAAAGAAATCTTCTCTCTCTTCTTAGGGAAGTGTTCCATACCTTTCTTGAGTGGGAGTTGATATTTAATGGTGCCTTCTTTCATATCAATAATGGCACCAACAGTTCTAAGAAAAGGTCTTCCCAAAGTAATAGGACAAGAAGCATTGTATTCAGCATCCAAAACATAGAAATCAACGGGGACATAGGCATTGTTAACCATAATAAGAACATCATTAAGACTCCCCATGAGTTTCTTTTTAGCATTATCATCAAGTGAGACATTCAAATAACAATCTTCAAGTGGAGGCAAATCAAGCATATCATAAATCCTTCTAGGCATAATAGAAACACTACTATCAAGATCGCATAAAGCTTTGAAATCAAAGTCATTCACTTTCATATTAATGATGGCTTCCCAACCATCTTCTTGTTTTATAGGAATAGAAGCTTTATGTTTCATATTTTCTTCTTTAATCTTTATGAGAGCATCAGTAATGTGTTTTGCAAAGGCCATGTTCATAGCACTAGCATTAGGACTTTTAGCAAGCTTTTGTAGGAACTTAATAACTTCAGATATATTGCAACCATCAAGATCAAAATCAAATTTATCATCTAAAGTAGTACAACTATTACTAGCATCAACACTAGTGGTGGTAATAGTAGAAACACTAATGTTTCTAGCAATTTCATCTTCTCTTTCCCACTTAGCATGTAATTCAGCTAATAGTTTAACATTTTCATCAATTCTTACTTGTATGGCATTGGTAGCTGCAAAGGGATTATCATTGGTTTTAGGTTTAGCAGCCATTTTATTCAAAGAAGATTGAGCTTCAGCCAAAGATGCTATATTTCTTTCAGCATTAGAGAGTTTTTCCTCAATAGGTTTATTGAAAGCAGTTTGCTTACTAATAAAGTCTTTAAGCATAACTTCAAGTTCATAGGGAGCACTCCTATTATTGTTGTAAGAATTTCCATAAGCATTACCATTGTTGGGAGGATATGGCTTATAATTGTTGTTACCAAAATTACTCCTAGTAGCAACGTGGAGACCTGCACAACACAACCACAGAACTTTGTCCCCAACTTGTGATGAGGTTGTCAATCTGACTATGTTTTGCAGGAAAAAAAGGATTAAATGTATCAAATGGAAAGAAGTAATAGTTTGCAGAAAGTAAACACAAAGCAGTAAATAGTTTATAGATTGAATGTAAAAGACAAGGACCGGGATCCATAGTTCACTAGAGGTGGCTCTCCTTAGATAGATAACATGCTGGGTGAACAAATTACAGAAGGGAAATTGACAAACATCGAGAAAGGAATACATGCATATACTAATCATCTTGACTCCTTTGAGACTTGATTGGGCATTACAACATTATACATAGACCGCCATCCAACTGCATCTATGACTAATAATCCACCTTCAGGTTATCATCTGAACCCCCTCCAGTATTAAGTTGCAAGCAACAGATTATTGCTTTACGAACTACGTGTAAAGTAAACAATACGATTGTTCTATAAACAAAGGATTGTTGTTTTCTCCCTAGTAGCAACAGCACATCTAGTACCTTAGAGATTTCTGTCACTTCCCCAGATTACCAGAGGCATGAACCCACTATCGAGCATAAATACTAACTCTTGGAGTTGCTAGCATCTACTTGGCCAAGATAGCTAGTAACAACGAAAAGCATGCAAGATCACAAATAACAAAGACATGATAGAATCAATAATCAATCTGAAATAGCATCTCAATATCCATCGGATCCCCGCAAACACAACATGCAGAATAAAAAATAGATGATCTTGATCATGAACGGAGCTCACAAGATCTAGACATGAAAGCACAAAGGAGGAGAACCAGCCATCTAGCTACTACATGGATCCGTAGTCCAAGGATGAACTACTCACGCATCACACCGGAGGCTTGCATGGTGATGAAGATGGCCTCCAGGGTGAATTCCCCTCTCCGGCAGGGTGCCAAGAGGAGCTTCAGATCCCTCCCGATCTAGGGATGGAGATGACGGCGGCTACAGACTCTTTCGTGGATTTTTTATCGGGCCCTTAGGGTTTTCGTCCTGAGGGCATCTTATAGGCGGAAGGGGAGGCCGAGGGGGTGCCAGGGGCCACCACACCACCCCCTGGCGTGGGCCCAGCCTGGCCGTGTGGCCAGGTGGTGTGGCTGGCCTCTAGCCCCTCTCCGTCTCGTATTCTGGCATTTGATGACTTCCGGAAAAATAGGCACTTTGGCTTTTGCCCCGTCCAATTCCGAAAATATTCATTTTCTGACTTTCCTGGAACCAAAAACAGCAGAAAATAGGCAACTGGCACTGTGGCTCTTGTTAATAGGTTAGTCCAAGAAATCATATGAAAAGTACTCCAAAGTTGGAACACAACACAAGAAAGTAGATAAAACCAAGCATGGAACATCAAAAATTATAGATACATTTGCAATGTATCACTTGGGCGGATTTTCTAGCCGCTGGATAATCCAGCCTTTCCCTAGGCCGGATAATCCGGTCCCCAAAAGAAGGTGTGAAGGGCAAATCTGTGTGAGCTTCTGTTTGTAGCCGGTTTTTGGTACCGGATAATCCGAGTCTGGGGCGGAGTTTTCCCTAGGCCAGATAATCCGGCCCCCACTTGGGCCGGATAATCTGGCCCTCGAAGGCTCCAATGGCTTGGTTTTGGAAGGGGTATAAATATCCCTTCTTCCCCAACGAGCAGAACTCTTGATTCATTCGAAATTGTTCAGACCCTTTGCAAGAGCTCCCATTCTAGATCTCCCACTTCAACCACCTGAAGGCTTCGATCTTTGGGGGAATTGAAGGAGGAGAGGATCATAATCGTCATCACGAATCAAGCGCATCAACTCCTCTCCATTCATTTGGAGAAATCACCAATCTAGTACTCTTGTCAATATCTAGATCTTGTTCGTTGTTATTGATAACTTGTTCTTGTGGCAGCTTGTTGTCATTACGGGAGCCTCCAAGTTGATTATGGAGTTGTGCCCCGCTAGTTGTGTAAAGGCATCGGTACCCGCCTCGAAGGGTCCATATAGTGGAAAGGTGGATCAGGCCTTTGGTGGCGGGATCCATCGGAGAACAGGGTGAGGCCTATTATGGCGTGGTGGTCTTAGTACCGCCCACCCCTCCAACGCAGACGTATTTCCCTAATCAAGGAAGGAACTGTGGTCAAACAAATCCTGTGTCTCCACATGCTTCACTACGGTTTACTCGTTCCTCTTCCACTTGCTCTTTACTCCCTAGTAGATAGGTTTGCATATAGGGAAATTCCACCTAATAGTTTATCTAGAGAATTTACCCTTTGTGCTAAGCCTAAAATTGAAAAAGCATTAAAGTTTGAAGTAGCACCTATTCACCCCCCCCCCCCCTTCTAGGTGCCCATACAATCCATTTCAGTGGTCTCTAAAGAGAACACACATTTCAATGACTCTAGTTGTTGTTAGTAAAAAGAACACACATGCAATGACACTGGTGGATCCCTGTGTGGTCTCTGAAGAGAACACACATGCAATGACTCTCGTTGTTGTTAGTAAAAAGATCACACATGCAATGACACTGGTGGATCCATAGGTGGATTGTGAAAAGAACACACATGCAATGACACTGGTGGATCCATATGTGGTATGTGAAAAGAACACACATGCAATGACTCTGGTTGTTGTTAGTAAAAAGAACACACATGAAATGACACTGGTGGATCCATAGGTGGATTGTGAAAAGAGCACACATGCAATAACGCTGGTGGATCCATATGTGGTATGTGAAAAGAACACACATGAAATGACTCTAGTTGTTGTTAGTAAAAAGAACACACATGCAATGACACTAGTGGATCCATGTGTGGTCTCTGAAGAGAACACACATGCAATGACACTGGTGGATCCATGTGTGGTCTCTGAAGAGAACACACATTTCAATGACACTGGTTGTTGTTAGTAAAAAGAACACACATGCAATGACACTGGTGGATCCATGTGTGGTCTCTGAAGAGAACACGCATGCAATGACTCTGGTTGTTGTTAGTAAAAAGAGCACGCATTCAATGACACTGGTGGATCCATAGGTGGATTGTGAAAAGAACACACACGCAATGACACTGGTGGATCCATATGTGGTATGTGAAAAGAACACACATGCAATGACTCCAGTTGTTGTTAGTAAAAAGAACACAATGCAATGACACTGGTGGATCCATGTGTGGTCTCTAAAGAGAACACACATTTCAATGACACTGGTGGATCCACATGTGGTATGTGAAAAGAACACACATGAAATGACTCAAGTTGTTGTTAGTAAAAAGAACACACATGTAATGACACTGGTGGATCCATGTGTGGTCTCTGAAGAGAACACACATTTCAATGACTCTGATTGTTGTTAGTAAAAAGAACACACAAGCAATGACACTGGTGGATCCATGTGTGGTCTCTGAAGAGAACACACATGCAATGACTCTAGTTGTTGTTAGTAAAAAGAGCACACATGCAATGACATTGGTGGATCCATGTGTGGTCTTTGAAGAGAACACACATTTCAATGACACTGGTGGATCCATATGTGGTATATGAAAAGAACACACATGCAATGACTCTGGTTGTTGTTAGTAAAAAGAACACACATGCAATGACACTGCCATGTGTGGTCTCTAAAGAGAACACACATTTCAATGACTCTGGTTGTTGTTAGTAAAAAAACACATGCAATGACACTAGTGGATCCATATGTGGTATATGGAAAGAACACACATGCAATGACTTTGGTTGTTGTTAGTAAAAAGAACACACATGCAATGACACTAGTGGATCCATGTGTGGTCTCTGAAGGGAACACACATTTCAATGACACTGGTGTATCCATAGGCGGATTGTGAAAAGAGATTTGCCCTCTCTCTCAGTCACAAATCTTACAAAAGCCCAAACGTGTGGAGATCCCAAACATGTGCTCACTTTGGGTGCTATGCCCTTATTGGCTGACACAGATGTCACGCGGATGGTCTCCACCAACCATTGATCCTATGTGATCCAACGGGCAGGATAACCCCTCCCTTCTCCACTTTTTTTATGCATGGTCAATCCGTGCCACCTCTCTATCCGTGCCACCGATACTTTACCTCCCTAAACAAGTGAAAATACATCTATCTAACTAAAATAAATGATCATATTTCAAAGAAACCATCGTCTTCGTCTTCCGGTTCGTCCTTGTCTTCATCAACGCTATGGTACCTGCCATCGCCACTGTTGGTGTCCTCCTCTGACGACTCGACACCGCCCCCTTCCTCGAATAAGCATGCTATCTCCTCGTCGGAGTCGTCCTCCTCCTCCTCTTCATAGTCCCATGGGTCCATGTCACTCTCCTCCGCTTTTGCCTCCAACTGATTGATGAACGCCTCCTCGTTGGTCGACTTGGACTCATCCAAATAGCTATCTCCTCTCTTCTTCCTGGTCTTCTTCTCGTTCCTCTTCTTGTCTGTACTCGCCGGTGCAACAAGTGCCCCTGTCCTGGCTGCTGCTTTGCGCTTGTCCGACGCTGCAAGTACCCCACACTCCTCCTGTGCCACCGGTACGAGCTTCGACGTCGCGGTGTCCTCGAGTGCCGAGCTTGATGGATCCTGGCACGGTCAGACATGACGTGCTGCCTCAGCAGGCGACTCGTGAGCGCGAAGAATGCAGCGAAGAGCCAGGGACACAGGACGGTCAGTGGATGGCTTGGACCTGCCATTGCCACGATGAGGGGGCATTGTGCTCGAGGTAGTTGCTCTGAATGGTTGATGGCGGGTACACAGAGTGGGGTGCCGATCTGATCAAGGACGAGCAGCGGTTTCGTGCGTCGTGTCCGCGCATGCATTTGTCGATTATCAAAAAGAAGAAGAAAGAAGTAATTCTCGCGTACTGAGCATAATTTTATCACAACAAAAGTGGCACAGCGTATTCTAGACTCATAAATATCCCGTGCGTGTCTGTCACGTGGAGTTCGACGGAGTTTGACATGCCGACGTGATCGTGCAGCAGTTGTGCGCGTCATTGCCCCATCAACACGTGACACACGCATGCGGGATGTGCGCGCCGATTCCCCTGATGACCACCCGGCTCGCACTCCCCTTATTATATACTGGATTTTGGGCGGCGGTGAAGAACATTGAAGTGTCCATCGCAATAAAGACAAGTCCCATCGATTCCCTACCCCTGCCTCCCTGGCTTCTTTGAGAAGGTAGACTGTACACGGTGGTCTTGTATAATAGTACTAGTACTATTGGACCACGGCCTGTACTCTTTGACTCTTCTCCCACACTAATCACTATATGTTTCCTCCTGCCGCCGCCACCCTCACCCTGCAAGCCATGGCTCCACTGAGGAGGGGGAGAGGCTGGTCGACGATCCTCGCAGAGAAAAGGGAGAGAAATCGCCGTGAGGCACTTCTTGCTCTACCAGCCGCTCAAGCCCACCCTCTCATCAAGGCCCAATCTCCCCCGATAATGGCACCGAATGTCTAGCAGGCAAGGGCTCCTCTCGGTACGGTCTTCTTGTTCTACTTCTTCTCCATCTCCCTCTCCATCATGATCTTATTCAGCTTATTCTTGTTTTTCTTCTTGCTCTTACTCTTCTACGTATTACAGGGCAGCCGTGGAGCCCGAATCCACCATGATGGAGGCGTTGCAGGACCCGTTCGGCCCCGTTCCATGTCTCAGCGAGGTAGTAAATCTCCACGCTATTATTTCTCCGATTTGTGATGTGGATTTCTTAGATCCTGTCTGCCCTGCATTGGTTTTTCTTCTTCTTTTGCGAGTTGTATTAGTTTTTATGAATATGACTGGATCTCTTGGTCTTTCCTTAATACCGCTGTTCATAGATTCACTATGGATTTGTTGTGATTAGGATTAGTTTATCGTCGTCATGAATAGATCTCTAGGTCCATTTATTAACACTGCGGTTAATAGATTCAACAGGGATTTTTTGATATGTATTAGTATTCACCTGGGACCTGGAGTGTAATTATATAATTCCTATTTCAATTAACATGAATGATGCAGCGATCGAAGGCCGAGTACCGTGACAAGGTGGCCGCGATCAGTTCCAAGATTGTCAACCAACATGAGCTTGCAAGCTCCCTCACCCAAGCTAATGAGAGCCTACGCAAGCAATTATCTGTGCAGAAGGAGATCTCGCTAGATTTTGCACGTGACGTCGTTAGGCTGCAGAAAGTGCTCGACCATAACTTGAACAGGCAAGAACAGGCCATCAAGGTAATCAACGAGCTCACGGAGGAGAAGAAGAATCTCGTGGAAAGGTGCATTCTCCTGCAGGACAAAGTCAGCGAGGCACTCAGAGGACGCGTCGAGGACACGAAGGCTACCATCCGAGCCTACCATGACAGGAATCGTTGCCTAGATGCAGTCAAGGAGATGAAGGCGGACATGAGCAGAGGGATCACCATACTCGAGGGTGTTCGGAAAGAGAACGAGGAGCTAAGGGCATGTCTAGAGGCGTATCGGAGCAATGCCCAAGTCTGATTCCTGTTAGTGGGGACACGAATATCAGTTCATCCTCCACTCCTTTTGTAATGTTTAGGGTTTAGGGAGCAATGCCCAAGTCTGCTTCCCATTATAGGGTGCAATAAGAATCCTAGGGCAACTCCTTATCTATCTGGACATGTGTTGGTGTTCATGTTCATGAATGGACACCATGTGCTCTTTCCATTATGTATCTGGACATGGGTTTCTGCATTATGAGTTTGCCACTCTCCCACTACTATTTTGTGATATTGGGAAAAACCCACAGCACACTAAACTGCAGATAAAACTTATTTGTCTTTGAAATTGAAATTATGACAGTGCCACTAGTCGATTCATAAAATGTTGATTAGTCCTAAAATGTTGATCCCTCTCCTTTTCTGCATTATGAATCAGCAACCTATGACTATCCTGAAGCTTCTTTGCAGTTCCAACAACCAAGCTCCCATCGATTCCGTCAGTTAGCTCTGACTGCAAATTCTCGATTTCTTGTTCCAGCTCCTTATTTTGTACCGATAGCTTGTAATTTTTTTCAGCTGCATCACTTACATTAGTAAATCTCCCCGACCTTTCCAACTCATACATTTCCCATAACTGTGCCAAAAATTTCTTAAGTGCATCTGGCCACTCAAGATCCACCCACTCTACTGCTTTACACACCGGGCCAACCTAAAAACACACACACTATAGTGTTATGAACATGCGCGATGCATTTTACTTCATGTCACAGTTGCACATAATGTAAACAAACCTGATTTGTACATCCCAAAAACCTTCTCCCAGTGTTACTTCCTTCGAATGCAACATATCTCCTCAGTTTTAGCCCATGGTCACATGGCACTTCTCCATCAAGATCTAGGCCCTCCCATTCGGAGTCGTAGATCGTCCGTGGTACCTATAGGTAAACGCAAAGCTGAAATCAAACACGATTACATGCACATACGGATCTCAGATCGAGAGATTTACCATTGCCTAACCCTAGCCCGAGAAAATAGAGGAACTCACATCGTGGAAGGAATACTCGATGTCGGAGAGAAGGTTGTCGCTGCTCGACTGGTCGTCCTCGCCGTTCAAGGACAGCATGGTGAATGCGTCATCACAGGCGACGGCATCGGCGTCAGCATCAGAGAGAGAGAGAGAGAGAGAGAGAGAGAGAGAGAGGAGAGAGAGAGAGAGAGAGAGCGAGAGAGCATCCCTTATACCGCTGCAACAATGACTAAATTGGCATGTTACAATAGTTTAATGGATACCATGCCCTTTCCCTGGATTACTGTCTCCTGCCTGATATGGATTCTCTTCACACTTTCTCATTTCAAATATTAAACCTGCACTCCCTCCATCCCAATTTCATTGCCTAACGAAAACATACCAGTATATTACATCATCTAAAGAAACAAAATCATGTCAACTACAAGGTACTTATGCATCACTTCTTCAGTCATGGTTTCACAAAACATTACATTACAATCTCTCAACAAACATAATCACAACATGGTTTCACAAGACATCACATTACAATCTCTCAACAAACGTAATCACAGAAACAAGTATATTACATCAACTCAAGAAACAAAATCATGTCGACTACAAGGTACTTACACATCACTTGTCCTATCATGGTTTTGCAAAACATTACATTACAATCTCTCAACAAACAAAATAACAGAAACAAGTATAGTACATCATCTCAAGAAACATAATCATGTCAACTACAATGTATTTATGCATCACTTGTCCAGTCATGGTTTCACAAAACATTACATTACAATGTCCCAACAAACATAATAACAGAAACAAGTACGGTACGTCATCTTAAGAAACATAATCATGTCAACTACAATGTACTTATGTCTTATTACAACAACGATGGTTTCAGTGAGTGACATGTCTGAAAATCTCAACAGCTCGCACATCATTATATCGCAATCTCTCAACAAACATAATCACAGAAACACGCTCTAAATGCAACAGCAGTCAATATTACAAATACAGGCAGGGGAACCCCGCGGTCCATATGACAAGCCTAGGGTAGCAGCTCTCATCAGATCTCATCAACATCGACCACCTCATTATGTTCAACCACTACAGGGGCATCTACATCCACTATAACCTGTTCAACAACATCAGAAATGGTACCAAGGAAGAACACCTTCCTGGTTCACTTCTTTCATCGCATAATTTGCATAAGATCTTCAGTATCCAAAACATCTATGAATTGCTGCTTCTTATGATGCCACCACCGGAGTTTTGCCATCTGCTTAGGGCCAATACTGATTTGCTTACCGATCATCTCTCTCATTTCATCAAGAGTTATGTTTTTGGAATCGATAGTGATCTCCACAGTACATGACGAAACTGGCTTATTAACTCCCTCATCAATATTTGCCATGTATGAATCCACCTCTATGCGTATACTAAACTTATCTAGATCAACATCTATTGGTCTGTATTCTCTAGGAGCAGAAGCTCTGGCAGCAAGATCTCCAGCATCTTCATACATATCATCAATCATCGCTTCAACTTTCACCTTACAATCAGTTGCACAACACTCCCAAACCATCTGAAGCTCATGGGAGTGCTCAGTTTGCTGATA
This sequence comes from Avena eriantha, assembly GCA_910589775.1. Classification (NCBI taxonomy): domain Eukaryota; kingdom Viridiplantae; phylum Streptophyta; class Magnoliopsida; order Poales; family Poaceae; genus Avena; species Avena eriantha. The sequence goes on along the minus strand of OU342741.1, from coordinate 488,295,268 downwards.
GGTATCATTCATGTTGGGCCACACCAATTTTGTCCTCTGTCTAGAACCCCAGAGAATTCTAGCGGCAAGCATATCTACCAGCTGTGAAACAGACACAACCTCTTTGCAATTCACAAGCAGATGCACATCTTGCCCGAACACAACCCTCTCGCAACCAAAATCAAGTTTTGCAGTGTACTGCCGAACATGAACTGTGAACTTATATAGGTCGCTTGTATCAAAGATGTGCCTAATTTGATTAAAAAGGGGAACATTTCAGTTCATTCGATTCTATTATGCCGTAACTAATCTACTTGCAAGATAAGACACAGATAAGAAAAATTCACCTCTCGCTCTTCTCCTGTGTTTTTTTCTTTGAGATCTGGGTACTGCATCCGCCCATCGGAGCCGAACAATCCGCCGCCGGCCTTGCTTTTCTCTTCAACCCGCTGCTCGTAGGTACCTTGGGAGCAAAATCCTTACTGGCCTCCTCGCTAACCGGGGTTGAAGACCTCGCCGCTGCTACGTGTTGAGCCCCAGACTTGGGCCCCGACGGACCCGAATCAGTCGGCAACGTAGCTACAACCTTCGCCTTACAAGACATGATGGGCTGCCGCCGTCGGATTCAGTGTCGGGGGAGGGAGAAAAAAGGTCCTCCGCCGTCGGCAGATTTAGGGTCGAGGAAGGGAAGAAAAGGGACCGCCACCGCCGCAGCAAGATTCAGTGTCGAGAGTTAGGAAAGTACAATATTGGATTTGCCCCTATGACACGTGCATGGTGGCTAAGAAGAGTGACCGGCGAAGAAGGGGCACAACAGGAACTAGTGTAACGGAATATCCTGACTTAACAGGCGCGATTTGAAAATATTAGATTTGTCCATCATTCACTCGAAAGACCCCTCTCAGCAATTGGCGCCCCAACTTTTCGAATCGCGGTGATAAAAATCAACTTGGGTATCGCGTTGCCTGGACGACCCAACTTTTGGGCCGCAAAATGATATTCTCCTTTTTGTGGCACATGGTTGCAAGTTTTTGGAAATGAGAAAAGTTCAAGCGGGATGTTTTAAGTATTCTTCGTATATTTTGTCTTGTGATTTATATATGTTGTACTTTCTTAGAAATATAAAACTAACTTATCGACAAAAGTGCAACCAATGCGCTTTATGTGTTTCATTATTTATTTATTTTTTGAACAGGTTTCATTATTTATTTGGTTATTTGTAGGTTGCATTTTTCCACGTCGTAGTTGCATTCTTTGAAATGATAAACTACTTCATCAATAAAAGTGCACATTTGTGTTATTTTTGTGTAGTTATTTGTAGGTTGCTCGTTTGGCCAGACCATAAATGTACTTTCTTAGAAATGAGAAAGTACCTCATCAATGGAAGTGCAACCGATGTGCTATTTTTGTCTAGTTATTTGTAGGTTGCTCATTTGTCCACACCATTGCCGCACTTCCTTAGAAATGAGAAACTATCGGATGAACAAAAGTGCAAGCAATGCGCTTTTTTTGTCTAGATTATTTGTAGATTGCTCATTTGGCCACACGATAACTGCATTTCCTTAGAAATGAGAAACTATTGCATCAATAGAAGTGTAAGCACTATGTCTATTTTTTGTCTAGGTATTTTAGGTTGCTCCTGTCACCATATTTGAATTGTTATTTTGAAGATGTGCAACTATTTTGTCGAGAAAACTATAGAGGGTTCTAGATGTATTTTTCTTTTCTTGTCTTTTTTTAACACGGGAAAGGCCCAGAAGGGCCCGTAAACATTGCATTAATCTTCAACGGTGGGATTACAAAATACAAGGAGGTCCTCGGAAGAAAACAAAATAATCACGAAGACCTCCACCTTTACACTAAGGGCCTCAGAATAAAATGGAAAAACGCAATTAAGTCCCTCACCACCGGAAACGAGCTTGAGTTCTAGATCGCGGGCGTCATCGTCGCCACCAGGGACTAGGCCACTTGGGGTGACGAAGACAAAGCTTCCCGTGCCGCAGCTAACACAGGTCCTCTGAATCAGCACGCCAGCCAAGAGATTGAAGATGAGATGGCACCAGGAAGAGGCCGACACCAGAGCTCCGAGCAGCCGCCATTGGGCCATAAAAGTCGGTGGCGAGCCAGCACTTGGCCGGCAAAAGGCCACTGAGAATCTGCTCCTGAAGACTGCACAATCTTCCCATCATCCCGCTTCCTAGATCGGCAAAGGGCAGCCGCACGCCACCACACCCCTCCGACTCCATCACCATGATGGCGCTGAAAAGGAGTAGCAACTGCATCGCCTCGATCTAGAAAGGACACACTTGCGAGCTTATTGAAGGAGATCCTGATATCGTCGACCACCTCCACCTCCGGCTCTGCCCACCAGAGCACCATGGAGAGGACGCCAAGCACCAGGAGCCACCGGATCAGGCCCGCGCGACCCGGGAGCTCACTCCAGACAAGCATAAAGCCCAAACGCCAAAGAGGCAACCCTAGAACTATGGCCTAGACTACTAGCAGAGGAAGCCAGGCCTGATCCATCTTCTCGCCGGCCAGCGAGGCTGCCGGAGAGAGAGAAGGACAGGGGCGGCGGGGGAGAATGGGAGCCGACTCTCAAAACCGTAGGTGTGCGGAGAGAGGGGAGAAGAGTTTTTCTTTTCTTGTCTGGTTATTTATATATGTTACACCTTCTCACTACATCACAGTTGCACTTCATTAGAATTGTGCGACTAAGTCACTGAGGAAAATTGCAACCAACATTTCATATGTATGCATTTTCATATTTTTCACGTATTAATTTATATATAGGTTGCACTTCTGGTCACATACATTTTCCGTAAGTGCTTTTTTTTCAGAATACGCAGCAGGCTGCTTATTCTAAATTAAAAGAAGGAAAGGCTTGTAAGCCGGGTGCTTTCCTTGAAGTGTGGTCTTGTTTTAGAGGTCTTGGCCCATTTCAAGAGTTTAAACGAAATAAATTCCTGGACATGGAGTTCAGAAATTTCTTGGCCCATATATTACCACCTATGGGCTATGGTCATCCGACACATCGATCCGTGTCCATCATCCTCATTTAACCTTATGAGCTCCCCTCAAAACAAAACAAAATCTAACCTTATGAGCCTTTTTTTAACAATATGAGCGTTAAAGGTACCATCTTCCACCCCGAGATGATAACTTATTAATAATGGTGAACGCTCTAGACATAAGTTTCCTAAAACAAAGTTTTGCTTCTACCTTTGATGTGACCTGGTTGGACCCAATGGGGTTTAAGTTTCCTGAAATAAGGTTTTGCATCTTCCTTTGATGCCACACCCCTAGACAACAGGACTGGCACTTGCGACGGTCTCATTTCCCCAGGGTCTTCTCTCTCCTCTGCGTGTTGAGTGTCTCCGTATGACTTCGAACTCTCCTCCGTACCCGCTCCGGCGCCGCCGCCGCTCGGAGTAGGGGAAGAGGAGATGCTCGATGTGTACAGAGTAGAGCAAATATGATTTCTGATAAATGGTATCATGGTATCATGTAAGGTGTGGTATCACTAGATATTTCCTCGTACAGAGTAGTAGTAGTGGTAGGGTTCCTGGCCACGTGCTAGTAGTTTGGAGCAGCGTGAAAGATCTGTGCGACTGGATTTGGATCCATCTAGGGTTCTTCCTCCTTGTTTTGATATGTTCTTTGACCGACCATGGTGGCGAGGGGAGAGCGGAGCTGACGACGGCAGAGAGGACCACCATCTCTGTTAACAAAGAGGTCGCGTTTGACTACTCCTTGCGGTGGTGTGGTGGTGTTATGTAGTGTACTCCATCCAACTGTGGAGGCGAGGGGAGTGTTCACTTCAGGGATTCGTTGGCTCCTCCTCGAGGGTGGGGAGAGTTCCTGCTACCGAATCGAGCGAATCATGTAACACCCTCGAATCGGCCCTATGCAAGTTTTAGCGCTTCCCGCCAAACCCGCATAGAAATGATTCAAGGACGCCCACCAGGCACTTTCGTGCAGGTGGAAAACGAAGTAATACCATTACACAACAGTCCTTGATGGGACCCACAGAACAGATATATATACAACAGCGACTCAACGAGTCAAGAATACAGATACACAATACAAAGATCCAAATCACCTTGCAAACGATAAAGCGTCCGACTACGGACAAGATGCAAATGGGGCTAAGAGCCCTGAAGAATAACCAATGGCGTCCATAACCCTGCCCAGGCCAAGCCGGAAGGGTAACCCTGCTAACGACGTCGAACTGAAACCTGCTAAAACAAAAAAAGGGGGCCGACAAAGGGCAAAGGGAAAAGAGGAGCGTTAGTACTGAGGCCAGTACACGGCGAGGCTAGAATTCGGCGGCTGTCGCCTACATAGGTATGGTGGACTGAAGCGGCAGCGCAGCATGCACTAAACAACCTATAGAGACTCGATTCGACTGACGGCTATTAGAGAGGGATAAGAAAGACATATTCGGGGCCAACCTGATACTAACACCAATCATACCCATCCTGGTATTTCCCTCTCGAGACCAAACGAGAAAGTCAAACTGAGGAACTCACACAGTTGGCAATTTTACTCATTCCATTTTAGTTGTAGCAGTTACTAGTCAGATATATATAGCATGAGTCATCCTGATAGCATAAGTAGTGGGCAGTTTTAGTTAACATTCCATTGTAGTTGGAACATTTACTAGTCAGATATAATTGTCCTGAGGAATCCCAAAACCCAGCAGTTGTTGACACTTTTATCACATTCCATTGGAGTTGCAATACTTACTAGGCATATATAACAAAACAACCCAGGTCCACCAGTGGTTGGAATTTTTAATATCCATTCCGTTATAGTGAAGCTGATTACTAGTCAGATATATTAAGTCAAATTTATAACACAACTTTAGTTATGCTTGTCTATGATCGAGATATTGTGCTTCAAGTCATCCATAACCGCGGACACGGCTTTCAGAAAGTTTTACCCTGCAGGGGTGCACAAATAGCAACACACACCCGATCAATCTCGAAAAAACCAACTCAAAACCCAACGAGGCATTCACGACAAAGCGATCACAGGATTCATAAAATATTTCAGGGGGCCACCCCACTAAGCTACCCGCAACGAAGTTGGCCGGCTCCGGAACAGACCCAGGGTTTGCGACGACGGCTGTAAACGATTGGGAACCCGAAAGTGTGAATGGGCTTGTCGATACCGTGAAAACATGGCGCGATCCAAAACAGTACAGGTGCTCCACGCACAATCTTAAATAAAGCAGTAAAGCATGGCATAAGTACAGGATAGTAATAAAGCCCCAAACTACTTTGTGGCCCCAAGAAATAGAAATGAATCAAACTCTGGCACAGGAGGGTCCATAAGGCCTCCCGGATGTGGATAGTGTGAAAAATCAAGGAACAGGTATCAAGTACTCGGGGCCTACAGGACACAAGTGGACATAAAAACCAAATAGCATATATTGCCTACCGGTGCCTCTTTCATTAGTTATCCCAGCAATTTAATAGTTGTATTTAAAGTCATGATCATCTCCACCATAAACATCTGCCAGTATTCCAACAACTGTGGTACTTGACAACACGAGACCGCACCTGAGCAAGCATCTACGACTCGCAAGGCCAGCTATCTACCAAACACAGGTAATAGGAGGTGTCCAAGGAAATATAGAGGCTGCACGGGATATAACTGGGGTATGGGAACTAAAGCATCGCGACACGGATAGAAATAGATCAATAGGAGGAAGTAAAGACTATAAATACAAAATAGGTAGAAGGAGGAGAGATGCTCGCCTGGGAAACACTGCTGACGGATCATATCCGGAGAACTTGTCGATACTCGCATCCATTCATCGGCCTAATCCGGGAAGAAGCAAACACTAGAAGAAACACCAGATGCAATATTTAATACTACGGCATAAGATCTGGCATGATTAGGATATGATGCATGACATGGAAAAGATGTGCTGCAATGAAGTCATATTAAGCGGAACCGGAGTCCCGACAATTAAATAGAAGGTTCAAGTTATTTAGATACCCTGCAATTTAAATGTTGACTGAACAAGGCAAAATATGACATCGGTTTGCTACACAAATTTAAATGGAGTCCAGAATAAGTCAAAGATATCCTGCAGAAACACTCCATATTTAATTATGAGGTGAATCGGCATAATGCCCCCGACCCACTGAATATGTATGCGATCAGGAACAATTTAATGCAACAAGGGGGTATCATATATTATAAAAATAGGAGAAAGGATCCGGGTCACACATTAGGGGGTTCGGATCCGAGGGTCTCGAGGTTCGACGGGATCGGTCTTCGGATCTTCGGGATCAGGGCTTGGAGGTTCCGGCTTAGAGTGTTCGTGGAGAACTTGGTTCGGCATAGGTGGTCGAGGGTGAACTTGTTCGGTGCCGGTAGATCTTGGGGTACCTCTTTGGCTCCACAGAGAACTAGACATCGGGGTTATTCATGTGACGATCCTTTGCGACACATGTTCCTAGGGTGAACCAACCATCCTTGTAGTGACTGCACTGTCACCATCAAACCATACAAACACATCGATCGGGGCAGCATCAGGTGAAGCAACAGGAACCACAAGCACAAACACGCCAGCCCCATACCGCATACACTAGCAGAGAGACACAAATGAAGAGAGGCCCATGACCAGATGACACGGCGAGTTTGGTGACGGTATGCGGGAAGCTGTGCTGGCAGGGGCGCGCGGCGCGACGTGGACGACCGGCTCGCGGAGCTTGCAGCAGTGTAGGGAGGCGGCGCAGTCGATGACGGTCGATGGAGAAGGACGCTGACGCGATGAGGGGAAGCAGAGGAGACGGCGCGACGAGGTGGAGGCCGACGGAGGCTGGGCTCGAGGAGGAACGTCGCGGGGATGGAGGGGGAGACGATGGCGGGGGAGGCCGCGCGGCTAGGAGGAGCTCGGCTCCACGGCGATGAGGGCACGTGGGTCGGAGGGCGGCGGCCGACGCAGAGGAGGTAGGCCGGGTGCGGGGGCAAGCTCAGGGAGGACGCCGAGGTCGGCGGTGCCGGTGACGGCTCTGCTGGCAGAGAGGGCGACGCGGCGGCGGAGCTCCTATGGCCTACGGGGGTGGATCCCACGGCGGCGCTCGGGGACGTAGAGGCACTCGCCTTGGCCGCGGGGAACGGCGAGGCAGAGAGATGGCGGCAGGAAGAGCAGGAGGGTGGAGCCGGGGGAGCTCGGGCGGCGACCGGTCGGTGAAGAAGGGCCGTCGAGGGGGATGTTGAGGCAGAGTAGGGAAGGAGGCAGGCGACGGGGTAGGTGGCGGCCTAGTTGCGAGGCGTGAGCGGGGACGGGGAGTGTGGGTCCAGGGGAAGAGAGAGAGGGGAGGGGATCGAGGCCAGGGTGCACGTGTCCGTCGCGAGAGGGGGCGTACGTGCGGGGTGGGAGTGGGATCGGGGCGAGCGGGGTTGGTAGGAGTGTGCGTGTCCAAGGTGGGGCGTGCGTGTAGGGTGGAGTGTGGGGATTGGCCAGGGGGTGAGGTGGCGCAACGGGGTTGGTCGGGGTGAGGTAGAGGTGTGATAGGTTAGGTGGTGGGCGGCTGGCTATGGGGAGGGAGTAGGTGGTGGTAGGATTAGGGTTGGTTAGTATATTTATATGGGGTAGTAGGCTGCTACCAGCTGGGCTTTTGGGCCTAGCCAGTGGCGGCCTCCCTCGAAACAAAAATTAGTTTTTATTTTGTTTATTCATTTATTTTTATAGAAAAGACTTTTGCAAATAGTTTTTAGACAAATAAAATATTCGGAAGACATTGGGGTTTTAATTTGAAATAAAGACAGGGATATTTAGAAAACAAATATAGGCTTTTAGAAAATAGTTTTAGACAAACATATGCATGATGATGATGATGCTCAAATGCAATGCGGCATGATGACATGAGCATGCGGTCATGATGATGCAATGCACGAAAAACACAGCGATTTTCTGGTAGTGTTTTTAGCGGGATGCCACAATTCGACACCTCTAACAAGGGATCTCACCCTCGAGATCCGCCTCATGGTACCGGGAAGAAGGTTAGTGATCTGAATATTTTTGCTTCATGTAGATCCTCGCGACACCACTAAAAAGAGGTCGTTGTCCGCGATCGTCGAGAGAACACTCCGGGAACAAAAGCGAAGGTAAAGGTATCCACAAATAAAGCCACCTCTAACTTCGACGGAAGGAGCGAAACGGTGCATTCTCATCTACACGAGCAAATAGAGTGAGTAGTCGGCATGGGGGCCAATCCATCACGCACCCAAACTATTACTCCGCACAATCAGTAGAAAAGCGTGCAACCATTCTCGGAATCAGACTGAAGATCTCGACAATCAAGGTTCGGAACAAAGGAGGGATACAGACTCCACATCGGATCTGGCTTAGAGGATGTTGTCGTCGCATTGAAAACACCGGAAGGCACAAACAAGAAACAACAAATGGTACCACAGAAGACGGATTCCTTAGATAGGACGAACACCGGATGTAGAAACACCGTTACCAAAGGAGGAAGCGAAACCCTGAAGGTATGACAGAAAACCCAACCACGAGAATTCCGGGACTCGAAGAAAAGATAAGAGTGCAGATTCAAAACACACCGAGGTAAGAGGAGAACAGCAGAGGGGTAAGAAGTAAATTAGACCTAATTAGATCTATCCAACCGATTTTGCAAAATAGTTTTGACACTCTACACGTCCGTTAGCTAGGTTATCCTACAGGCTGGACCAGTGGGGTATCGCAACTGCTGAGCTCTGATACCACTATGTAACACCCTCGAATCGGCCCTATGCAAGTTTTAGCGCTTCCCGCCAAACCCGCATAGAAACGATTCAAGGACGCCCACCAGGCACTTTCGTGCGGGTGGAAAACGAAGTAATACCATTACACAACAGTCCTCGATGGGACCCACAGAACAGATATATATACAACAGCGACTCAACGAGTCAAGAATACATATATACAATACAAAGATCCGAATCACCTTGCAAACGATAAAGCGTCCGACTACGGACAAGATGCAAATGGGGCTAAGACCCCTGAAGAATAACCAATGGCGTCCATAACCCTGCCCAGGCCAAGACGGAAGGGTAACCATCTAACGACGTCGAACTGAAACCCGCTAAAACAAAAAAAGGGTGCCGACAAAGGGCAAAGAGAAAAGAGGAGCGTCAGTACTGAGGCCAGTACACGGCGAGGCTAGAATTCGGCGGCTCTCGCCTACATAGGTATGGTGGACTGAAGCGGCAGCGCAGCATGCACTAAACAACCTATAGAGACTCGATTTGACTGACGGCTATTAGAGAGGGATAAGAAAGACATATTTGGGGCCAACCTGATACTAACACCAATCATACCCATCCTAGTATTTCCCCCTCGAGACCAAACGAGGAAGTCAAACCGAGGAACTCACACAGTTGGCAATTTTACTCATTCCATTTTAGTTGTAGCAGTTACTAGTCAGATATATATAGCATGAGTCATCCTGATAGCATAAGTAGTGGGCAGTTTTAGTTAACATTCCGTTGTAGTTGGAACATTTACTAGTTAGATATAATTGTCCAATCCCAAAACCCAGCAGTTGTTGACACTTTTATCACATTCCATTGGAGTTGCAATACTTACTAGGCAGATATAACAAAACAACCCAGGTCCACCAGTGGTTGGTATTTTTAATATCCATTCCGTTATAGTGAAGCTGATTACTAGTCAGATATATTAAGTCAAATTAATAACACTACTTTAGTTATGCTTGTCTATGATCGAGATACTGTGCTCCAAGTCGTCCATAACCGCGGACACGGCTTTCAGAAAGTTTTACCCTGTAGGGGTGCACAAATAGCAACACACACTCGATCATACTCGGAAAAACTAACTCAAAACCCAACGAGGCATTCACGAAAAAGCGATCACAGGATTCATAAAATATTTTAGGGGGTCACCCCACTAAGCTACCCGCAACGAAGTTGGCCAGCTCCGGAACGGACCCAGGGTTTGCGACGACGGCTGTAAACGACTGGGAACCCGAAAGTGTGACTGAGCTTGTCGATACCGCGAAAACGTGGCGCGATCCAAAACAGTACAGGTGCTCCACGCACAATCTTAAATAAAGCAGTAAAGCATGGCATAAGTACATGATAGTAATAAAGCCCCAAACTACTTTGTGGCCCCAAGAAATAGAAATGAATCAAGCTCTGGCTCAGGAGGGGTCCATAAGGCCTCCCAGATGTGGATAGTGCGAAAAATCAAGGAACGGGTATCAAGTACTCGGGGCCTACGGGACACAAGTGGACATAAAAACCAAATAGCATATATTGCCCACCGGTGCCTCTTTCATTAGTTATCCCAGCAATTTAATAGTTGGATTTAAAGTCATGATCGTCTCCACCATAAACATCTGCCAGCATTCCAACAACTGTGGTACTTGACAACACGAGATCGCACCTGAGCAAGCATCTACGACTCGCAAGGCCAGCTATCTACCAAACACAGGTAATAGGAGGTGTCCAAGGCAATATAGAGGCTGCATGGGATATAACTGGGGTACGGGAACTAAAGCATCGCGACACGGATAGCAATAGATCAATAGGAGGAAGTAAAGACTATAAATGCAAAATAGGTAGAAGGGGGAGAGATGCTCGCCTGGGAAACACTGCCGACGGATCATATCCAGAGAACTTGTCGATACTCGCATCCACTCATCGGCCTAATCCGCGAAGAAGCAAACACTAGAAGAAACACCGGATGCAATATTTAATACTATGGCATAAGATCCGGCATGATTATGATATGATCCATGACATGGCAAAGATGCACTGCAATGAGGTCATATTAAGCGGAACCGGAGTCCCGACAATTAAATAGAAGTTTCAAGTTATTTAGATACCCTGCAATTTAAATGTTGACTGAACAAGGCAAAATATGATATCGGTTTGCTACGCAAATTTAAATGGAGTCCAGAATAAGTCAAAGATATCCCGCAGAAACACTCCATATTTAATTATGAGGTGAATCGGCATAATGCCCCAACCCACTGAATATGTATGCGATCATGAACGATTTAATGCAACAAGTGGGTATCATATATTATAAAAATAGGAGAAAGGATCAGGGTCACACATTTGGGGGTTCGGATCCGAGGGTCTCGAGGTTCGACGGGGATCGGTCTTCGGATCTTCGGGATCATGGCTTGGAGGTTCCGGCTTCGAGTGTTCATGGAGAACTTGGTTCGGCATAGGTGGTCGAGGGTGAACTTGTTCGGTGCCGGTAGATCTTGGGGTGCCTCTTTGGCTCCATAGAGAACTAGACATCGGGGTTGTTCATGTGACGATCCTTTGCGACACATGTTCCTAGGGTGAACCAACCATCCTTGTAGTGACTGCACTGTCACCATCAAACCATACAAACACATCGATCTGGGCAGCGTCAGGTGAAGCAACAGGAACCACAAGCACAAACACGCCAGCCCCATACCGCATACACTAGCAGAGAGACACAAATGAAGAGAGGCCCATGACCAGATGACGCGGCAAGTTTGGTGACGGTATGTGGGAAGCTGTGCTGGCAGGGGCACGCGGCGCGACGCGGACGACCGGCTCGCGGAGCTTGCAGCAGTGCAGGGAGGCGGCGCAATCGACGGCGGTCGGTGGAGAAGGACACCGAAGCGAGGAGGGGAAGCAGATGAGGCGGCGCGACGAGGTGGAGGCCGACGGAGGCTGGGCTCGAGGAGGAAGGCCGCGGGGATGGAGGTGGAGACGACGGCGGGGGAGGCCGCGCGGCTAGGAGGAGCTCGGCTCCACGGCGACGAGGGCACGTGGGTCGGAGGGTGGCGACCGACACAGAGGAGGTAGGCCGGGCGCGGGGGCGAGCTCAGGGAGGACGCCGAGGTCGGCGGTGCCGGTGACGGATCTGCTGGCAGATAGGGCGATGCGGCGGCGGAGCTTCGATGGCCTACGGGGGCGGATCCCACTGCGGCGCTCGGGGACGCAGAGGCGCTCGCCTTGGCGGTGGGGAACGGCGAGGCAAAGAGATGGCGGCGGGGAGAGCAGGGGGTGGAGCCGGGGGAGCTCGGGCGGCGACCGGTCGGTGAAGAAGGGCCGTCGAGGGGGATGGTGAGGCAGAGGAGGGAAGGAGGCAGGCGACGGGGTAGGTGGCGGCCTGGTTGCGAGGCGTGAGCGGGGACGGGGAGTGGTGGGTCCAGGGGAAGAGAGAGAGGGGGAGGGGATCGAGGCCAGGGTGCGCGTTTCCATCGCGAGAGGGGGCGTACGCGCGGGGTGGGAGTGGGACCGGGGCGAGCGGGGTTGGTGGGAGTGTCCGTGTCCAGGGTGGGGCGTGCGTGTAGGGTGGAGTGTGGGGATTGGCCAGGGGGTGAGGTGGCGCAACGGGGTTCGTCGAGGTGAGGTGAAGGTGTGCCAGGTTAGGTGGTGGGCGGCTGGCTGTGGGGAGGGAGTAGGTGGTGGTAGGATTAGGGTTGGTTAGTATATTTATATGGGGTTGTAGGCTGCTACCAGCTGGGCTTTTGGGCCTAGCCAGTGGCGGCCTCCCTCGAAACAAAAATTAGTTTTTATTTTGTTTATTTATTTATTTTTATAGAAAAGACTTCTGCAAATAGTTTTTAGACAAATAAAATATCCGGAAGACACCGGGATTTTAATTTGAAATAAAGACAGGGGATATTTAGAAAACAAATATAGGCTTTTAGAAAATAGTTTTAGACAAACATATGCATGATGATGACGATGCTCAAATGCAATGCGGCATGATGACATGAGCATGCGGTCATGATGATGCAATGCACGAAAAACATAGCGATTTTCTTATAGTGGTTTTAGCGGGATGCCACAAATCACATGGTGACCGTCGTCGTCGCCATGATCTGTGGCCGAAAGGGCAGCCCGTTTCAACGCCATGGAGGCGTCTCTTCAACCTCTAGAGTGGAGGCCCTCCTCGAGGCTTGGGCCAGAGCTCATTGCCTTCTCCCCACCAAGTGGTGTGTCCCCAGCGGCGTCAAGGTGGCCGGCAGCCGAGGTTCAGCGACGCTGGAGAGGTCAAAGGACCTGATCATGTTTTCTGTCCAAATTTTAGGGCCCTCCTTGCATATGTCCAGGACTGCAATGTAATTTTAATTCTTTCTCAGTGTCCCGTTGTACTTTGTACCCACCGTGGATAATACAATGGCAGCCTTAGGGTCCTTTTGAGACCCCTCTCCTGTTCAAAAAAAAAAGGCAGCAGGACTTTTGTAATGTGTAGTATTCGACGAAAGAAATGGCAAACATACTATTCATAGTCGACACTGGCACCAGATACGCTTGGGTATCAAGTCAAACATCTACACTAGGACCGTCGGCAAACAGATCAGTCCAAGTCTAGTAAAGCGGCTGCATCTTATCACAAGTCGAGCCAGCCAGGCATGTCATCGAACTGTAGATATGGATGTCTATATCACCACACCTCCATATTTGCAAACGCGTAGATCCCCTGAAAACTCTGAACTGCGAAGCATATCATCAAGAGAAAAAAAAAGGAGAGAAGCAAAGAGGCGACGAGCCGACATGAGGAGGAACACCCTCCTCGCCCTCGTGTCCTGGCTCTTGCTGCTCGCGTTCTTCGTCGCAACCGCCACTGCTTCGCTGCGTAAGCCACTGAATTCAGTTCTTCTCTTTCCTTGTCAAGCTTTCTTGGGAAGCTTGTTTAGTTAGACAGTCACCTTCATAGCTTTTAATTTGTTTGCTGAACTTCACCTCGCGCTCCCTTTTGTCTCAGCATGCCAGTGCTGCTGGATTGTGGAGCAACCGACGAGGACCTGCGGCCATGCCTGCTGCGGCAACAACTGCTGCCCGCCTGCTCCGCCGCCACCATATGCGCCCTGAAAAAAGATTGATACTCAGGCTTGTTCATCAGTACTACTATAAGAACAAGAAAGAGATGAAACCTAACCTGAGATGATGCTGTACTGCTCACCTGCTGTTCGTTGAGCATGTAACGATCCCTATTACTTTCCAATAATAATACATCTCTTGGCTCCTTCAGGATGACCACTTCATTTAGGTGCTACATCAAAGACTATTCAGCACTGACTTGTCATCTAAACCATTACTTTGCAAATAGAAATTTCAGCAATAAATTAATCTTCTTATATAATACTAGAATTTTTCCTAGGCTAATCTGGCAAATACTGCCTTCCTTCCCTAAATCTAGTCATCTAAAAACATAAGAATACATGCTATTTCACAAAGGCACGCTTATCATGCCCCCACCCAGCACAACAGTTTCAACTTCAGACAGAACCCATCATTCTAAGGTACATGAACGCCCACAAAGTTAAAATCGACACCCCACAAAAGACCACACAGCAACCTCCTCCACAAGATGCAACTGCAGAGCTCTTACTATCATCAATGCCGACAAGAAAGCGGCATTCTCCCATAGATGGATCAAGGTAGGTTATCATCCCATGCCCGTCGAAGTCACAGCTCTTTGGATCCTGCTTCTGCCTCTGGTAATAGCTGTTGAAAGCAAAGGAAACGTTGCCCTTCTGCCCAATGCCATAGCACGACCCTCCGTAGTAGAGAGTGGTGCAATCCGCCGTGTCGCAAGCAAGCTTCAAGTGATTTGACGCATCGTCAAGGCTCCGAGCGGGGTTTGCGACACACCATCGTGATGGAAGATACGGAACCTCCTTAGCATTCTTCAGCACTGGATTGCCTAACCCAAGGTTCAATGGGTACTTGGCCTGCCCATCAAATGAGAAGATGCCCCAGTGACGCTCGAAGTTTCCAGGTAGTACGCTCTTCTCCTCCTCGTCAAGAAGGCCGAAAAGATAGACATCAGCTGGAGGTACGCCAGGACGAAGCGGAGTTCCTTTGTTGCTCATAACACGGTTGATGAGTCCTTGGTTAAATGCCCTTGCCGCAGTCAAGTTTGCACTTGGTGCTCCCTGAGTTGGCCAACCCACCTCACCGATTGCAATTGGTAGTTGCCCATAGCCGATTTTGCTCAAAGCAGAAATTAATGTGTCAAAATTGCCATCAAAAGCATTGTAGTACACGTTCGCGCCATCTACAAGTGGATGAGTTGATCCTTCGAAGAAGGCATAATCTTCTGGAAAGTCAGAGTTCTGGTAAAGACTGAGAAATGGGTAGATATTGACGACAAATGGAGCTCCATTGGAACTGAGATAACTGGCAATCTGGGTCATTATCTGAGTCAGTTCAGTCCTGAATACTCCTTGGGATGGAACAGAACCCTCGTAGGCGTCTGCGTTGCATGGGACTACTAGCTTCACGTAGCTAGCAAGATTAGCCTTCACTAGTGATTGCTGAATGTTGGTCATCGCTGGAATAATGTACGACTGGAACTGACTCTGGTAGCTTGTCAGAAATGGCTCATTTCCCACAGCAATATATCTGTAATAAATATGTAGATTTGTTAATCATCCACACAATAAGAAATTCAGAAATGGGCAACTACCAAACAGTTCTGTCGTTTTAAAGCAAAACAAGGTCACCCAAGACCAGACAGACCTTATTTACTATTGCAGGTTAAATCTGGTAAAAGGAAATTAAAACCACAGAGACTAGCGCATGGAAGTAACTATAGCAGCATCATAATTTTACTAACCTAAACTAGCAAACTGTCTGAACCCAAGCCTGTGGTTAGTGAATAATGAACAGTGTCCACGGACAGAAATCGGACAATCCAAATTACTTCAAGGCACTGCAGGTTGAATTTCTGATGACTTTTTCACACTATTGCCATGGAAGAAGTAGATGCAGATTATTAACAGAAAGCGGAATACAGTTGTTCCGAGATTCCAGTCTAAAACCGAATTCAGATATGGCACCATGTGGCATTGTGCTTGGTTAATCTTTTCAGGTATCTTATCAAAAGACGTGGATAATGAGGATTAGCAACTATAATTAGACCAAATCTAAAGCTGAGAAGAAACAGGATAACTTCAAGAATATCCATAAATATTCTTCGTTACATGTACTCCCTCCGTCCTAAAATAAGTGACGTGGGTTTGTCTAGATTCGGATGTATCTAGACACATTTTAGTATATAGGTACATTCAAATCTAGACAAACTCAAGTCACTTATTTTGGGACGGAGGGAGTATATGGTTATACATATCCCTCTACACGGGCCATTCACCTTCATCTTGAACAACTCGACCCTAATGTAGTTCTTGAGCATGGTGTTATCATTATCGTATTTTAAAGGTATTTCCAACAAACATACTCCCGATCATACCGAATCGGAATTTACATGTCATGGTATTATCAAATACATAATACTCATGGAAGGTGATTCAATGGCTGCAAAGCGTCTGCAGCTTATGGGTCCTTGTGTGTGTTTAAACAAGTGGGTTTTGGGCATAGCCGTAGAAAGGACATAAAGTCTAAACGGGCATTACAATAAATCAATAAAAAATAATCTGATTTTGCCATTAGTGTACCCTATTGACCCTGAAAAGCATATACTAGTACAGTATCATATGTTTTCAGGAACAAAAGCATATACTGCATTTTCAAGAGAAGCCTCTGTAAAACATAAGGGATGAACTTCTAATAAAAGGGAATCACTAGGCATCTAATTGCAAACAGAAGCAAAATTCTTTAGATCGGCACATCAGCAATGCAATTGAAGTAATCTGCTCATGGACAAATGCAACCAAATGGAATCAAGGCGGCAACAGATTCCCATTTCCACTAACACTGGAGATACCCCACGGCGCCGTTTCCAACAGAAATAAGCTTAAATAATGAGCGCATACCACATTGCCCACTCAATCGACAAGAATCCCCAAACAAGAATCACTAGTGGTGATGCCAAAAAATGCTTCACCGCCCCAAGAGATCTCAAGGAGACAACTCACCGGATGTCGACGCCGCCGCGGCCGACGTACTGCGACACGTTCTGCGCGACCCACGCGTCTGCAGCGGCCGGCGACCCCGCGACGCCCGCGAGCTCCCCGTTGGTGAGGCCGACCATGACCTGGATGCCGCTGCGCGCGAGCGCGCGGAGCACGCCGGGGTCGGCGTCGAAGAGCTTGACCTTCCCGATCCGGTTCTCCCGCAGGAGGCCCACCACCACCTCCGGCGGCGCGCGGTGCGACGACAGCGTGCCCCAGTTCACCCCCACGGCCGCGTCGGCCGCTGCGGCGCACGACAGCGCCAAGGCGATGGCCAGGAGCGCCGCGCGGGCGGCCATCGGCGGGACGTGAATAAATCCCCGCGGTGCTTAGCTGCCTGCGAGCGGTTTCTTGGATGGAAGAGGTCTTCCGGTGGGATTTGGGAGCTGGTGGTTGGGAGCAGGACGAAGATGGTGAGTGTGCTGATGCTCTCTGCCGACTAGCTATCTAGTGTGGGGTTGAAGCTTGGAGAGTGGAAAAGGATGATTGCTCACAGGGAAAGAGTGGAGAAGGGCAAATAGGTAAATGCAACGTCGCAAGGAACGAGGGTCAATACTCAATACTGCGATCGTGGCAGGATTGCCCTGTAACGGATAGAAAGGCATTGGGCCGTTGGATTGGACGATCGAGGAGAGGAACAGAGTGAAAAAAAGAATCGTCTTTTGTCTTTTCACTTTTGCCATTCCAGCCGGTTGCAAAAACGAAATGCATGGAGCTCCCAAAAATTTCATTCAGCCGGACATTTTGAGATCAGTGATCCTTAGTCATTGTATCGATAAAATAAAACTCAATGATGAATTCATCGTCTAATGGCCAACATAAAAGGAAAACAAAATCCGTTCAAAAAAAATGAAGGTGTCGAGCTTTTATAGGACAGGCAATTAAGAGATTACAGGCGAACAAATGGGCTTTGTTTTCGCTGTGGAGAGAAATATGATCCTACCCATCAATGTCAGAAGAAACCAGTTGCTGAACTGCATGTGGTGACACCATAGGACACACCTGAATTGCTGTAAGACGAGATATTGAATATGATATAACAGAATGATCTAGCTCAAGCTACACAGCTCAGCTTGTCCATTCATGCTCTAGCTGGAACTGAATGAGCTAACACTATCCGGTTGCGAGCTCTGATTGGCAACCAAGTGCTGCTCATTCTAGTAGATTCTGGCAGTAGTGGTAGTTTTATCAATGCCAACATGATGGACAAGATTCAATGCACCATCCAAGAGACAAAACCGATTCCGGTTAAAATTGCTAGTGGGGAATTCATGCAGTGCAACAAACTCATTCCCAATTTGTCTTGGTGGTGTCAGGGGCACACATTCACCTCTGATGTGAGGGTTTTGGAGTTGGGAGCCTACAATGCTATACTGGGCATGGACTGGCTGCAGCAGCATAGTCCCATGGTCACAGATTGGGCGAATCACTGTCTAGCTTTTCCTTATAAAGGAGCTATGATCAAGCTAAAGGGTATTCTGGCACCATCACCGGAATAGGTGAAAGAGTTGCCTATAGAACATCTACTGAAGTGGTATAAAGGCAATGAAGTCTGGGCTACAGCTATTATCAAACAGGAGGATGACCCTGAAAGAGCACAGATTCCTTCTGAGCTGTCCGATAAGGAGTCTATCATATCTTCGGACTAAAACTATATTCTGCTAACCATCATGTTCCACCCCGATCTGGTACGATTGCCAGATGGGGATCGGACGCTGTCGTGAACGAGAAGAAAGGAATTCAGAATTAGAGAGAGAGAATTCAGTTTTCTCATTCATTTTCAGCATGTCGTCTCCCGTTACAGAGTCTAGTCTTTATACCCTTCCTTTTCTCCACTGACACATAGGTCCACACGATTGGCACGCAGGCCCCACACGTCATATGCTATGTTGGACCGCACCTTCTGTGTCTCTCTCTATGGTGATGGATCTGCCTATGTGACAATACCCTCCCGAGGAAAATGTGCTTGCCCCAAGCCAACACCTCGGGAAACAGCACCTTAAGTACCTCCCAATCATCCCAAGTAGCAGAATCTTCAGGTAGATTAGTCCATTTGATCTTCACTTGAGTGATTGCGGAGTTGCCCTTCTTGACCATTCACCTATCCAGGATCCTTTCAGGCACCGTCTCGTGTGAGTCCAGCTCTGGTAGAGTAGGCGCTGCTGAGAACACTGGTGAGTAATCAGGTCCGTGCTCTTTCAGTTGGGAAACGTGAAACACAGGGTGGATCAGGCTGCTCGAAGGTAGTTGGAGCTTGTACGCCACTTTGCCAATTCGCTCCAAGATCTCGCAGGGACCAAAATATTTGAAGGCCAACTTGGGAAAAGGCCTGGAAACAACTGACTGTTGCACATATGGTTGTAGTTTCAGGAGTACCTTATCACCAACCTAAAACTCTTTTTCTGTGCGATGTTTGTCAGCTTTTAACTTCATGCGATTACGGGCTGCGGCAAGATTAACCTCCAGCTTTGCCAAATGAGTTGTCCTATCCTTGAGGATATCCAGGTCATCTTCTGCAGGGACCATAGGCATAACACCCAAATTTGGGTCATGTCCATATAATGCTTTGAATAGTGACATACCGATTGCACCGTGAATAGCTGAGTTGTACCAAAACTCCGCGAGCGAAATCCATTTCTTCCATTTCTTAGGATTATCCTGAATGCTGCAGCGGAGGTACATCTCCAAGCTCTGGTTGACGCGCTCTGTCTGGCCGTTAGTCTGGGGATGGTAGGCAGTGGTAAACTTCAGTTTTGTCCCTAGTTTCTCGAAGAGCTGCCTCCAGAACAAGCTGGTAAAAATGGTCCCTCGATCAGACACAATAGACTTGGGCATGCCATGCAACTTCACAACGTTGTCGACAAACACTCGAGCAACTTGAGGTGCTGAGAATGGGTGCTTCATTGGAATGAAATGAGCATACTTCATGAAGCGATCCACCACTACCAAAATTGTGTTTGCACTGTCAGAAAGTGGTAGTCCTTCAATGAAATTGACTGTAATGTCTTGCCAAGCGCCGGCAGGGATTGGCAGAGGTTGGAGGAGCCCTTGCGGATGCTGATTTGAGTGCTTCGCATGTTGACAAATGTCACATTGTCGAACAAAATCTGTCACCTTAGTTTTCATGCCCGCCCAAGCAAAAAGCCGTTTGAGGCGCTGATATGTAGCCTCGACACCGGAGTGGCCTCCTATTGCACTTGCGTGAAATGCGGATATCATCTTTGTATGAAGGGCAGAATTGGCTCCCAGCCACACCCGTTCGTGAAAACGAATCAGTCCTTGTTCTAGTGTATAGCCATGTTCATCTAGGCCGACTATGGCTAGTTCCGTGAGGCAACGCTATGCGTCGTGATCTGTAACGTACGTGACCACCTCTTGTAACCATGCTGGTTTGATTTCTGTACAAGACTGAATTGGCAATAGATGCCCCACTCGTGATAGGGAGTCAGCAGCTTGATTTTCGGTGCCCTTGCGATAGACGATCTTGAATCGTAATCCCATTAATCGAGCCATTGCTTTCCGCTACAAGGGTGATTGCAAGTTCTGATCTTCGAGGTAGCTCAGACTATGATGGTTTGTTTTGATCACAAATCCACCCCGTTGTCAGTACGCCCGCCAGCGCTCGACTGCCATTAAGAGTGCAAGGAATTCCTTCTCATAAATTGATAGCTAAAGATGCATTGTGCTGAGAGGCCTGCTTAAATAGGAAATTGGATGCTGATCCTGCATCAGCACTGTGCCTATTCCCAGGTCACACGCGTCGGTCTCCACAACGAATTGTTTGTTGAAATTTGGCAATTGAAGAACCGGTGTGGAAATCATTGCCTCCTTGAGTGCCCGGAATGCACTAGTTGCTTGCTCAGTCCAGATGAACCCTTTGTTCTTCAGTAGATTGGTTAGAGGACGAGAGATGATGGCGTAGTTCTTGACGAATTTGCGGTAGTATCCGGTGAGACCGAGGAAGCCCCGCAGTTCAGTGACTGATGTGGGTTGTGGCTAATTGACCATGACTGCCGTTTTCTTTGGATCAGTGGCCACATCATCAGCAGAAATGATATGTCCGAGATACTCCAAGCTTGCACGTGCAAAAGAGCATTTGCTCTCCTTGACATATAAATGATTTGCTCTTAAAAGTGTTAGTACTTGTGTCAAATGTTGGACATGCTTCCCAAGTGATGTGCTGTACACTAAAATGTCGTCCATGAAGACCAAGACAGATTTGCGCAAAACAGGGATTGAGTACTTGATTCATCACACACTGGAAGGTTGCTGGTGCATTGCAGAGACAAAATGGCATCACCCGGAATTGATAGTGCCCTTGGTGTGTTTCGAACGCTGTTTTATGCTCATCAGCAGGAAGCATTCTTATCTGATGATATCCTACTCTCAGGTCCAGCTTAGAAAAAATAGTAGCATCAGCTAATTCATCCAAAAGCTCATCAATGATAGGCATGGGAAAGGTATTTTTGATAGTTATCTCATTCAGCTTGCGGTAATCAATGTAGAACCTCCATGAACCGTCTGTCTTTTGCACTAACAACACCGGGGAGGCATAAGGGGACATACTGGGCACAATGAAACATGCTTCCAACATCATCTTCACTTGCTTTTCAATTTCATCTTTATGGGCTGGTGAGTACCTATACGGTCGAGCATTGAATGGAGTAGCTTCCGGTTTCAATGCGATGGCATGATCATATTCTCTTTCCAAAGGTAGTGTGGTAGGTGTGGCGAAAACATCCCCAAAAGTTTGCAAAACTGCCTGTACTTCAGAAGGAATCTGTGCTCTTTCAGGGTCGCCCTCCTATTTGATAATAGTTGTAGCCCAGACTTCATTGCCTTTATACCACTTCAGTAGCTATTCTATAGGCAACTCTTTCACCTGTTCCGATGATGGTGCCAGAATACCCTTTAGCTTGATCATAGCTCCTTTATAAGGAAAAGCTAGACAGTGATTCGCCCAATCTGTGACCATGGGACTATGCTGCTGCAGCCAGTCCATGCCCAGTATAGCATCATAGGCTCCCAACTCCAATACCCTCACATCAGAGGTGAATGTGTGCCCCTGACACCACCAAGACAGATTGGGTATGAGTTTGTTGCACTGCATGAATTCCCCATTAGCAATTTTAAATGGAATCGGTTTTGTCTCTTGGATGGTGCATTGAATCTTGTCCAACATGTTGGCATTGATAAAACTATCACTACTGCCAGAATCTACTAGAATGAGCAGCACTTGGTTGCCAATCAGAGCTTGCAACCGGATAGTGTTAGCTCCTTTAGTTCCAGCTAGAGCATGAATGGACAAGTTGAGCTGTGTAGCTTGAGCTAGATCATTATGTTCTATCATATTCAATATCTCGTCTGACAACAATTCAGGTGTGTCCTCTGTTGTCACCACATGCAGTTCAGCAGCCAGTTTCTTCTGACATTGATGGGTAGGATCATACTTCTCTCCACAACGAAAACAAAGCCCATTTGTTCGCCTGTAATCTCTTAGTTGCCTGTCCTTCTAGAGATCACCCCTCCTGCCCGAATAGCCGGTTTGAATCCTTCTCCTTTATGCACTGTGGGATCAGCCTTGATGTAATGTGCCTATCGATGACCCCATATGTTAACACTAGCCAACACTTCCTGCTGCACAGTGGCTAGTAAGATTGCTTGCTCAACAGTTTCAGGGACCTGAGCTTCTACTGCACTGCGAATATCCGACTTGAGCCCCTTGATGAACTGGGAAACGAAAAATAGCTCGTCGTAATGTGGGTTCTGCATCGAAATCTGATATGAAAGCGACTCAAATTGTGCCTGATATTCCTCTATGGTTCCTCTCTGTTTCAGCGCAAGGAACTGCTTCATAAACTTGCGAGGATCATCGGCACCAAATTTCTCTTCCACGGCTAACATCAGTGTTGGCCAGGAATTTATCTCGTGACGAAGATGATATGCTTTCAGCCAGAGAGCTGCATTCCCATCCATGTGCAGAGTAGCTGATACTAACAAAAGAGACGGATGCACGTTGAACAATCTGATATAATCCATACATTTGTCTTTCCATATGCATGGCTGATCACCGTCGAATCGAGGAACGACATCTTCAAATTATGTTTAGCTGTGGAATCCCCAATTGAGCTTGGTCTACCGCCGCCAGCGCCCCCAAATCCTCTTCCGCCAGCTCCCCCGGATGTACCACCACCCACACCGCCAAGTACACCGCCACCTGTGTCGCCCCTGCTTCCCCCAGCATGTGGAATGCCTGCGGAAAAAGAACCCCCGCCGTCCTCCACCCTTCCTGGTGCTCGATTCGAAGCAGATTCTCCAGGAGTGTTTCCCGACCATGACAGATGAGTGGGCTGAAGAGAGCTCTTCCCCATGGCAACGCACTGATCAGGATCTAGATCTTCCTCCTCCGAAAACAGAGGATGCTCCGGGTGGCAGCCCAACCTGTCCACCACGGAAGTGAGCTTGGCGTTGATTGCCACAATCTGGAGAGCCGTATCCGTCTGTGCCTTCGCCGCCGCCTCGACCGCCACCGCAACGATGTCCAATTGCGCGACGATGCCTTGCTGTGTGGAATCCATCACCGTGACGCGGCCGTGTAGCAGATCGACTGCCTGCCGGCACTCGGTGAGGGATGCCTCCGCCGAGGCTGCTGCTTCTCCCATCGCTGCTAACACCAACGGCGTTTGCGGTGAGGGCTTAGATGGCGCCGTGGTGAACTCCTTGCCGGCCGGGCCAACCGATCCACGATGTTTCTCAGGACTTTACGGTCCATGGCACGACGAATTGGAAGCTCGACGGAACATGCCGCCACCGCGGGGATGAGGATCTTACCGGATGAGCAATCTGAGGATGGCCACTTGAACCTGTCTACCCGCGGAGCGCCTCGCCAACGATCGGTGAGTCTGATACCAAGTGTTCCACCCTGATCTGGTATGTGCCAAATGGGGATCGGACGCTGTCGTGAACGAGAAGAAAGGAATTCAGAATTAGAGAGAGAATTCAGTTTTCTCATTCATTTTCAGCATGTCGTCTCCCGTTACAGAGTCTAGTCTTTATACCCTTCCTTTTCTCCACTGACACACGGTCCACACGATTGGCACGCAGTCCCCACACGTCATACGCTATGTTGGACCGCACCTTCTGTGTCTCTCTTATGGTGATGGCTCTGCCTGCGTGACAGGAAGGCAATTCGGGGGCGGATACATTGCAAATGTATCTATAATTTTGATGTTCCATGCTTGGTTTTATCCACTTTCTTGTGTTTTGTTCCAACTTTGGAGTACTTTTCATATGATTTCTTGGACTAACCTATTAACAAGAGCCACAGTGCCAGCTACCTGTTTTCTGCTGTTTTTGGTTCCAGGAAAGTCAAAAAATGAATATTCTCGGAATTGGACGGGACAAAAGCCAAAGTGCCATTTTTCCGGATGTCATCAAGTGCCAAAATACGAGACGGAGAGGGGCCAGGGGGCCACCACACCACCTGGCCGCGCAGCCAGGCCTGGCTCGCGCCAGGGGGTGGTGTGGCCGCTCCCGGCACCCCATCGGCCTCTCCTTCCGCCTATATATTGCCCTCTGGACGAAAACCCTAAGGGCCTGATCAAAAATCCACGAAAGAGTTTGTAGTCGCCGTCATCTCCATCCCTAGATCGGGAGGGATCTGAAGCTTTTCCCGACACCCTGCCGGAGAGGGGAATTCACCCTGGAGGCCTTCTTCATCACCATGCAAGCCTCCGGTGTGATGCGTGAGTAGTTCATCCTTGGACTACGGATCTATGTAGTAGCTAGATGGCTGGTTCTCCTCCTTTGTGCTTTTATGTTTAGATCTTGTGAGCTCCATTCATGATCAAGATCATCTATTTGTAATTCTGCATGTTGTGTTTGCGGGGATCCGATGGATATTGAGATGCTATTTCAGATTGATTATTGATTCTATCATGTCTTTGTTATTTGTGATCTTGCATGCTTTCCGTTGTTAGTAGCTACCTTGGCCAAGTAGATGCTAGCAACTCCAAGAGTTAGTATTTATGCTCGATAGTGGTTCCATGCCTCTGGTAATCTGGGGAAGTGATAGAAATCTCTAAGGTACTAGATGTAATGTTGCTACTAGGGAGAAAACAACAATCCTTTGTTCATAGAACAATCGTATTGTTTACTTTACACGTAGTTCATAAAGCAATAATATGTTGCTTTCAATTTAATACTGGAGGGGGTTCGGATGATAACTTGAAGATGGATTATTAGTCATAGATACAGTTGGATGGCGGTCTATGTATTATGTTGTAATGCCCAATCAAGTGTCAAAGGAGTCAAGATGATTAGTATATGCATGTATTTCTTTCTCGATGTTTGTCAATTTCCCCGCTGTAATTTGTTCACCCAGCATGTTATCTATCTTAAGGAGAGCCACCTCTAGTGAACTATGGATCCCGGTCCTTTTTCTTGACATACAATCTATAAACTGTTTACTTCTTTGTGTTTACTTTCTGCAAACTTTTACTTCTTTCCATTCGATACGTTTAATCCTTTGTTTTCTGCAAAACACGATGAGATTGACAACCTCATCGCAAGTTGGGGACAAAGTTCTATGGTTGTGTTGTGCAGGTCTCCAAGTTGCTACTAGCACCGGTAGTGCGCCCTGCCAAAGCTCAGCTAGTAACACCTTTGGGGTGTTTCCTTGCTCCTACTAGTTCGATTAAACCTTGGTTTCATAACTGAGGGAAACTTGCTGCTGTGCTCATCATACCTTCCTCTTGGGGTTCCCAACGAGCTCTACATCAACACCGCACCAGCACTTTTCTGGGCGCCGTGCATTGAGCCATCAAGCATTTTTCTGGCGTCGTTGCCAGGGAGTCAAGGTCATCTTCACAAGGGGAGTCCCTCATAACCAATCTCTTTACTTTGTTATTTTTGTTTTGCTTAGTTTCTTTTTGCTTTGTTTGCTTGTTTCTTTATCAAAAACACACAAAAAAAGTTTTACTAGTTTGCTTTCTTCTTTGAAAACCCAAATAAAAATGACTACTCTGGAAAACACTAAGTTGTGTGACTTCACTAGCACCAACAACAATGATTTTATGAGCACACCTATTTCTCCACCTGTGCCTGAAAATACTTTCTTTGAGATAAAACCTGCTTTGCTCAATCTTGTTATGAGAGAACAATTTTCTGGTATTGGTAATGAAGATGCTGCTTCCCATCTAAATAACTTTGTTGAACTTTGTGAGATGCAAAAGCATAGGGATGTAGATGGTGATATTATTAAGCTGAAATTGTTTCCTTTCTCTTTGAGAGGAAAAGCTAAAGAATGGTTGAATTCCTTAACTATGAATAGTATTGATTCTTGGACTAAATGCAAAGATGCTTTCATTGGAAAATACTATCCTCCTTCTAAGATTATATCTATGAGAAGTGAAATAATGAAGTTTAAATAACTTGATAATGAGCACGTTGCTCAAGCTTGGGAAATAATGAAATCTTTGGTAAAGAATTGTCCCACTCATGGACTGACTGCTTGGATGATCATCCAAACTTTTTATGCAGGATTGAACTATTCTTCAAGGAACCTCTTGGATTCTGCTGCTAGAGGTACCTTTATGACCATCACCATTGGTGCTGCAACAAAACTTCTGGACAATATGATGGTTAATTATTCTGAATGGCATACTGAGAGAGCTCCACAAGGTAGGAAGGTAAATTCTATTGAGGAAACCTCCTCCTTGAGTGATTAAATTGATATTATTATGTCTATGCTTGTTAATGGGAAAGCCCATATTGATCCAAATAATGTTCCTTTAGCTTCTTTGGTTGCTCAAGAAGAGCAAGTTGATGTGAACTTCATAAGAAATAACAACTTTGGCAATAATGCTTATAGGAGTAATTTTGGTAACAACAATTATAAGCCATATCCTCCCAACAATGGTAATGCTTATGGAAATTCTTACAACAATAATAGGAGTGCTCCCTCTGAACTTGAAGTTATGCTTAAAGACTTTATTAGTAAGCAAACTGCTTTCAATAAAACTATTGAGGAAAAACTCTCTAATGCTGAAAGAAATATAGCATCTTTGGCTGAAGCTCAATCTTCTTTGAATAAAATGGCTGCTAAACCTGAAACTAATGATAATCCCTTTGAAGTTACCAATGCTATACAAGTAAGAATTGATGAAAATGTTAGAGTATTAGCTGAATTACATGCTAAGTGGAAAAGAGAAGATGAAATTGCTAGAAACATTAGTGTTTCTACTATTACCACCACTAGTGTTGAGGCTAGTAATAGTTCTACTACTTTAGATGATAAATTTGATTTTGATCTTGATGGTTGCAACATCTCTGGAGTTATTAAGTTCCTACAAAAGCTTGCTAAAAGTCCTAATGCTAGTGCTATGAACATGGCTTTTACAAAACACATTACTGATGCTCTCATAAAGATTAAAGAAGAAAAGATGAAACATAAATCTTCTATTCCTATAAAACAAGAAGATGGTTGGGAACCCATCATTAATATGAAAGTGAATGACTTTGATTTTAAAGCTTTATGTGATCTTGATAGTAGTGTTTCTATTACGCCTAGAAGGATTTATGATATGCTTGATTTGCCTCCACTTGAAGATTGTTATTGAATGTCCCACTTTATGATAATGCTAAAAATAAACTCATGGGGAGTCTTAATGATGTTCTTATTATGGTTAACAATGCCTATGTCCCTGTTGATTTCTATGTTTTAGATGTTGAATGCAATGCTTCTTGTCCTATTACTTTGGGAAGACCTTTTCTTAGAACTGTTGGTGCCATTATTGATATGAAAGAAGGCACCATTAAATATCAACTACCACTCAATAAAGGTATAGAACACTTCCCTAAAAAGAGAGAAAAGATTTCTTTTTCTTCTCCTATGAAAACAAAATTTGGTCTTAATGCTTCTTCATTTGAGAACACTTGATTCTTTCTTTGCTTCTTATGCCTAACTTAAAGGCGTTAAAGAAAAGTACTTATTGGGAGATAACTCAAAAGTTTTAGATGAGTCTTGGAAGTTATTACCTCTATAATAAACTCTCCCTATCCTTTTTATTTGCTTTTTGTGCCAAGAGTAACCTCTAATGAGAGAGAAGTAATGATTGGGAAAGTTGCTGTCCTGAAACAGATTCTTGTGCTTCACCGTAAAAATTCGTGTAAAATATCTGAACGTCTTTCTAAGGCGTGAATTTTTCTGCTTCTGCCCCATATTGGTATCTAACTTTCGTTAGTTCAACACTTTTTGATTTGAGCAACAGAAGGTCTTTAAAAAAATTCGTCTTTACCTGCTAGTCTGTTTTGACAGATTTCTGCCTTTTTCTGTATTTCCTTCTTGTTGGTTCCTTTTTGAGTTCTTTTGGGGAATTGAGATTTTTGAGGGAAGTGATACAGTATATAGTGTTCTAATGGAAGTTTATTTAGTGTTAGAACTGAACCTTAAGACCTATTATTTTGCCCGCAAAAAAAATCTTGAGTGTACTAATGTTGCTAATAAAGATTGTGTAAAGTTTTGTATGAAGGAAAAAAATTCAGGTGTATGGAAGGAATGAGTAATGAGATGAAGGATGGACTAAAGCTCAAGCTTGGGGATGCCACGCGTGTCACCCCAAGAAAATCCAAGAAGTACAAGCGTCAAAGCTTGGGGATGCCCAAGGCATCCCCTTCTTCATCAATAAAAATCCCAGGTTTCTTCCAAACGCTTCATTTTTATTGTTTCATGCACAGTTGTGTTGTTCTTGGAGCATCTTCTTTTTCGTTTTCGGTATGGTTTTTCGTTTGCTTTGGTTTGCTTAGTTTGCTGAATAAATTGGTTGGACCCCCTCTTTCATACATTGGTTTGCAAATAGTTTGGTTTGGTTTGGTTTGGAAAAGAGTAGGAAAGTTCATGCTTATGTGGTAAAAAGAGCTTGTTTTTGACTATGGCCTATGCTTTGTCATGCCATGCTTGATATTGTTTTGGCTTTATGCTTAGTATTCTTTGATGTAGCATGAATTGTTATAAACAATTGAGATTGCTTAATGTGCCTTGGATGAATCATGCGTTGTTTTAGCATATTAAAGCATAGTATAGTGGTATTCTCCTTTAATGCTTTATTTGGGTTGACTTGGCGCATGCTCACACCATGTTATGACTATCTCAAGTCACCATAGCCTTGATGATCCTTTAGTTTTCAACTTGTAGTATCACTTTATGCTTTGATCAATGATGTTTTGTCGCTCTGCATGATTATGGCCATCATTGCTCTCTTAGTTTGTCGCTCCCAGTCTTTTGCTAGCCTCCACAACAAAGTATGAGTTCCACTCATGCATCGAACTCCCTAAACCAAGTTATTCCAAAGAGTCCACCATACCTACCTACTAGCTTATGCTATTCCAAGTATATTCATGCTTTTGTTTACCTTCCAAATTAAACTTGTTATGAGAAAACTAGTGATTAGAGCTCTCACGAACTTGATGGCACACTTTACTTTACTTGCCCTTAATAAACTTGAACCATTGTGTCTTCTATGTTGTATATGCTTGCACTTATTTGTCGGGAATTAGCAGAACCATGATTTCATGGGGAACGCTTTCAACATTGCACTTGGCACTTGTACCTAGTTGATATCATGCTATTTTGTATATGGATGTCGTCGGTGTGAAATGAAAGGGGAGCTTGTAAGTCCATGGAGTTATGTATATGTGTTAGAGAAACGCTTGGGCCGCTGGTCTAATCCATGCTGACATGGTGGAAACCTGCAGCGTAACCATAATGAGCTGTCTATGAAGCATTCTTCTTATAAAAAAAGAGTCCTATATTGAGAAAAAAAGAGAAAAGAAAAAAAGAGATACTATGAAAAGAGGAAAGAGAGAAAAAAGCACCATATTCCCATGGTAAATAAGAAGAATGCTGAGATGCTCGTTGTCTGCTTGCCTTGTCATTTTGATATGGGGATTATTCCGTATCATCGGCCAAGGGGTACCCCGTTGGTGGTTCCCAATGATACACATATACTTACGATGACAAGAACTTTCTGGTGACTAAACTTGAGTAGCATGAGGAGCGGCCCTCGTATACAAGGAACATGAGATTTCTGACTTATACTTCGTCAAGCATGTACACCATAGTTTGTTCACTTTAACCTTAATCACTTCAATATGCTTATGATAGGGGCAATGAGAGCTGAAAGCTACAAGTACCATACTTTTTGGAAGCTCCTTATGAGACTTGAATCCCTACTTCCTTTTACAAAGGCCTTTCTTCCACCATTATATTGAGTCTCCACCTTCTATCTTTATGCACCTACTTTGAGAGCATAGTGGCCATTCTTAGTTCTATGTGCATTGTCCCAAGACTAGTTGATTGATGCATACTTTGATATTGCTTGTTTGAAACTATTGTATCTAGTCATTCTTATGAACTTTCAAGGTGTCCTATGCATTTATATTTGCTACTCTATTGAGGGACAAGCTGAATACTATTATGCCATGTTTTCTTTATATGAAACAAACAAACGTCTTGCAAAGCATTGTTATTTATGAATCTTTTGTTTGTGCCTTTTCATGTTGCATCATAGTTTCTTTTCTTATTGCTAGAACTTTGTCTTTCATGTTATGATTGAAGTACTATGATCCCAGCTTTGAATGTTTTACAAATACTTTGATCAAGTCTTTGATGGTGCATGTCACTCCAAAAATTATTCTTTCTTTTTATCACTTACCTACTCGAGGACGAGCAGGAGTGCCTCTGGTAATCTGGGGAAGTGACAGAAATCTCTAAGGTACTACATGTGCTGTTGCTACTAGGGAGAAAACAACAATCCTTTGTTCATAGAACAATCGTATTGTTTACTTTACACGCAGTTCGTAAAGCAATAATCTGTTGCTTGCAACTTAATACTAGAGGGGGTTCGGATGATAACCTGAAGGTGGATTATTAGTCATAGATACAGTTGGATGGCGGTCTATGTATTATGTTGTAATGCCCAATCAAGTCTCAAAGGAGTCAAGATGATTAGTATATGCATGTATTGCTTTCTCGATGTTTGTCAATTGCCCGACTGTAATTTGTTCACCCAGCATGTTATCTATCTTAAGGAGAGCCACCTTTAGTGAACTATGGATCCCGGTCCTTTTTCTTTACATACAATCTATAAACTGTTTACTTCTTTGTGTTTACTTTCTGCAAACTTTTACTTCTTTCCATTCGATACGTTTAATCCTTTGTTTTCCGCAAAACACGGTGAGATTGACAACCTCATCGCAAGTTGGGGACAAATTTCTGTGGTTGTGTTGTGCAGGTCTCCACGTTGCTACTAGCACCGGTAGTGCACCCTGCCAAAGCTCAGCTAGTAACACCTTTGGGGTGTTTCCTTGCTCCTACTGGTTCGATTAATCCTTGGTTTCATAATTGAGGGAAACTTGCTGTTGTGCTCATCATACCTTCCTCTTGGGGTTTCCAACGAGCTCTACATCAACACTTCACCAGCACTTTTCTGGGCGCCGTGCATTGAGCCATCAGGGGCAGCTCAACACATTGCTTGGGAACTTAGGGTGTGTTCGGTTAGTGTCACCAAGTGGAATGGAATGGAACGGTTCCACACCTGAGGGACGTTCTAGTGTTCAGTTGAGAAATCGAATGAAACGAGGTGGTTCCTCAAAAGAGAATATTCCCTCTACATCCAGAATGTACCCATTCCACAAAATTGGTGGAATCTCCTTGTTCCTCTATGCTAAAGCCACCCAAATGTTCTCACTCTCTCTATTCTCTTGCCATCCTTTTTTCTAAATGCACCCAAACATAAAATGGAACCATTCCATTCCACTTTTTGGCCCAACCGAACATAGGATGGAACCATTCTATTACACATTTTTTTGTCATAACCAAACACAAGAACGAAACCAACCCATTCTAGTGGAATGGAACCATGACATTCCATTCCACTTCGTTCCCGAACTGAACACACCCTTAATTACTTGACTAACATGTACGTCCACAATGAATGACTTGATTCGTAAAGAAAAATATAAAATGACCCCGACCTACCATATATCTAGCGGCTAGACATAAGGGAGTGGTGGAAGAGATCGATGGATCCTTAGGTAGTTACCCTAGCCAGCCAGTTGCTGGAGCACGTACGGAGGGAATGGCGACGACGATGAGTCGGGTGTTTATGTACATGGTGATCGAAAGATACAAGCCCCTCTTATAGTCCGTGTACATGGTGTACCGCATCAACCCTTGGCGCCTCTTCTTCTCCGAAAAGGATGACCGACGGCCACAGGCTCCCGAGGCGGCGGCAGAAGTCAAGGCTCGCCTGCCACCCCCAATCCTGAGCTTGTACTCTTTGGTCAGCTATCCGGCCATGGACTTCGCGCTCTTCGGTCACAACAAGGATAAGATCGTCGCCATGGGCTGCAACGGCCGCCGAACGGTCCTCTATGACGATGCTCTGCAGGCCGTCTCTGCGTTACCCGGCATGAAGGAATCCAAGCTATATTTCCGCATGGCGTACCCTGTGTGGCTTGCCGTGGGTGCCCATCTGTTTGTCACGGACAACCCACCCATTCGGGATGCGTCGTTCACATCTATGGAGGCACTCATCAACCACGGGTCCCCTCGGCCTGCAGTGGCAGACTTGTTCTGGCAATCCATCTCGATGCTTCCCTATGCGAAGCTGGAGCACACCCCGGCCATCTCGAAGTCGGCCGAAATCTCTGTCAAAGCCTACATGGTGGTCGGCGAGTCGCAAGTCTGGGTCTCCATGGAGAGCTACGGCACCTACTCCCTAGACATGGAAAAATTCCGCTATGACCTGGAGGGCAAGGAGATCAGGCGTCGTGAGTGGAGCAAGGTCGGCGACTGGGGGTTATCATTCGGATCGTGCTACGCTTCCCCCGGGGATGGATCCCCTGGGTCCCCAACCGTCGGATTGAGCCAGATCAACGGTCTAGATCTCTCCCTCCTGTCTTTCTTCTAGCTTTTGCTACATTTGTCCTGCTTTTGCTACAAATAGTACCGCTTTTTGCTACATGTAGCAGAAAACGGTTCAGCCCAAAAAATAGAAAAACAGACTAGACCTCGTCGGAGATTTCGCCGGAGACCTTGTAGCAAAAGGTTGTGCTAATGTAGCAAACCCGACCTCACCCCGGAGACTCGCCGGACACTTTCGCCGGAGATCTCGCCGGAGACTTTCGCCGGAGACCTTGTAGCAAAAACTTTGCGCTAGTATAGCAAAATCACAAAAATATTGTAGCAATTTTTTTTTGTAAATGTAGAAAAAATCTATTTCGCCGGAGACATCATCGGGACTTTGTAGCAAAAAAAATTTCTACCATAGCAAAACCTTCGTCGTACATCTTGTAGCAATTTTTTACAATATTGTAGCGAACACATAGAACAGTTCTAGCAAAACAAATCCATGTATGTAGCAAATCCCCACCACAACAAAGAAAATCCTAGAACGCAACCCTTGTCGTCGGTAGCACCTCCGGGCATCATCAGTAGCAAGTCAGGTCGTCTTAAGTAGCAACTCTACCCATCGTCTGTAGCACTGTCACCTTAAGTAACTCCGTGGTGGTCGTCGACACCATCGCTGGAGATGGAGGCTGGTCGTCTCGGTTGTCGACACCTGAGACGGAGATGGAGGCCGGCCATGGCGGTCGTCGATGCCGGAGACGAAGATGAAGCCCCGGCCAGAGCTCGCAGGAACCCCCATGGGGTGCTGTGGGAGGGAATGTTCGTTTGTGGTACCAAAATTGGTGGGTGAGCGCACAGCGGTACCCGAGTTGTCATCAATCGCGCGGAGGGGCCATAGTAGAATCGCCAATTGTCTAGAAGGGCCAAATGGGGGTGAATACAAATCTAACAGCCAAACGGTCGTTTGAACCAGACGAAAAACGGTTGAACTCAAATACGGCCGTTAGGTCAACTATTCTTTGCCCGCCGTGTCAGTATTCCCCGTTATCTTTTGCGGTCGTGGACTAGCTTACCCCTGCGTGGACCAGATCCCTGAGTGGACCAGATCTATTTCTTTGCTCTGCTCTAGTCTTCTCCCCTGCTCCCCTCCCCATAACATTTGCTCAGCTCCGGTTGCTCGTCTCAGATCGGAGCTCGCACTTGCTCTAATTTGCATCCCGCCATGTCTGGTCAACCTCCCACGCCTCTAATCGAAGCTCGCAGTCGTTGTCGTTGCATCGTCCCCCGTATCGAAGCTTCGCGTCCTCGGAACAATATCTCGCCTCTGGCTAGTCCTTCTCGCATGGTGGAGCGTGTCCCATCGGGCGATCCAGGCCAGCAACCGGCCTCGGGAAGTTGCGTGCTGCCACGCACCCTAGGCATGGTAGCCCTGGCACAGCAGTTCGACGACCACACTCTCATGGCCACCATGCTGGGCGTCCGTCCCGCCGTATCGCCGCCAGAGTTGCTGTCGGCTTTCAGGTCTCGTTTTGGGATCA
Source organism: Avena eriantha (assembly GCA_910589775.1). Lineage (NCBI taxonomy): Eukaryota > Viridiplantae > Streptophyta > Magnoliopsida > Poales > Poaceae > Avena > Avena eriantha. The sequence goes on along the minus strand of OU342741.1, from coordinate 488,260,943 downwards.
GACGAAATGGTCAACATTGAGGTATGCGCGCCGCCATTCGATTTTTTCGTCCGGTTCGAGCACAACTTAGACACCGAGCGCGTTATGCATTCTTCATGTTCTTTCGAGTGCTGCGGGGAGAAAATGAGCTTCATGCATTGGCATCGCGCCTGTGGGTGGGACGATCGCTTGGGGCAGCTTCGTTTCTTCTCCAAACTCGGCTTTGACGGCCTCCTATTGGATGCTTGGGAGCCGGAGGCCCTCAAGCAGGTCGTTAGTAGCCTTGGCGGCGAGCTGGTGGAAATCGTGCCACCGAGCGACATATGGGTCATCGAGGTAAAGGCATGGCTGAAAGATCCCGACGCCGTTCCTAAGATGTACGAGGTGCAGATTCCAAGCAGGGCAGGGCGACAACTTTGCTAGAAGCACCCGATCATCATCCACCTGGAGGAGGTTCTGGAATCGGTACATGGCATTCAGGGCCCCGAAGAGGCTACCAGAAAGCGTCCTCGTCGCCTGTAGTGTTGGCCTGGAAGGATCGATGGCACATGACCACCACCGTTTCGCGACGGCGCACACAGTTTTAGTGGGGGGGGCCGGGCTTGGACGAGTTGGTGGTTCTGATTTACCGCGAGTGAAGACAGAGCTCTAGTTAATTGCCGTGGTATGTGTGGATAATGAATTTGTAGTATGGAGAGTGTAGCAGGAAGTTAGCATCGACTAAAAATGTGTAATAGTTTGAATCGATGTAGTACATGTGTGTAATAGTTTGAAGTAGTATGTGTGTGTAATAGTTTGAATCGATGTAGTATGTGTGGGTAATGAATTTGATGTAGTGTGTGTGTAATAGTTTGAATCGATGTAGTTGAACACCATGCTTTATAATTTCTGTGAATAACCAAGGACAACCTCATGAAAAGAGGGTGGTCTGGCAATGAGCAATGTTAGTTCTGTGGATTTCAGGAAAATGTAGTCCATCTCCTCTTCAAGTACAAGGTAGCTACATTTGTAACACGTTGAACTGCAAGACCATTTTGCAGGCAACAGTAGACAAAGGAAAAATGGTTTACAGCACAGACAACAGACGCAAAATCTGTAGTCTGGGATAGAAAGATGCCAGTTAACTCGATTGAACCACGACTAGTAATGGAAGGAAATAGATACTTGATAGTATTTGCTTACAACAGTAGTACTTCCATACAAAAGGGTCTTATACCTGCACAAAAGTGGGCTAAACTTCCTACTAGTTTATAGAACAATTCGTCAGCATTTCATCTACAAAAGCCATTCTTTAGTCTGAACTTAACTATTCTACACTAAAGAAACTACAGATCTCCACCAGAAAAGTTGGCTGGCCAATTGCCTTGAGAGGAAATAAGTTCTTTGATCATTTAACCCAAACTGATCTATTGCCTTTCCGCCAAACTACAAGAAATCTGCATCGTTCATGCACGAGCGATTTGCGTGCGCCAGTCCCGGTTCAGTTGGACCATCCGCGCCGCCGCAACGATTTCTTTGAAACTGAAATTTGGCATCTCCTTATCGGGATTGTAGGTCTGTGTGAACTCAAACCTGAATTCCGGGGCTGAGCTGATGCCCGTCGCCGGCTCCGGCTGTCGAACAATCCAGCATGCTGAGTGTAGACGCTTGGTCGCCGCCACAGTACGGCCTCCAACGGTGCGTAGGATGGAGCGTCTTTGCCGCAAACGCGTGCTCCCAGCCTCTCCCAATGAGGTAAGGTAGTCCGTGCCAAAGCATGGACGTGAGAGTTCCTAGACCTTGGTGCTGCCCTGTTCGTGGGTGTGTACCCTCGGCGGCATGCTCTCGTAAACGATTTGATATGTACCTTGTTCCCACTACCTAGAGCATGCCGTAATGCCGCCGCACGATTTCTCCACATCGCTCTCTTGGCCCTGCTTGCCGCATCTGGCACCGACGACGCCGCAGTCACCTCCGCGGCCGATTCGGCATATTTGGGGAAATCATCCGCCTGGCAGGGCAATGGGAGACCGGCCTTGAAGTAGAGCTTCATGGTCTGCCTTAGAGGGGCTAAATACCCCAATTTCGGCGGCTGTCGCGGCAGTGGCGACGGCTGCTTAGGCGGGGCCATGTTACCCTAGTTGGTGCGGCGCGGAGGAGCTGCGCAAGGTGAACTGTGGTTAGTGGGAGAAGGGGAGTGAAAGACTGACAACAGGTTTGGATTACAGGCACGCGTGAAAATAACCATTTCCCATTTCCTTAGAGGGTAATAATTCGACACTCGTTGCATTAACAACTCAATCTTTATTTTCCTTCTCAGCATAAGAGTGCGAACGTATTAAAAAGATCGGTTGTGGTTATCCACCTCATTGGGAAATGTACCAGGACAGGTAGGAGACGGGACCGAGTTTCATTTTAGAAATGTTGACAACTGTGCCCTTATGTTTATACGATATTATTTATATGCCACCATGTACCGTCGATTGTAGCAACACCATCATCGTGAGACATATAACCGTCACTATAAATAAGAACCAGGATTCCTACAGTAGTCACGTGGCGTGTTTTCTTTTTTTTTAAAGGGCATCAGAAACAGGGGATGTCGACGTGGCATGTTTTCTGACTGGCGGGCCTGCCCCCTCCACCTTCGACAGCGTGCATCCCAGGTTCGAGGGCTGGTGTCGCCCACCAACACATTATTGTGCAATTTTCCATGTGGAACCTGAATTCCGGTGCTGAGCTGATGCTCATGTCGAACACAGAGAACTCTGAAAGAAGCTACTAAAAATAAATACTTTGAATTCTGAAAGTACTAAAATTAAGTACATTACAATTTTGTCTGAAAGGTAACACGTATACTACTGATCGAAATAATATAAATACAGTACAAATTTCTACTTTGAAAAATAGACCTGAAAATGCTAGCAAATAACCTAGGATGAATATAGGATTCATTCTCCCCTATATATTTCGTTGTCGGCGGCTCCCACGTGCTGCATCACATATTCAGACAACTCTCTCCATCTGTAATGTGCTGCCAGTATCTCGTCCAGAGGGTAAGGCCTCGGCGTATGTTCTAGACTTAAGCCATACATCATTGTTGGTTCCTCTTCCCAGGCTTGAACCTCATGATCGTACAGTCTGATATAATTCCTGTAGTATATGCAACCGGGTTTGACTATGGGGTGTAACCTAGTGTCAATGAAGATAGACCGATTGTAATCAACAAAGAGGGCACGACTTCTAATGTCACCGACGGCCTCGAGAGAGCGGCTCTCCGTGTCCACCCGGTACAACACCGGTTGCCCTTTGGCGAAATCCCTGTTCAACACAAGAAGCAGATCACCATCTGACTCCACAAGGTAAAATTGTAAGTTCCGCGTACCTGTTCAAAGACTGGGGCCGAAATTATTTTGGCCATCGTGACAGTGCTCGCGTGCTGCTCTAACTTGATGTTGGTCGACAAGATGTCTCCATTCTCAAGTAATACATATACTTCCCCTCGGAATGCCGTCATGCAGTCCAGAAGCATAGCAGGAGGTGGCGAATACAATCCTTCTCCAAATGATTCATTGATTTGCCCCGTTGGGGTGCTATCATCGGCCCATGCAATATGATCTGGATAATCAGTGCAAACGAACACCATCATCGGGGACTTCGTCACGATGATAGATTGCAGAAGATTAGATGGTATGTGTGCTTGAAACTCAGTGTTAGACTTATGAGTGATTGGGTTCAGAAGCCAAATCTGGTACGGCTCCACCCTCTGAGCAAGCACGATGACTCCACGAGAAACACCGACGAAGTAGAATCTTTTGGAAGAAGAGGGCATCAGTTAGCACTAAGACGTTTACAATGGAAAATACCAATAAATATCGGATGTGAATGTGAACCTGCGATGGACGTCCATTAGATTTGTCCTAATGCAACGACTAGTGGCGAGGTTGAGGAAGGTGAAGTCGCCAACGTCTGGAAGTGTGTGATCTATCATGATCCAGTTGTTGAGATGGAATTCGGGAACCTTTAAAGTGCGACGCCAATCGGTGCAGACTTCCCAACAAGCAGCATAGGTGTCGACGTACTCCTCTTTCTCCAGCAAGTAGTCGGCAATCTTGCAAAGTGGGTCGGCCGGGAGATAGGACCAGTTCCTCTTCATCCGGCTACTGGACATGGCTTATGTGCGGGAATGTTTTGATCGAGGAAGAAAGAAGAACTACCACTACAAGGAGAAGAAGAAGAGGATGACAGACGAGGGAGACGAAGCGGAACTGCCACTGCGAGGAGATGAGGAGATGGGGGAGAAGAAGCGGAACTGCCACTTCAAGTTTGGATCAACGAGCTTTTTTTCGGAACTAGCGCGTGAACCAGCCATGCACTGCATGCAAGTTTTGATCAAACAGACTGACATGTGGGACCTGCTAAAAAATTCCGTGAAGTGCTACCGTGCATAGTGCGCTGACAGGTGGCATGTTTTTTGACTGGCGGTGTCGCCCACCAACACATTATTGTGCAATTTTCCATGCTTTATCGCAACCAGCTCCGCTCCGCTCTGCTCCTCTGCTCCTTCCGCCGCCATTCCGCTCAGTCGTGCACCGCTCTCATTGTCCCCTTGGGCCGTCGTCCTCTCGCCCTCCCCTCCCTGCCATCCCCTCACGTCCCCTCCCCTCCCCTCCCCTCCCTGCCCTGTCTCCTTGTCGCCGCCCACCGCCCAGGCACATCTAGAAATGAAAACCAAGAGTCGGCCATTGGGTTAGGGGCCCAACGATGCTAGTGATCCGGATCCCGCTCGGAGATGGATCCTGCGAGGCTTGAGAGCATGGATATGGGTCCTGCGCGGCTGGAGAGCACGGAATCTCCTTCAAGTCTGGAGAGCACAGAGGACAACGAAACAGGGGGAGAGGAAGCGGGGTGCAGAGCTTTGGAGGTATGGATCCCAGAGAAGGTGCGTGCGTCCACATTGAAGGGTAAGAACTGTGATTCCTTTTCTGCATACCCCAATTAGCGTTTCTAGTCCCGTGGTGATGGCAAGGATATGTGTTGGTAACCACAGGACGTCTGTACAGCTTGTCCTTGAGCATGATGCTTTGTCAAGCGAGCATGAAGGCACTGAAATGTGTGGCGGTGCGGATGATGATGAGAAAACATATCCAAACGTGGCTGCTGACCCTGATAGGATGGAGAGTAGGGAATATTTGGTTGATTCGAACTTTGAGCTTGACTATGGGACTAATGAGGAAGATGAATGTGAAGATGTGGAAATGGGATGTAGATACGACGACGAAGACGTGGATAGGACAGTGATACACTTTGACAGGGACAATCCTACAATTGATGAGGGGACTGTCTTTGATAATGTGGAGGACTGTAGATATGTAGTTGCAACCTATGCAATCAGAGTTGGGTTCAAATTTATCATTGAAAAGAGCGACCAAAAGAGATTTAGGGTGCACTGTAGGGAAAGTAATGTGTGTAAATGGAGATTACATGCATCTCCAATGCAGGGTGGACACCCATTTCAGGTTGCAATAGCAACATTTAGTTTCAGTCTTTCTCATATTTATTCTACTGATAACTAGCTCTGAATAATTTGGATTCTTATCGAATGCAGATCAAAGTAAACACGAAGAAACACAACTACCCTAATACTTCTTTAAGTGGTAAAATTAGACCGGCGACTACCAAGTGGTTTGCTGCTACTAAACTTGACTGGGTGAGGCAGGATCATAACATTGGACCTACTGAACTCAGAGCAAAGATTAGCAAAAAGTTTAATGTTCTGATTCCTTACCACCGAGTCTTTGATGGGAAGGAGATGGCTCTAGACTTCATTCAAGGAAAGTGGAATGACAGTTTTCATATTTTGTATAGTTTCAAAGCTCAGGTAGAGAAAACATCACCTGGTAGTGTTGTTGACATCGATTACGAGGTTGTGAAAGGGAGAGAAAAGGTCTCGAGGGGGTCAGGTATAAGCAGGCAGATAAGATATGCTTCAGGAGATGTTTTGTCGGCCTAAAGGCATGCTGGAAGGGGTTCCTAGACGGCTGCAGGCCATACTTGGCAATAGGCGCAACTTCTTTAACAAGGAAGTTCAGGGGACATGTTGCTTCTGCTTGTGCTTTGGACGCGCATAATTGGCTTCTACCCGTAGCTTATGCTGTTCTTGAGGGTGAATCAAATGAAAGCTGGACATGGTTCATGCAGAGACTAGGGGAAGTAATTGGTCACCCTGAAGGCTTGGTGATACACACCGGTGCATGCGAGGGTCTTGAGAATGCTGTTGATGCTGTGTTTCCTGGGGTTGAGCATAGGGAATGCATGCGACACCTCGCTACTAACTTCACGAAGAAGTTCAAAGGAAAGATCTTTGAAGAGGACTTGTGGCGATCAGCATACACATACACCCCAAGCATGCATGCTACTTACTTGCAAAACATGTATGTAGTGCCAAAGGCGAAAAAATACCTTGAAGAACATCACACCAAGCTATGGGCCAGAAGCAAGTTTGGTGAGTTAAGCAAGGTGGATTTTGTTTGCAATAATTTGGCAGAGAGTTGCAATGATAAGATTTCGGGCATGAAGACACTTGAAATTGTTATTTTGTTGGATGCAATAAGACAGTGCATAATGGTGAAGATAGATTTAAGGCAAAGAATTTGTGCAAGAAAATTTTTAGGCCATAAAATAGTTCCAAAGGTGGTTATGTTACTTAATGCAAGAACCAGGGCAATGAGAACGATAAGGATGAGGATGGTCAGAAGTTCCAGAACATTGGCTGAGGTTTATGCAGAATACAAGCGTGGAAGTGAATGGAGGTACACTGTAGACATTGGAAACAAGACTTGTTCATGCAAGCAGTGGCAGATTACTGATCTGCCATTTCACCATGCAATTTACTTCATCTTAAAGATTAGAGGTAACGGAGCTGAAATAGAGAACTATGTCGACAACTATTTCTCCGTGGACAAGTTTGCTGCAACTTATGCAGAAAACGTACCACCTATGGCCGATGAAAATGATTGGGAGATTGTTGATCCAGGGTTCAAACTTCAACCACCAGTTCTTAGGAGGCCACCTGGGAGGCCTAGAAAGCTAAGGATCGAAGCCTCCACTGATAAAGGTTCAAGGCTAGGAGCTAGGAAAAGGAAATGCAAACGTTGTGGCGGATTTGGCCATATCAAGAGGTTGTGCAAAAACCCAGTTACACATGATATTGTCCCTGTTCACACCTCGGTGGCAGAAAATGAGGATTCTCAGCCAGAACTGGCGGAAGATCAGCACGAAGACGGTGATGAGCACTCGGAGGAAAACATACGTAAGCAGCCAATTTATGAAGAAGTGGAGTTGCCGGCGAGAAAAGGGTGTGAAAAAAACAAAAGGGTAAGCGGAACGGGGAGGATAGGGCAAATAATGGAGGTGTATTAGAATATGAAGAAGTTGCAGGGGTGATTGAGGATGTTCTTGGGGATCTTTTGGCTAACTGCAGGAGAAATGATAAATCCCTGCCAATTTCATCTTTGTATGATTCTCCGAATGAAAGGTAAGCTTAAAAATTGTTTTATTTGCCATTTTATCATTTTTTTATCCTCATCAACTGATGCTTAATGCATCGTGGGCTAGTAGACTAATAAGAGGAGCAGAAAGATGCGGGCACAGTAACGTCGTATGTTGAATTATATCATTGAAACTAAACTAGCCGTGTCGTCTTTATTTATATCTGGCGCGTGCAACATGTCTGTGATGGGGTCATGTGGACCAGATTACAATTTTTTTAAATATTATTACATTAATTTTTTACCTGCGTTTGGACGCGGCTACTAGTTCCCATCTCCCTTGCATTCCCATCTCCTCTAGCGCACTCCAGAATTATGGCTGTGCCATCAAGTAGCAGAGTCAGCGTATTGTCCCATCAGGTGTGAACGCAATGACTTTGTTTGTTCAGAATTTGACGACTTTTGATTAGTTTGAAAGACAGAGAAACCTAAAACATGCATCTAGACATGCTTTGGGTATAGACACATTTATTAAATATCTATGAAAAACTAAGTCAGTTATATCTGGACAGGAGTAGTACACTATTACAACACGCTCGATCCCTTCTCCTCTGGCACACTCCAAATTATGGTTGTGCCATCAAGTGCTGGGAGTAGAGTCAGCGTATTGTCCCATCAGATATGCCAAGAACGCGCGAACTTTATTTTCAGGATCGGACAAGTTTCGATCGACTAGTTTCAAAGACAAAGACAACTAAAACATGGCCAACATATATAGATTATGACGATAATTGACAATGACTCAAGTGACCCATATCCAAAGAGCGGATTAAGATACCGTACATAGATTTAATTTATGCTTAAGTGGCCCTAATCGACTATGACGCTTCCACAGTCTCCATCATTGACAACGTTGTCCGCGTCGCTGCCAGCCTCCTCCGTGTCGGAATCGATGCCGACGTTCCCGCAACGTTCCTCCTCCTCCTGGATTCTTCATGGCGTGCTGCATCGATAACGGTGGAGGTCGTACGCCCAGGTACTGCCTAGAAGCGCTGCCTCCCTTCGGGATTGCACAAATCCGGGTGGATCTCCCGTCGGTGGGTTCCGCACAACTCAATCAACACAGCCCGGTCCTTCTTGAGCAGCTTTCGCCAGTACGCGCTCGTGCGTGAGTACCGCGCCATTGCCCTCTTCCGCTCCGACAGCTGGTGGTGGCGCTCCTCAATCTGCCTCGCCAACGCGTTGTCACGCAAGAGCGGCGCGACAGGAACCCCGACATAGCTGAGCTCGAAGCCGGCCGGAAGCCTCGCGAACGGCGGCATGAGTATGTCGTAGTGGGCGAACATCTGAGCCTCGTGCAAGCTGAGTTTGGGCCTCTCCCTCTCCATGGTGTTGAAGGAACACGATCTGATCTTCGGCCCCAAGGTTAAGGGGATAAGGGCAAGGACGTAGGCCCAACGTTGTTGCCACTACCAATCAGTTTTCAGAACAGACTTCTCGTGGATCGCCCTCGCAAAGGACGTCACTATCATCGACGCACCCCGATCCAACGACGCCTAACAATCGGGGATCGAGTCTTCTAGAAGCCCAGAGCAGTTGCTGGTTAGCTCTGCGTCCCGATTGTTTGTGGCCAACGGCTGTAGTTGAAAATAATACATATTTCAATGACACTGGTGGATAAATATGTGGTCTCTGAAGAGAACACATATCCAATGACTCTAGATGTGGTTAATGACAAGAACACACATTTCAATAACACTGGTGGATCCATATGTGGTATGTGAAAAGAATAGTCATGAAATCCCACTGTTTACTGCTTTTGTTACTACTGTCTTTGCTTTCTACTGCTGCTACTCTTCTATTCCTACTACAAAACTGTTGCTACTGATAAACTGTTGTGAGCAAGATTGTTTCTAGGTGCAGCTGAATTGACAACTCAATTGTTAAGGCTTATAAATATTCTTTGGCTCCCCTTGTGTCGAATCAATAAATTGGGTTTCACTTCCCTCTAAAATACTGCGATACACCCCCTATACTTGTGGGTCATCAAGACTATTTTCTGGCACTGTTGCCGGGGAGCATAGCTTTATTTATCAAGTTCACTTGGATTATCTATTGTTCGCTGCTATCCATCCATCATGGGTAAGTCTCATGACAGCAAGGTTCCTATTTTACCATCCACTACAAGAAGAGGTACGGTTCTGAACACCTCTGCTGCTCTTGATTCACCGTCTGTTTTGAGTAAGTTCCTTACACCACCACATACACATGCTACACACACACTACTACTACTGCTGAATCTGAAACTTCTGATGCTTATGATGTTGCTTCTATTGTGCTTGATAAGAGTGGTTCATTAGGTCCTTTCCTAGATGCTATGATTGCTAGAACTATAGCTAGAAATACCGAAACTCCTAATGAAGACACTACCACACCTGTTAGCTCACCTGAGTCTAGTGAGAGTTGTGATATTGAAGAGGGTTATGTTGAGATGACTGATGAGTTTATTAAAGAATGTAAGAACACCCATGATAGGAGCGCTGCTAAGAGTCTCCTTCAGAGGTGTACTATTAGACCCAAATTGTCTCCTGATGCTAAGTTTGCTGCTTCTCACATAAACATTATAGGTGAAGATTATAATTTCTCTCTCGATCTATCTTACATAGCTATTGTCGAGAAAGAACCTTTTTGTGGGACTAAGAATGAAAGTGCGGTAGCACATATGAATGAACTTTCTACCATGAGTGGCTTGTTTTCTGATGATATTAAGATGCGTACTTACTTTGTTGCTAAGATTTTTCCCTTTTCACTAAAAGGAGAAGCTAAAACTTGGTTTAGTAATTTACCTCCTGGATATATTGACAGCCCTGAGTGCTTGATTAGAACTTTCCTGCAGAAATATTTTCCTCCTACTGCTAGACATGCTGTTTTGCAGGAACTTTTTGATTTTAAACAGGGAGAAAAAGAGGTATTGCCCGAATCTTGGGCAAGGTTTTGTGCTTTGATTCATGCACAGGTTGGAAGTCCATTACCTAAGAATGAGCTTCTTGATATATTTTATAATGGACTAACCGAGGAATATAGGACATACCTAGATAGTTGTGCTGATTGTGTTTTCAGGAATAGGACTCCTAAGGAAGCTGAGGAATTAATGGCTAAAATAAGCAGGAATTATGAAGATTGGATTCCTCCTAAACAAGCTATACCTGAAGTAATTGTACCTGAACCATCTATCCCGGTGCCTATTCTAACATCAAAGAAGAGGGGAGTTATTGAATTAAATGATGAAGTGATGAAGGAAGCTAAGAAATGTCTTAAGGAGAAGGGAATTAAAACTGCAGATGTCAAGAATTTACCTCCTATAGAAGAATTATGTAAGCCTATTCCCTACTCATCCACTATTGAGGTACACTCTCTCCAACACTTTGATGAAGGTGATATCCCTTACTCTAAACCTCCTGATCAATGCTTAGAAGAATTTGATATCTTTATTGTTAAGCAAGATAACTTTAATAAAAGGGTGCAAAATCATCTAATGGAAAACACTAGAGCTATTGTTGAGTTGAAAGATATTGTGGAAAGAACCTCTAATGATGTTAAAATGATTGTTAAACACTTTGAAATGGTTCAAAATCAAATAGATCAACTCGTTAAAGTGCAAAACGACTTGCTAGTTAATGCTGCTAAAGAAAAAACATGCTTATGAAATTAGAACTAGAAGTGGTGCTGCTACCCAGGATCCTCTATATCCTGAGGGGCATCCCAAAAGAATTGAGCAGGACTCTCAACAAGCTGAAAATAGTGGTTCTACTCGTAAGAAAAGGAAAAAAGAAACATAAAACTGTTGTAGAAACCTCTGAACCTGCTATGGATCCTAATAGTATATTTATCTCTGATGCTGAAACTAAAAGTGGTAATGAAGAAAATGTTGTTCCTAATGAAGAAAAAGTTGAAGAAGAACCTGAAAACCACACTAAGAATACTAAATACACCAAAGAAGATTTTATTGCTAAGAAACATGGTAGTGAAAGAGAACCTTGGGTCCAAAAACCTATGCCTTTCCCTGATAAGAAACACAAGTCAAAGGAAGATGAACACTATAATAAGTTTTGTGAATGGATGAAGCCTTTATTCTTGCAAATTCCTTTGACTGATGCTATTAAATTGCCTCCTTACTCAAAGTATATGAAGGACATTGTCTCGAATAAAAGGAAGATCCCTAATGAAGAAATTTCTACTTTGCTTGCTAATTATTCCTTCAATGGTAAGGTTCCTAAGAAACTTGGAGACCCAGAGATTCCAACTATCCCTTGCTCTATTAAGAATAGTTATGTTAGAACTGCTTTGTGTGATCTGGGAGCTGGAGTTAGTGTTATGCCTTTCTCTCTCTATAAGAGGCTTCATCTTGAAAAATTGATACCAACTGATATATCTTTGCAAATGGCTGATAAATCTACCACTATTCCCGTGGGTATATGTGAGGATGTCCCTATTTAGGTGGCTCACAATTGCTTGATATTAACTGATTTTGTTGTGCTTGAGATGCCTGAAGATGATAATATGTCTATTATTCTTGGTAGACCTTTTCTTAATACTATAGGAGCTGTTATTAATTGTAATCAAGGAAAGGTGACCTTCAATGTTAATGACAAGGAACATACTGTCTATTTCCCCAAGAAGAATGAAAGGACTTATGGTTTGAATTCAATTGAACATGTTGAAGGCATTCAAGTTGGAGAAATATATTGTCCCATACCAAGAGAAAAATTTGAAACTATTATGATTGGGACCATTGCTATCAAGGTTAAGGTAACATAATCATAAGTGGAGTACAAAGTTTTGTCTCATATGCAATTGTTTTGGTAGCAAAACTTGATCAACCTTGCTAACAAAAGGATTCCATTGAACAAAACAATGTTTTCATTATGATTATCTCCGTTTATTTCTATCTTTTGCTTTTTAGTTTGCTTTCGTTTAGTTTTATTTTTGTTGTTAGTTGCTTGCATGTTAGAACTTCTGTAGTTGTAGCCTTGTTTTGTCTTTGCATCATGTTTCAAAAAGAAAAAAAAATCTGTTTGTCAGAAAAATCATTCTTCTATTTCTGAAAAATGCCCAAAAATAAAGTGTCTCGAAAAATTCCAGAAAATTCATCTTAAATTTTTACGTGAAAAAAGGGGCAGAGGAGTACCTGGGAGGTACCAGGGGGGCCCACCAGGCAGGCACACCACATGGTGGCGTGGCCAGCCTTGGGTGGCGCCATGCCCTGGTGTGGGCCACGCCTGGCCCCCCACTAACTCTCTCACCTGCCACTTTCTTCTCTCTCCCGAGTAAGCTCTAGTTCATATCTCAAAATCGCGTTCTTGTTGTGCTTGCTCTCGATATTTTCAATCTCTTTGCTCAGCCCATCTTTCTTGCTGAAATTTGGAGCATTTGTTCCCAGAATAGAAGATGAGTGAACACCACCTAAACCAACATGAGCTTTGGGTGCCTGAGGTCATGAAGGTCCACCGGGAGGAGGGAGTTTTTCCCTCCATTTATCCATGCTCTGAGTTCATGAGAGCTGCAGGAATTCTACACGATTTCCACACTTTGGTTTCTAATGTAGGGTTAGAGCACTTTTTGGAAGATGAACCTTGTCAATTTGTGAAGCTAACCATGTCTGTGGTGCAGGACTTCCAATTTAGTCACTCTTTGCCTAACCCCATGGTCCATTACAAAATTTACAATATAGCTGTCGACATTTCTCTTGATGAGTTTTGTGCAGCTATTAAGGTACCTCAATGGGGATCATGTAGAACGATTAAGGAGAGACCTGAACCACTCATGGATTTATACGCAGAAATTTGCCAAGGGAGTAGCTTCTCGAAGGAGAGTGGAAAAATCTGTAACATTCATCTTCCCTCCATTCGCTACTTTGCCTACTTTATTGCCAAGTGTGTTCTTGCTAGGAAAAATACTAATAAGTTATCTAGATTTGATCTAACATTTATCTCTGCTGCTCTTAGACGAGATAGGTCTTACAACTTGGGTGCTTTGATAGCTTTCCGTCTTGCTGCTAACCGTGAGAAAGTGGAATTTGTGGAGGCCTCATTGCTTCTCGTTGACTAGCATTGCATGGTTTAGTGCCTCATCATCTAGACCTACAGTTTCCCATAGAGAGGCTTGATTTTAATTCCATGATACAGCATAAATTTATTTCCTCGTGGGCTAGTTTGAGTGAGTTATCTTATGAAATAACCTTTCTCAAAGCTGGTTGGAGAATGAGCAAGTCCGAGCGTGTTGTTCTTTTGCCTGCACCTGTTTTGTTTAACCTTGATAACAGGGAAGGATGGTCCCTCACTGAGGAGGAACTTGACACGTACTTGGGAGAGCTCTCCCAACAGGAGCATGACACTAGAAGGGAGGTCACGGATGATTCGGTCCAGCCCTCGAATGAGGGAGTCTTCATATCAGCAGCCCGCTTATGATCGGGGAGCTTCCTCTTCTTCTCATGGGCCCAGCTACGACCATTCTTACCAAGATCCGCCCGCTTGGAACCCCTATTTGTACATGGATTGATACCCACTTAGGCCAAAAGCCTAAGCTTGGGGGGAGGTACACCGACACCGCACTCATCTCCATATCATATTGCGTCGGTACTTTGTATATTCATGTTTTCGTTCTCTTTTTAGTTTTCGTTCTTCTTTGCTTTTGCTTTCTAAAAACACAAAAAGACCAAAAAATATTTCTATTGTTTCTCTTTGCTTTGGTTTGTTTTTCCCTTTTGCTTTGTTTGAACTATTCGAAAAACCCAAAAATATATTGCTTTGCTTGTTTTTCCTCTTTGGTTCTTGTTTTAAAAATCAAAAACAACAAAAATATTTGTCGTTCTTCTTTGGTTTTTCTGAGTTTGCTACACGGTTCAGCAGTCCTCAGTGGATATTGGTTTCATATTATTATTCAAGCCACACAAGTGAAGAGCAATAATGAGGATTAATGACAACTTGAGGCATGGTAAGAGGCTGGTAACGAACTCTATTTGTTTTCATTTTTGTACATATACTCATCACTGTGGGCATGCTTAGTCTGTTCATGTAGGGTGTATGTTATCTTTGGATGCTTAGTAGTTCTTGCTTTCGTATGATTAGCTCCAGCTCGCTAATAGTTTGTAGCGTGTCCTATGAATGTTTGCTTGCATTATTCTATTCATAAATTGGTATGACACCGTGGTATCCTCCTTTGAATGTTTTCATTTGATTGACTTGGCACATGCTCACGCATGCACATGACTGTAATAGACAGTTAAGCCCCGATGAATTATTTTGCCTTGAGGATCTTGAATCACTTTAATGCCATGAGTAGTCCTGTTTTGTTGCAAGCATGATAATGATAGCTATTGCTCTCTCGTTTGTCGCTCCCGTACTATTGCTAGCCTTCACTTCCACTGAGTGTTTTACTCATGTTTCCAACTCCCTAAACCAAATATTTCCAAAGTGTCCACCATACCTACCTATTAGCATCATTTGCTACTCCCATGCATATTCAATATGCCTTGTTTTCTTCCAAATAAAATGTTTGCTTGTTATGGGAAAATTAGTTAGTAAAGCTCTCACAAACTTGATGGCACACTTTATTTCCTGCACTTAATAAACCTGAACCATTGTGAACTCTCCATGAAAGTTATATGCTTGCAAATTATAGGCTGGGGATTAGTAGAACCGTGCTGTCACGGGGAATGCTTTCAACACTTGTAAATATATACCCAGTTGATACCTTGCTCTTTTGTTTGCGGATGTCGTCGGTGTGAAATAAAAGGGGAGCTTGTAAGTCCATGGAGTTATGTATGTGTGTTAGAGAAATGCCTGGGCCGCTGGTCTAATCCATGCTGACATGGTGGAAACCTGCAGCGTAACCATAATGATATCTATGAAGCATTCTTCTTATAAAAAAGAGAGATAGCTATTGAGAAAAAAAGAGATTTATGAAAAGAGGAAAGAGAGAAAAAAGCACCATTTTCCCATGGTAAATAAGAAGATTGCTGAGATACTCATTGTCTGCTTGCCTTGTCATTTTGATATGGGGATTCTTCCGTATCATCGGGCAAGGGGTACCCCGTTGGCGGTTCTCAATGATACGCACATACTTACGATGACAAGAACTTACCGGTAACTAAAGTTGAGTAGCATGAGGAGCGGCCCTCGTACTCAAGGGACTTGGGATTTTCAGTTTATAGTCTGTCAAGCATATAACTCAGATTGGACCTCACTTTCACCTTAACCACATTAAAGATGCTTATGATAGGGGCAATGAGAGCTCAAAGCTAATGAGTACCATACTTTCAGCATTTGGAAGCCTTTCAAATTATTCAAAACTTTCTTTCTTCTACTTGTTGAGTCTCCACGTATTCTTTGAGCACCTTCTTGAGAGCATAATTGTCATTCTTTGTGTTTGTTCCATTACTTGATTATTTGTGTTATGACTGTGGTGCTTGTATCCTTGATATCTTCACTTCTAGTCATCACTTGAACTTTACAGGTGCCTTGATATTCATAATCAAAGGCAAGCGAGATACCACTCTATCATACCTTTCTATGAGCATTGTAATGTTGCTTATGTTTGTGCCTCGTGCTACTTATTATTCTTGAGTTGGGATCTCTTCATAGCTTGCAATGACTATTAAGTAGACTCATTTGCATACTCTTTATTATGAATTGTCTAAGTAGCTGATCACATTGCTGAGAATATTTACATCATATGAAGCAAATGTGTTCGTGAAAGTTCTTTTATCGCAATCAGTTTTCAACTGAATTTCTTGAGGACAAGCAATAAGCTAAGCTTGGGGGGAGTTGATACGTCCAAAACATATCTACTTTCCCGAACACTTTTGCTATTGTTTCTCCTCTATACTTGTGTGATTTGGATACAACTAATGCGGACTAACTCTGTTTTTAGCAGAATTGCCTTGGTGTCTACTTTTTGTGCAGAAAATCAACTATCAGGAAAAATCCCGAAAAATATGCCAAATATCCGATTTCACCTGAAGACTCCAGGAGCCAGAATATGAGACAGAGAAGACACCACCTGGTGGCGCGGGCCAGGCCAGGCCGCGCCAGGGGGTGGTGTGGGCCCCCAGGCACCCCCTCGGCCTCTCTCTTCGCCTATAAGGAGCCTTCTGACCTAAAAACTTTGGGGGGTTCGATGTTTTTCCAGAAGGAGTTCCGCTCCGCCGCCACCACCAGATTCCACGAAACAACACCAGAAACTCCGTTCTGGCACCCTGTCGGGATGGGGAATTGGAGGAGATCATCGCCATCATCATCACCATCGCTTCTCCATCGACCATCCATGTTTCCCCCATCTATGAGTGAGTAATCCCCCGCTGTAGGCTATGGGGATGGTAGGGATTGGATGAGATCATTCATGTAATGGCATCAGATTGTTAGGGCATGGTGTCTAGTATCCTTTATTAGTGCTTTATGACTTTGTTGCGACTTGTTGTGCTTAATGCTTGTCACTAGGGCCCGAGTGCCATGATTTCAGATCTGAACATGTTATTGGTTCATTATGATAGTATTGTTTTGGGTCTTATCTGCAAGTTGTATACACACGTCGTTGTCCGGAACCTATGGCCCCGAAGTGACAGAAATCGGCATAACCGGAAGGGAATGGCTTTGATGTGAGGATCACATGTGTTCACGGAGTGTTAATGCTTTGCTCCGGTGCTCTATTAAAAGGAGCACCTTAATTGCCAGTAGTTCCCTAGAGGCCCCCGCTGCAAATGGGCTGGTAGGACAAAGATGTTGTGCAAGTTCTCATTGCGAGCACGTATGACTATATATGGAACACATGCCTAGGATTGTCTAGTACTTGGATGCTTTATCTTATTTATCTGCAATTGCCCTATGTTCTGATTGCTATGTGAATTGTCTTGTCCATGCAATGCCCGTCCATCCATCTCTATGCCTACCACACTCGAATCCCACTGTTTACTGCTTTTGTTACTACTGTCTTTGCTTTCTACTACTGCTACTCTTCTATTCCTACTACAAAACTATTGCTACTGATAAACTGTTGTGAGCAAGATTGTTTCTAGGTG